>VZRF01001861.1:31025-83115 GCA_013396875.1 Vireo altiloquus
GTGTGTGTGACGTGGGGACAGGGATGGCCTGGTACCGTGTATGGGTGTGCGACATAAGGACAGGGATGGCCTGGCACAGGTTGGGTGGGGCGAGTGTGTAACATGGAAATGGGGCTGGCCTGGCACTTTGAGTGTGTGTGACGTGGGGACAGGGATGGCCTGGTACCGTGTATGGGTGTGCGACATAAGGACAGGGATGGCCTGGCAGGACAGGACAGGTTGGGTGGGGCGAGTGTGTAACATGGAGATGGGGCTGGCCTGGCACATGGGGACAGGCTGGCCTGCGTGTGTGTGACACAGGGACAGGGCTGGCCTGGCACGGGTGTGTGTGTGTGACACGGGGACAGGTGTGTGTGTGTGTGACACAGGGACAGGGCTGGCCTGGCACGGAGGGGGTTCCTGGCACGGAGGGGTTTGTGTGTGACTTGGGGACAGGGCTAGCCTGGGTGTGTGTGACACAGGGACAGGGCTGGCCTGGCACAGGTTGAGGTGTGCATGTGAAGAGGGGACAGGGCTAGCACAGTGCAGTGTGACACGGGGACAGGACTGGCCTGGCACAGGATGTGTGACAATGGGGACAGGACTGGCCTGGCATAGGGGGCAGTGCGAAGCGTGGGGACAGAGCTGGGCTGGCACAAGCTGGGGGGTGTGTGACACAGGGACAGGGCCAGCACAGGGACTGTGGGTGGAAGTTGGGGGCTGTGGCTGCTGTTGCACAGCATTTTATGTGTCTAGTAAGTGATTTGGGGACAGGGCTGGCCTTGCCCAGGCTGGTGAGCAGGGAGGGACACGTGTGAGGGTGCTGTGGACCACACCTGTGTCCCGTGTCACTGACCATTGGGGGAGAGTGGGATGTCCCTGCGCCCAGTTTGCCACTGTCCCACAGTAGCTCACGAAGAAACCCTGATTTATCAATTTCCAGCACAATGACAACATTGGCAACTGCTCCTGGGTTGTTACCTGCCAGGCTTTGGCTCAGTTTTAACCCCACAGAGGCCATGATGTTGTTAATTTACTACTTTTTCCCCCTTCCGGGCTAATTCAGGGAGCTTGAGGCAGTGGGATACATTTGGAAGTACAAGGAGAGGAAATAAAACCACTTTTGAATGTACAAAACACCGCTTTCTGCAGTGGTCCTCGGCTGACTGCAGAAACTTTTTTTTTGGTTGCTTTTGTACTTTGAAAAGTGTTTGTGGTTTGAAGCTTTTAATAAAAGCTCCTCCGAGCTGTGGGGTACAATTAACCTCCGGCATCTGGCACCAGAGGACTTTGGTGGGGAAACCTTGTGTTCCCATGGAACTGCTCGATGTCTTTGTGTACGTATCAAAAAGCAGAGGGTTTGGAAAGCTAAAAGCATGTTTCATTCTGCCACCAGCACGCTGAATATGCCCTGCAGAACCCTCTCCTTGCTTGCATTTGAAGTTTTCTGTGACGTTTTGGAGCTTGAGGAGCATCCTTGTATCTGGGAGTGCTGCAGGAACAAGGAGGTGTTTGTTTGCAAACCCTTGCGTGGGGTGGCGGCCTCAAGTTTTGCTTTGTGCTTCATTCTGCACAAAGGATTTAGGATTCAGCAGACTGAATCCTAAATTTTTACTAGCTGTGTGCTGTGGAGTGGGAAGGATTGACTAAAATATGAGGGTTTTCCCCCACCTTTTTTTTGTTTAGCATTACAGTTTATACTTTATCAAGCATTTATCCCTTTTTCCAGGCTGGCTTTTCCCTTTGAGTGGGGCTATGAACGTACAGGGCCCTGTCCTGCCTTGCTGGGCTCTGTATTGCTGTGATCCAGGTGTCCCTGCACGTGTTTCTGGTCTTTAAATCACCACTGACTCAAGCCAGCTGCTGTCTGACCCCTTGATGCTCTCCTGCTCTGCTGTCTTCTCCAGCTGTGATGCCCTTTTCCATCTCATCTCCAGGCTGAGCTCTGGGTGTTTTCTGAAGTGTTAATCATAGAATGGTTTGGGTTGGAAGGGGCCTTAAGGACCATCTCTTTCCAACCCCCTGCCATGGGCAGGGACACCTCCCACTATCCCAGGTTGCTCAAAACCCCTTCCAACCTGGCCTTGAACACTTCTAGGGAAGGGGCAGCTGCAGCTTCTCCAGGCAACTTGTACCAGGGCCTCACCACTCTCTCAGTAAGAAATTTCTTCCTAAAATCCAATCTAAATCAACCATTATTTAGCTTAATGCCATTCAGATTATGCCCTATCACCCCATGCCCTTCTGGAAAATCCCTCTTCATTGTGTTGATGCAAATTCAGGTTTTTAAGTCCCGCATGAGCAGCTGCTCTATGACCTCTTGTTACCTTCCTGCTCTGCTGTCTTCACCAGGTGCAACATCCTTTTCCCTCATCCTCAGGTTGGTCTCTGGACATTTTCTGGAGTGTTAGATGTGCTGATTCCCTTCCCAGTGGTCATCCAAGCAACAAATCACCCAATCACTCTTCTTGCGCTCTCCCACCTTGCTGGTTTGCTTTTGTCTATTAATGCAATTAAAAATTAATCTGACCACTGATGCAGCTTCAATGGACATGGGAGAGGCTGAGCAGTGCAGCCACGTGTCCTTGCTCAATCCAGGCTCCTGATTCAGATTCCATCCCTGTTTCTTCCTGTTATTGTGCCTAAAGCAAGGCTTTACTCAGAGGGTGGAGTGGCCCTGGCACAGGTTTCCCAGAGAAGCTGTGGATGCCACATCCCTGAAAATTGGCAAGGCCAAGTTGGATGGGACTTGGAGCAACCTGGTCTAGTGAGAGATGTCTCTGTCCGTGGCAGGGGATTGGAACTGTATGATCCTAAAGATCCCTTCCAACCCCCAAAGTGTTTCGTGATTCTCTAAGTTATTTAGTTGAGATTGGCTAAAGAGACTGTCAGAACAGAGATTTCAATATTAAAATCTTATTCCTATCCTCTCTTGTGTAAGCAATCTCAATAATTTCCTCACAACTCTTGATTTACTTTTTTTTTTTTTAAATATTTTTAAGCCTCTCATCATTTGCTCCTCATCATGCAGCCCTCTGGTGTGACCAGGTTCCCCAGACTGCTCTGGGTCTGGAGGAACTTTACTGAGAGTGGAGGAGAAATAATTCTTCTGTGTCTTGATAAATTTGCACATTGATATTACAGCACTTAAAATCTAATTGAAAAGAAAAAAAATAGGGAAGTTGAAAATGAAAGAGTCTGTGCTTCCCCTTCTTTATAAATATATATATCAAATGGTATTTTGAATTGTTGGTTCTTCTAGAATTTCAGGAATATTTAAATAGCAAGTGTGAAAGGGTAAATAATATCAAGATAAAAATAATACTTTCGATTCCCTGCCTGTACCATAAACACATTCTGCTCGATGAAAGTGGATTGAACTGTTGAAAATTTTTAATTTACTTTTCCCATCTTTATTATCCTCCTTCCTACAGTTCACCTACTTTGTGCAGCTGGGTGAGCTGGTAGCTCTCACTTGGATTTGTATGGACCTTCCAAGGGTTGCTGGTGCTTCAGGGGACTGGAAATCTACAACACCTGAGGGTTTTGGGGAGCAGGAGGAGCCTCTGACTGTTTTATGTAGGGTTGGAATTGTCATTGTTGGGGCAAAGGCTGCTTGCACTGGAAAGGACGTGTGTGTCCAGGTTTGATCCCAGTGAGGGAGGATGGATGGACGGATGGATGGATGGATGGATGGATGACTGGGTCTTTCCACCCAGGACATGGTTAGTCGTGTTCAACCTCTGATGTCCTGGCTGGGGGATGAACAGATTGAAGGCAGCCCTGGGAAGACAGGCCTGGGGGAGCTGGTGGATGAGAGGCTGGACATGACCCATGTGTACCTGGAGCCCAGAAATCCAAAATGTGTCCTGGGCTGCATCCAGAGTGGGCTGAGCAGCAGCCAAAGGGGGATTCTGCCACTCTGCTCCACTCTGCTGAGACCCACCTGCAGAGCTGCATTCAGGTTTGGGGCCCCAGCACTGGAAGGACATGGAGCTCTTGGAGCGAGTCCAGAGGAGGCCACGAAGCTGATTAGAGGAATGGAGCCCCTCTGCTCTGGAGCCTGGCTGGGAGGGCTGGGATGTTCAGCCTGGAGAAGGCTCCAGAAAGAGCATAAAGGCCCTTCCAGAGCCTACAGGGGCTCCAAGAGAGCTGGAGAGGGACTTTGGAGAAGGGCCTGGAGTGATAGGACAGCAAGGAATGGCTTCCCACTGACAGAGAGCAGGTTTAGATTCAATATTAGAAACAATTTCCTTACTGTGAAGGTGGGGAGGCCGTGGCACATGTTTTCCAGAGAAGTTGTGGTTGTCCCATCCCTGGAAGTGTTCAAGGCCAAGTTTGGACAGGGCATGAAACAATCTGGGATAGTGGAAGGTGTCCCTGCCCATGGAAGGGGGGTTGGATCTGGATGATATTTAAGATCCCTTCCAGCCCAAACCCTTCCATGATTCCTGACCATTAGAATGTGTGTGTTTTCCTGTGACATGATCCACTCAGTCTAAATTTAATCCAGGTGTTTAAGCATGAGCTAACGCACAACTGAAGTATCAGAATGTGCCTCCATGATGGTCCTTGTAGGGGGAAATGCTGTAAAACTTCTCCTTCAGCAGCATCACCAACCTTTCAAAGTGCATTGCATTTTGGAGAACACTTTTTGCCATGTGCAAATCCAAAATGTGGCCCCAAACTTGCGTTGGTGTTTTTGGCAGTGGCATTGGGCACTGCAAAGCTGGAGGGAAGCTCTGCCCATCATTTGATGTTGAATGCCCAGGAAGCTTCATAAAATATTTGTGCTCTTTTTCTACTGCAAAAGAGCCAGAAGTGCCTGTATTTTGCTGTCAGAAAGGTTATTTGTGGTTTTTAATAATACACTGTGTTTCCCAAAGAATATGGTCAAGATAAGAATCCTACTCCCTATTTTATTTTTCTGCTTGCCTTGCAAATGGTGGCGTCTAAGATTAAAATAACGCAAGAGTTAAATTAATCTGATTTAACACTTGCAGGGTGGTTTCTATTTAAAACTCTTTTTCTTCGAAGTGTCACTAGTCAGGAAATTCAGTAGGCAGGTGCCATTTCTTTGTTGCAGTGCATGGGCACATCTCTGCAGTGTTTCTGATGATGGAAAAAATAGCATTTAACTAGAAAAAAAAGGTGCAGGAGGGATTATCTTTTTTTTTCAATGTCCATTTTGTGTGCTGCTCCATTAGAAAAGCAGAGATTGCACTGCTGATCAGTTGCTTTTTAAATATATCCTGAAGATTGGTACAAAAAGTAAGAAGAGATGTTGTATCAGCAGGTGGTTTGGGATGGTTTTTTTCTGGGATGCAGAGCTGTGGGGAAAAGCTCTCCCAAGGGCAGTTTAGGTGTGTTGGCAGTTCATCTGCTGGGATGCTGCATGCAAAATCTGGAAAATATTTTCCAGCTTCTCCTTGAGTGAAGTCAAACTCGGCTGCAATGCCTAGACTTACTTTTTTTTTGGTTTTTTTTTTTTTTTTTGTAAAAATCCTTTTTTTGGAAGTAAATACGGTTGTTGTGTTAGGTGGTGATTTCTTCACTCTCTCTGTCATCTCTCCCCTAAATAAAAGCAGAAAATAACTGCAAAATGTTTGATGCTCTTCATTGTGTAGCGTTTGTTTTGTTCTTGCTCCACTGTCCCCCCTGCTGCAAAGCCAGGCATTGCAAAAATATGATTTTTTGAGGTTATTGAGGACTTTATTTGTCCTCCTTCTCCTGTCTGCATACATTTATTGTCATTCTAGTCTTGAATAACTTGGCCATGTATTTTTCTTCCCCTTGTAGGACCCCTCCATCATCTGGTGCATGGAGTAATGGAGTGCAGGAGACAGCCGTGCTGTAGGATTTTATTCCAGAGCTGTTGCCATAGTTCTTATTTCTGTAAAATAAAACATTTTCTTTTTCCACAAGAGACTTTGATCACACTCATTTGCTGAAACCTGTTGCCTTTTTTTCCATTTATAATGAATCTTCTTGTGATGCTTCTGCATGGAGGAGGGAGGTGCCTCCTTTATTTTTCTACATGTGAAAAACCAGGCAGATTTGGAGGTGTTATGACCCAAATTTTTGGATTAACCCATTTCTGGGCTGTGTGAGATACCAGAGACTCAAATATGGTATGAGGGAACTCCCAAACTTGCTATTAATGGCTGTTTGTACAAAATCCCATACACTGCCAGGAATGCTGTTTTTCTTCATCTTTCTTCCCCCGCTTTGAAGTTCCCTTATTTATTTGTGATAGGACAAGGGGGAATGGCTTTAAGCTGAAGAGGCTGAGCAACCTGGTCTAGTGGAAGGTGTCCCTGTCCATGGCAGGGGGTTTGAATGAGATGATCTTTAAGGTCACTTCCAACCCAAACCACTCTGTGATTTACCAACCTGTGCCATTTTATGGCTGTGATCACAGTCCTCATGCAGTGATGATGCCTGTCCTGCTTGTGTACCCCAATGCTGGGGTGTCTTAGGTGACCAAAATCCTCTTGGACTGTTTAGGGAAGATTTGGATGATGTCTCGCTGGGTCCACGAGTTGTGCAACAGTGGCTTCGATTTTTGGAATCATTGAATTATAGAATGGTTTGAGTTGGAAGGGACCTTCAAAATCATCCAATTCCAACCCCCTGCCATGGACAGGGGAACCTTCCACCAGACCAGGCTGCTCAGAGCTCCATCCAACCTGGCCGTGGACACTCCAGGGATGGGAAGTGTTCAGGATCAGAGGGAGCAGTGGTTGCAACTCACTGTAGGTAATTGCAATTAGGTTTGAGCTGAATTATTTAGCAAATGATTTGCAGCATCCTGTGTCCCAGCATGTAGATGTTCACCATGCTCCAAGTTCTTCTAATTTTGGAGATAAAAATGCTGCCATGCATCTGTTTGGAGATGGAGGAGGCTGATGAGGCTGTGCGAGTGGCGCTGGCTCACTGGGTAACACCTTGTTTCATATAACCCTGTACATGACAGATTTTCTTGTTGGAACCTGCAGATCTTCAGATTTTCCTTTGTGCAAAGTGAATCAAGAGCTAAACCTTAATACAGCTTTTCACTGTATTTGTTCCCCACAAAAACAATTGATTTGTGATCCCTTGTGACACAATTCGCTTTCTAGACTCTCACGAGAACCTCCTAATTTCTAAAATACCTGATTTATACAAGTTTAGATGTAGTGTTAGATAGCTTGAGATGTAATTTGCCTTTCCCAAATGTTTTGATGTCTTCTGTTGTGTGCCTGGTAATCCCCTGCTGCTGCCTTACAAGAGTGCCTGTCGCTGTTGGGGTGACCCTAATGTCAGTTCCATCAAATATTCTGCTGCAGGTCGTGGATGCTCAGTGAAAAAATATGAAAAATTAAGCTTAGAAATATATGTATATTAATAAATTAACAAGTAATTTCTATAATACAGTGCATAAGATCATATATATAAAACTCACATATGTATAATACTACTGGATGTGGTTTTGTTTGCTTTTATGTTCTGGTTTTTGGCCTTTGTTTTAAAGAATTGAAAGTTTTAGTCTCTTCTCTGCCAAAAGTGCTGTGGGACTGATGTGACCAGGATGAGGCCATGGTGAATCCTCATAGCTGTGATCAGGGAAGTTTGTCCAACCTCCTGGTGCTCCCCATCCTCTTACAGAACATCCCATGCAGGTTTTAAAACTATCTAGAACTGTAGTGATGGTGAAAAATCAAGTCATTTTACTAAATCTACTTTTACTAATGATAAATACGGTAAAAAAATCTAAAGTACTAAAAATAGTGGTGCTTAAACTGTGTTGAGGCCATGGCATGTTCGAGGTTCAGTTTCTCAGTGTCAAGGACCTTCAGCTTCCATGAACAGCAAGTGCTCAAAGATGGAAGTAGGTGGCAAAATGTGGGTGTGGAAGCCCGAGAAATGCTGTCCAAAGCTTTTTGACACTTCTATTTTAGTGAACAGCTGTGTGCTTTTCAAAGCCCTCCTAAGTTTTGATCATGCACCACGGGGAGATTTCATAGCTACGGGTTGTTTTTCTAAAACTGTAATGGATTCTGTCCCAGCTAAGTGCCCAAACTGGCCCCTTGGAGAGGCATCTTAGCAAGTGGTAAAAACACAACTGCAATATCTGTGTAAAACAGGTCACCTTTGAATTTGAAAAAGCAAATTGAGTCTCACGGCAGATATTTGCCTGTTGATCACCTTCAGAGCTGAAGCAGATGAGTTTCATAGGATCCTAGAATGGTTTGGGTTGGCAGGGACCTACTTCCAACCCCCCTGCCATGGGCGGGGACACCTTCTACTATCCCAGGTTGCTCCAAACCCCACCCAAACTGGCCTTGAACTCTTCCAGGGATGGGACATCCATAGCTTCTCTGGTTTCATCTCCTTTGTCCCAAACATAGGGCCATCATGAGATGGAATTCTGGTGGGTTGGGGTGTTTTCTTCCCCTTATGGGAATACTGGCAAATTAATTGTTGAGATCCTCTTCCCTGTGCATGGAAACCAAAATCTGCTATTTTACATTCTTTTTTCTACTTCTATTCCTTTGCACATTATTCACATGTACCTTTGTTTCCTTTCATGTACAGAGATGTCCCACAGGCTCCAAGGTCTTCAGACTTGCTCTTCTCTCTTTGGCCAGTTCTTTTCCTACTACACTGTGCTTGCCATCCTTTTTAAAATTAATCAGAATTTAAGTATAATCTCATACTTAAAAACAGGATTATACATCTTAGTCATGTTTGTGAGCCATTTGAGCACAGAATATAAAGAATCTGTGCAGAAAATAGTCTGGAGGTCCTGCTGTCCCCAGGGGCACTCACTGCCTCTCTGCCTGTACTTCCTGAATTTGACCATCTCTTCTCCTTTGCTTCCTGGTGAGACCAAAAGGAGTTGTTGAGTTTTCCTCAGTGGCTGCTTCATGGGCTTGAGATGCTGCTGGTTCCTTCAGCCCCATTGGGCTGTAAGATACTCCTGCTGGGAGAGTTTGGCTTTTCCTGCTTTTCTCCACCAGAAGAAAGGAAATTGCTTTTCAAAATTTGTGGTTCTTCCTGGTTTGGGGCAATAATCCAATTCCTTGGAAGCAAGTGGTGGCTTTCAGGGTATGGGGATGAGTGGTCTCCACTGGTCCTTTACATGCAGCTCATGGAAGGGTTTGGGTTGGAAGGGACCTTCAAGATCATCTTATTCTGTTCCCCCTGCCATGGGCAGGGACACCTTCCAATAGACCAAGCTTCTCCAAGCTCCATCCAACCTGGCCTGGAACAGTTCCAGGGAGGGAAGCCCCTTGGCTGCCTCCCTCTACAACAATTTTGGTGAACAGAGACTTGTGGGCCTGATGTCCTCCCTGTTCCTCTCCCACATCACAGAGAGGCAGGTGGTTGTCATGAGTGGATGTCATCTTGAAGGACGTAATTTCAAAACCTACCAGCATCACGATAAAACCCTAGTTGCTGGCTGGAGAAATGTCTTCTGCTGGTTCTCCACCCTCTGTTGTCATTAACTCACCATCCTGGGCAGACTGAGCCTGGTTATTTTGCCTGGCTGGCTGCAAACCACTTTGCAAAGTTGCTCTCCTGAGCAGACCAGGGTGACCTTGCACTCGTTGATTTGGTAGCCAGGCTCCAATGCCGACTCCCCGCGTGGCATCTCATAAATAGCTCCAGTTTTCCATTTCATTTCCCAGACCTGTTTACACCTTGCCAGAAATAATTACAACCTCTGAGCCTGGGGTTTGCTGGGTGAGGGGGAGGAGGGCAAGGAGAAAAACCTGCAATCCATGTTTTTTTGTGCGCTGTCATCAACATGGTGCTGCCAGCGGGATCAGGATCTCCCTTCTGGGACATGAATCAGGCTGTGCTCGCGTCCGCCCGGCATCGCTCTTGTGCTGTGCTTGAGAATTCTTTCCCTTCCTCTGTTCAGCAGCATCTTAAATTTGTATCCCAGGTGGTGCCTCCCTCACCTGCTTTATTGCCTCTTAATGTGTTTTCCCAAGAACGTCTCGCACGCGGATAAACCTCTCCTGCTTCCCTTGTAAAACTGGCTCTTCCTCCTCCGGTGCCTGTGCATTTTTCCTCCATCCATGCAGAGCTACTTTTCTCCTTCCTGCCATGTTTTTTTGAGCACCTTGGAGCCTGCGCATCCTCTTGGAGATGCCATCACTGCCGGTTTTGCATCCGAGCCGGCGCTCGCTGTGGTCATGTGTGGAGCCAGTGGGGAAGGCAGGAATATTTTTAGCCTGCACTTCTGTGAGCCGCTCAGGGGGCCGCCCACAGCCGAGTATTAAAATAATAGCGGGGACATTGGGTAAGCTCTGCAGCAAAATGTTGATATGCAAATTGCCATCTTAAGAGCAAACCTCAAGGCGATTTTTGGCAATGCATGCAAGGCTCTGGAGCAGTGCGTTTTGAATAAAGATTACAGCAAAGGGATTTCGCCTGGAGGCCACGCTCGTCTCATTTATTCTGAAGCTTAGCAGAGCTGGTAATTCAGTGTTGGAAGCCAACAGGGTGAAACGTATGCACCTTTAAAAAGGCATTAGATTAGCACTGGTGAAACAAAATGTCACGTCACCTCTGTAACTGAAATTTCCAGGCTTGTAGAAGCAATAAATTTGGTTGGATTTCATTTGCGAGTAGTTCCTGGGCGCTGTCCAAGGAAGAGGAGGCTCTGATAGCAGCAGAGTTGGTTTGGGAGGTTTCAAGGCATTACCTGGTAATAATTGAGCTTGTGCCAGCTGATTCCGTGCTGCTTTGACTTTTCTCTTCAACAGTGATGGATAGCTTGGCTGTTGGAAACCTTGCAGTAAGAAATCGGATCACATATGAATTCCTTATTTTTGTTGGGATTTCTTGTTATTTTCTTGGTTATTGAGTTCATGGTGGCTCTTCTGGGAAGGAAACAGCAGTAAATTCATAGAATATTAGAACGGTTTGGGTTGAAAGGGAACCTGAAAGATCATCTTGTTCTGACCCTCGGCCATGGGCAGGGACACCTTCCACTAGCCCAGGCTGCTCCAAGCCCTCTCCAGCCTGGCCTTGGACACTTCCAGGGATGGGACAGCCACACTGCCACTTATAATGTCATGTCGAGCTTCCCATCCACCTATATCCCCAAGTCCTTCCTCTCCTCAGGGCTTTTCGCAATGAAGGATTTCATTTATTCCAGTTCTTGAGGAGCAAGAACGAATTTGTAGGTGTTTTCATTATTCTTTGTTTCCTTCACCCATCAATGCCTTGATGCATTGATGGCTGAAGCAAAAGTTCATATCACAACAAGTAAGTTGCTCTAGAATTGGGAAACTGGCAGTAAATGAAACAACTTGTAACTTCTGGGGTTTGTTTGGGGTCTTTTTATTTGCTTGGGCTTTTTTAATTCTTGAAGATTGTTACAAACCCATCCCTTTTAGAAGCTGGAGAGCGTTGATTTTGAGTGGGAATAAAAGTAGTTGGTAGCTTATTTTTCTCTCTTTGAATGAAGCATGGAAGAACCAGGTGGCTGAGACTTTGTGGGAACACATTCTGACTTTGATACAAGCTTGTGTTGATCAGATCTTAGTTCACTTATATCCTTTTACTTTAATTATATGTTCCAACACCATGAGACTTTTAAATATCAGATTTTGAGAATGTTCTCTGCCAAAACTGCACACTTTGAGTGCAGATCCTGTTGGCAGGCATCTCGGGAGCTGTTGACTTCCTTCTTTTGTAACCCCGTCCTCTCTTGCCGAGATTTTTTCTCCTTAAAATTCAAACATCGTTTGATAAAATAGCAAAGCTCATGGGTGTGTAGCCTTGTGAAGATCATTTTGTCCTGCTTGCATCCCAACAGAGCCAAGTGAGTACAAGAAAAACATCTTTCAAGTTTGGTTCAGGCGCGTCTTGAATATTCTTTGTGTCTGTCCTTTGGTACATCCTGCTTCTCCCTGGCCTTAAACGCAAGATGGTGGTTTAGTTCTCATGCTGCCTTGTGCCTTGCTGAGGTATTGATTCTTTCCTCCAAGGTCATGAAACTCTGCTCCTGACTTTGAAATGCTCCAAGACTCCATCTCTCGATTCTTCTTCCTTCACGATGATTTAAATTGTAGGAATGTTCTCAATTTTCCCTTAAGTTTGTTTTTTGGTGGTGTATCTTCAGGGAATGTCACAGCTGACTGCCATGCCAGTGTTTTTGTCTTTCCAGATTGTGTTGCCTGAAATTTCCCATCAAATCTGTGTTCAACTCCTTCTGTGTTCCATCTCCTATTTTAAAGTCGTTATAGCAGGAGTTATCTCCTTGCTCTGTATTTATACAACATTTCATGTGATGCAGATGTGATTCCAAAGCGGTGCCTTTGATAATACCTTTAAAATTGTTGTTTTGGTAGCTAACAATCTTGAAAAGGCTGTCATTTTATATAAATATTTTTATATTTATATAGGCCAGAGACAAAAATTAAGACATATTAAGACATTGTAGATGTTAATATTTGAAAATCAAATACAAATAATAAAATTTTTTTTCTGGCCCTACCTTGGTTCCTTTGGTAGTTATGACATCAGCTGCTCTCTGTGGGGCAACTGAAATGCTGAACTCTGATCTCAGCAATTAAGGAATATTTTTGTAAAGCTGTGCATTTAGACTAATTCTGTCTGCCGTAGAATGTGCTGAGGATTTGTGATCCTCAGCAAGCATTTGACAGATCTTAACTAGTTCTGCTCTGTCTTGTCAATCAAAATTAAACGCCCACCTCACTCCTTCCTACTTTCTCTCTCTTCCAGCCTTTTTATTTAGGTTGGTCATTAAAATTGCTCATAACCATAGAAACGAGGAAAACCCGCCCCTTACTTTCCAGAGCCTTAGTGTGATATTCCTGTACTGACATCATGTGAGTGACATACACGATGGCTTAAAAAAAAACTCCAAAAACCTGCAGGTGGGCAGAGTTGTCATTAATTCCTCCCTATAATGGAGTTGTTCCTGTGGATGCCTACCTAGGATTGTGTCCCTCTTGCACTCCTGTATGGAGAATGCAAGAGGGACATGAAGGAGAGGCCCTGCTGTGGAGAAACCACCAGGAAAAGATTGAATTGGAGAAGAAAACAGATCGATTTGGGGGATGGAACTGGTAGGAGGATGAGATAAGGAGAAGATGGTTGGGCAAGAAGTCTCATGTGCAATGTGGAGTGTTTTTGATAATTTCAATGTTGGTTTTCATCCTCCTTGGGCTGCCTTGTGGCTCTGGGAGATGGGCATCATGATGTTTCTGGGAAATTGGACCACCAGGATTCCCTGCTTAATGCCATCCACTTGGCAGGATGGGGTGTGCCATGGCTTAACTTGTTCTGAAAAATCAAACTGGCCACTGTTTTTTGCTTGTACAGGCAGTTTATAAATGCTTGTCCCAAGGCTACATGAGGGTGATAAGAACTCCTACCTTTGTAGCCATGAGCACCTTCAGATTTGAGCGCTGGACTCTGTGTGCTGGACAAATAACTCTGTTTTCATCTGGAACAGAACTGCCTCAATTTGAGACAAATCTTGTCATTTTTCTCCCCACCTTAAATTGTAATAAATCATACATAGAAGGTCTCCAGGACGGAGATGTGGATTGTTCCTGATATTAGTTGGATGTAAAAATTTCACTACTCTTTTGTTTGAAGGCTTGTCTCTTGGGACGAGGAATTTTGACCTTTGGACAGAGAAATAACGAGGAAGAAGCGCTGTGTGATGTGGCATGACAAGGTGTTGCTGCGCAACATCTTAAAATTTCAAGGTCTTACTTATTTACCCTGCCTTGAAAGCTGGTTCTGGGAACTGTACTTTAACTTAAAGGCTCTTAATCATTACTTTTCCCCATGTTTTGGATCTTCTGCTGTTGGCTTTTAAAGGTTTTGAAGTAGACTGTGTAATCAAAGAGGAAGAAAGGGTAATTGGGATAGAAAAACTCAAGGCACAAGCTCCTTCAGCATCCTTTGCTGCTCTCTTCTGCCCCAGTGTCATCCCATGTGATTTGACTTTCTCCACCATTCCACCATAGGGAGGGATTAGAAAGCTTTGATTGTTAGTCTCTTGTGTGGTGATGCTCCTCCTGCTTCTAACAAGCCCAAAATATCAGCATTCTGATTAAAACACTTTTTTTGAGGAATCATTACTGTAAAAACAGTAATATTTTTATTTCCTTACTTCGCACAGTGTATAAGTGCCTCTACCTGAGTTGCCTAAACCATTCTTTTTCTTCTTTTTGCTTTTATTCTTTTAATTAAAGCATAATAAACTACATTAAAAGTGTCTTAAATTCCTTCTGAAGCATTAATTTCCAAATTTGGACCAAAAAAAGAGATCAGTTGTGAAAGTGTGTGTGTGGGAAATGAGTTTATGATGTCATTAGAGTCTCCAGAGTTATCTGAGTTGTTGAATCCTTATGGATGCTGTTCCTGATGAGATGAAGTGACCTCAAGTTGCATCAAGGGAGGTTTGTATTGGATATAAGAAAAATTTCCTCACTGAAAGGGTGGTCAAGCATTGGAACAGAGTGCCCAGGGAAGTGGTGGAATCACCATCCCTGAAACTGTTCAAAAGTACAGTGCTGGGTCTGCTTGGTTGTCTCAGTTGTGTGGTTCTCTCTCAGCAATCCCTTTTGTTACATGGACTTTCTTTGTGTAGGAGATGTAGTAAAGTGGTAGTAAAAATGTACTAAAACCGGATCCTGTTTAACTGGCTTGTGGAGATCCAGGAACTCACTATTGTAATGTCCTGGGAGGAAGCACCTGAAGCAGAATAGCAAGCACAGAAAAAAGGCTGCCCCCACGGTGCTTTGCCACATTATGTAATGTTCCTCAGTTCTATGTACCCCAGTTAGCCTGCTGGCTTTCCCCACCCCTTTTTCCCTTCTGTGGCTCCTGCCTAGAAAGTTCTTCTCCCTTCCATGTCCCATCCGCCCATGCCCTCGTTTCTCCACCCCTACATTCCTGTTGGCTCCTCCTTGGGAGCTCCACCTTAGCCCTGCCTTTGTTCCACCCCTGTGCCCTCAGCCCATTGGACNACTGACAGTGTGTGTGTGTGAGTGTGTGAGGTGTGCCTGCCTCTGTGTGTGTGAGTGTGTGTGGTGTGCCTGCTGCCAACCTGATGCCTTAAATCGCTATCTAGAAACAGAGACTAGTCAGGAATAAAGGAATAAAGGAGGCATTTATTTGAAAGGCCTTCAGATGCACACTCTGGGCTCCAGAGGCTTCTGCCTCAGTGCATCCCAAAATGGACAATGCCAGCTCCCGAGTTCTTCCCACTTTGATATCAGCTTCAATTCCCCAAGCAGAAGCCAGGCAAGGATGGAATTTGCCCAAGCTTACCCCCCTCTCCCCAAGATGAAGGTTTGCAGTTGTTGGGCCCAGGAGGGTCTGGGTGTCCCTGGAGAGGGAGCTGGAGAGGCTTTGTTATGTCGGTGTGAGCATGGGAGAACAGCACTGAACGAGCTCCAGGGAACTGCAGAGTTACACTGGGCAGGGCAGGGTTGGAAACAATATAAAAGTTAAAACATAAGGCATCAGACTGGAGCACTGGACGGTGTTGTCCTCCCATGCCCCGGGACCATGTGACGCGACACTGGCTAATATTAACTATAAAATATGACATCGCTAAGCAGGGGAAATGACAATAATGTGAAATCACAAACTGCGGAAAATGAAAATTGCTTGCTGTGTTTCACTAGGAATCCCCTAATGTTTGCACCTTGAAATTAAAGGGAAGAAGGGTTCTTTTGTTTAGTTTTTTCTCTATGTTCCATTGTCAACAGACATTGTGTAGGCCAAAAGCAAAGCTTGCCTAATATATGGATGTGTTCAACAAATTCGCAGGGTGTGAAAACTCCCAGTTGAATCTAAAGATACTGCTAAAACCTCAGTCTTGGGAATCCCTGAGCTTCAGACTGATGGAAACAGCAGATAAAAGCCTGTTCGTGCTTTTCACATCTGATTTTCTTTTTTTTCCCCTTTTATCTGAACAGGAACAATACTGCTGAGCTCGGCCTTGGGTCCGTTGGGTTATTGCTGCCAAGTTCCCAACAAGTGGCTCCACAACACAGTGGAATAAAATTGTGGGTGAGGTAATTTTTGCTGTTTTCTTTCTTTGATAATCCTTCTTATTTCAGGTGGTTTTTTGTCTTTGATTTTGGTTGGTTTTCTCCATATCCTTTCAGCTCATTGGAGGTGATGCTGCATGGTGTAGACCCAGGCTCTGGAATGGGTGTGTAGGAATGCTGTGGGCTTTGCTCTTGCAGATGTTCACTTCTGGATGACATCTTCTGCTCTTTCAGTGGTTTCCTTGTAATATTGGGTGATCTCCATCCAAATTCTCCCCCTGACATCTGATCTTGGCTGTTCATTGAGCTCTGGGATGTCCCCTGCTCATGGTACGTTGACTTTGAGTTGGGATTTTTGGCCAAAGCCAGAGTTGCTGGGTGTTCTCTGCTAGGAACAGATGGTCAGTGAAAGTTCCATTTTTCAAGGTGTAACAGACTGTGTCTGTAAAACCTATGGAGTTCTTTAACAGCAGTAACAGTTTTCTTAAACTGCATCTGTTTTTCCCACCTGGAATATCATTAACGGTAGTTTGTATCATGGCTGCAGTATTTGTTTCATGGTCTCCTCCTTAATAGGAGGAAATAAGTCTTTTCTTGGGTGTTTTTGGTTTAGCGTCTGTTTTATCTTGTTAGAATGTTATTATGGAGTTAGTAAAATGGATGGATTCTGTATATTTATCTGAATTGATTTGCTATCTTGCAAGAAGAAATTGAAGATATTGAAGAAATTTGAAACAAGTCCTAAAAAGGTTTTTTAATTTGTCAATATTTTTCTTTTCTCTGCCTGTGTTTTCCATAGCACTTGAAGCAATGTTCCAGCCCCGATTCATACACAGAGCTAAAGAGATTTGTAACATTCAGTAAATAATATGCATAAACTGTGCCTATTAACGTTCTGAGTAATTACCAACAACAGAGTAAATACGAGGTTAATGAGGTTAACGAAACGAAAGCTCTGAGTGCCCCTCCCGGTGGCCCCAGAGCCCAGGGTGGCTCCGTTTCTGTTGACAAGCCCAGCATGGCTGGAGCTGCAGCAGTGATTTTGCTGCTGTTCCCCATACAGAGCTTAATGAGTTCCTACTGCTGGCATTTTGCTTTAAATGCTGTGTGATATTATTAAATCCCACTCCTTGGGCGGGTTTTTTAAAATAGTCTTTATTTATGTTTTTCCTCGTATTTGTTTCTGGTTTTGGGGCACAGTGATAAGGTGCCTGATTAGCCCAAGTCCTATGACATCTTCTCCCAGATGTCTGGTACCCTCCTGGTCTCTTCAAGAATACCAGAGGATCTGGCCAAAGTCTTTTAATGTTACTGTCACAATATTGTACTCAGAAATACATTGAGATCAACCCTTATTTTCTCATCCTAAGCTCCATCCTGACTTGATTTCATTTGTCCTTTGCCTTTTTCCTCTAAGAGCTCTTCATTACATGCTCTCCATTAAGTCTTGCAGGGACAGAAATTCCAATTTCCAAGCAAAACATGATTATTTTTCTACTCTAGTATCTCTCAAGCCCTCTCTCTTTTCCAGGTTAGTGGGTTTTCTGCTCTCTGTCCATCATCTTCCAGCATCCTCTGGCAGTCTTCAATGTTTTATCAATGTCAGTACCTTAGAATTGTTTATTTGAGTTTTCTCCACCCAAAACTGCATCTGCGTAGTTCCCTCAAAGCTCTGGGCACCAACTCCCCTTGCTGGTCACTTCACGAACTGCAACCTATTTTTTTCCTATTTTAGATGAAAATGCCTTACCCGGAAACCTATTTCGTTTACTCAAGATAAATGTTCTGCTTATGACTCTGGTTTTTCTTTTGTTCCAGCAGTTCTGATTAAACCATGAACCTTCAATGTAAACAATTCAGGTAGAATATGGGCACTGCACATTGCCTAAATGAATTATTCACCTCTTAGCTTTTGTTCTCATTTCTTGGTTGTTTGGTTTTCTTTTCTGTGTGATTTTTTAAAATTTATTTTATTACTGCAAGTTATTTTCCTCCTATTTCAATTGTGTAGAGCAGTGATTTCTCTCTCATCTCAGTTCTTTTGTATTTTGGTGTGAGGTTGATTGGTTAAGGGATCAGGAGCACAAGTAGTGTTCTCCTCTCCCCTTCTAGTTGCAGGGAATGATGAGGGAGAAGAGGGAAAGGTCTGTTTGGTTAACACCTGGTTTTGAATCTGGTGTCACCAGCAGATTTTTGGGTTTTCTTACCATGGGCTGCTGTGCCAGTGAGGTCCTTTTTTCTGCTGTCTCGGTGGAGGTAAGGGATGGATGCAGACTCCTGCAGCAGCAAAGGCAGCAGGATTATTGGTGTGTTAGAAACCATGTAAGTGCCTGAGAATGGCCGTGTGGGAATTAGGGCTTCTTCCCCAAAAAGGTGGTGGGAACAATAGCTAAAGTGCATCTGCACCTTTGCCCACAGCATGGGCAACAAACAGGAGGAGCTGGAAGCTACTCTGCAACTGGAAAAATATGGCACAGTTGCTGTGAGGAAAACATGGTGGGATGATTCCCACAGGTGGAGGGGCAGGGAGCAGGATGAAGCCCCCATAATCCAAGGGGAAATGATCAGTGGCCTGCTGTGCCGCTTAGGCCTCGACAAATCTCTGGGGCCAGATAGGGTCATAGAATCATAGAATAGCTTCGGTTGGAAGGGATCTTAAAGATCAAACAGTTCCAAACCCCTGCCATGGGCAGGGACAGCTCCCACTAGACAGGTTGTTCCAAGCCCTGTTCAACCTGGCCTCAAATGTTTCCAGGGATTTGGCATCCACAGCTTCTCCAGGCAACCTGTGCCAATGTTTCTCTACCCTCATTGTGAAAAATTTCTTCCTTAGAAACTATTATGATGGGGTTTTGATGGGAACAGTTCCTCCCTTGCCCTGTGCAGACATGATAAAGGGCATTCTGAGGGAGAAGAAAGTAAGTCTTGAGTTTTGTTGGTGATGTGATCTCTCTCCTTTTCCCCTGCTCCCCATTCAAGTTGGCAACTGAGAGCAGTTGATCTGAGTGTTGTCTCTCCATGCTGAGGCTGTGGCCAGCAGTCATGTTGCTGGTCAGCCTGCGGGGAAGTCATTCTGGTGCTCCCAGATGTTGCAATGCAGCTGGGCAGAGAAGTTGCTGAGCTCCAGGACAGCAGCACCTCTATAAGGCAAGGAACGTGTTAAACCATAACGTGTTAAACCCTCATAGTTTCATTTGGGTATTTTTGCAAATAGAGAAGTGATGGAAACAGCAAATGTGTGTGTGAGTGCAAGGGAGGGACTCACACATATTCCTGTGCGAGGGCAGGGGAAACGACTCAGCTTGCAGCAGCTTGTTACTAATATTTGTGTCTGAGCGCTTAAAATTTCACAAGAGATATTAAGACTTGAGAAATCTATTTTGTTGCCTTGTAAGTGTATGATTAAACCTTCATAATTTTCTTCTTTTTCACTGTGGGAATCTTTAAGTCGTTACGCTTGTTTTCTTCAGGCATCGTATTGAAAGCAAAGAGTGGCTTGGTTATTTATTTATTTTTTGGAACGTGCTTCTCTCTGCCTGTTTTATGCAAAGGCACTTTAATTGATCTTGCAGACGGTCGAGAAGAGGACAAAGAAGAAAATATTTAACGCAGCATATAATTCTTTCTGGTTTTGCCTCAAAATAAAAAGCCACTTTGCAAGGATTTATGTATCTAAACACATCTTATGTAGACAGCACAGCTACGTTTTATCTGCCTGCTGCAGCAGGCTGATGTAAAGAAATGCCTTGATCAATGGCACGAACTGGTTCAGGGTAACTCCCAAACTGTACCAGTGGTGAACACATTGCCAGTTTCTTGCCACCTTGATTACGATTGTTACATCTTCTTACATTTGTGATTTTTTTGGACTATTTTAATTTAATCTACTTGAACGTTAAAAATGAAAATGATGCAGGTCCATTCCTTGCTGTGCTGTACTGAAGCACAGTAACATCCCATTCAACAAGGAATCTTTTCTCTGCATTTTGCAGCTCCAGGATGCTTTGGATGAGGTGAGAGGACTGTGGCTTGTGTTTAATTCTCCTACTGCATCCAGAGTTTAGTGAAGCCTGGCAGTTGAACACAGATTGCCTGAACTGCAAAGCATCACTTCAGTGTCAACACCTCCCTTCTGTCTATTTAAGGTGAAACAACTGCAGGGATTCGATGCTGTTGTTCGCTTCCCTTCAAGGTTTGAGGTCTGAACATCTTCAGTGCTGGTGGAGTCAGGAATATTTATGGGCTGGAGTCACCTTGCTTTGGCTCTGCTGTTGTGTAAGGTCAAATTAAATGGTGTGTGTCAGGTCCTGTTCCGTGTTTGTGATTTGTTTGGCTGAGATGTGGAATGCACACATGAGTTAATGCACGCTTCTATGGTTTGCTCCTTCCCTACTAAAGATTTCTGGGAATATCTGGACATGGCCTGCAAGAGTCAGCTGAGAAAGCTGCCTGAAAGCTCTCCCAAAAATAGTGAGCTTTGGGAAGCCCTCTGTCCCTTAGGAGGACAGGAAATATGGACCATGGGATTGTTGTCACCTTCCTGCACTGGAGATTATGTCCATTTGTGAGTTAAAATACTCGGAAGAGATTCGCCTTTTTAGAAGTTGTGTCAATGTCTTGAGTGTCTCGAGTAAGTGAAAATCCCTTATTGAAATAGCTTTTTGATAGTTTGGAGATTTTCAGCTGCATTCATTTAAAATATGCCTTGTGCCATGACTTAAGAGTGCATTTTCAATATATTTTTGGATCTCTTTTATTTAATATTGAGCTTGAGAAAGAACAGCCCCTGTCAGCTGCCCTCCCTCCAGAAAGAAGGATGAGTAATAGTGGGAAATAAGCAAGAGGAGCTTGTCATTAAACCTAAATCCACTTATAAACATCTAGTAAAAAAGCATCTTTAGAAGCTCATTCTGTACTTTTATTGCAAGGATGGTGTTATACTGCTGTATATATCAGGCAACTGGGTAACAGCATGTCCTCTGTCCTCAACAACTGCTTAGAGCTGTGGGTTTTTGTGTTCAAGCTGATGAATATTTTAGCTTGATGTCTCCAAGGGTAAAATGAAGGAGTAGCTGCTCTGAGGGATTAATACAGAGTGAATTAGATGTTTGTAAAAGGCATTAAAAGCTGCAGTTGCTGTATTGAATCCCATCATTGGGAATGTGAGGCGAGATGCTGTGGTGCATCCTCCTGTTGCAGAGGGACATCCATCTGGATTGCAGGATGAAGACAGCTGGTTGGTTCTTTAGTGGGTGCTTAGATTACATGAAAAAAGGGAAAAAAAACCTTACTCCTCACTCACTCTTCTCTTTCCCAGCATCAATCATAAAAATAGTTGTAAGAAACCTCAGGGATGTTGGTTCTCTTTTCCCTCACAGTTTCGGCAAGCACCACAGGCCAAGTGCGTGTGGGTACCACGAGGATGATGCTTCTTGACCACAGAAGCTGCATCCCAACTTTTTCTCCCTGTCTGCCAGCTATGAGGCAGGAATAACATAGCTCACTGGGCAAGGAGGTGCCCAAGGAACAGCTCACAACAGAGAGTGGTTGTGTCCCTCTGAATGTCCTGCCCCTACAGCATCACCAGGGTGGGAGCCAGGCACCATCTTTGACCTGGGTAGCCACTAACTGGGGATATTGAGACCTTTTTTTCCCCCTGCCAGGGTTATTCTGGAGTCCCAGTAATGCCTGGAGCAGCCCAGCCCTTGTTCTGCTGGCTGGGCTTGGAGCTGTTTATTTTGTCACCTCCTCAGGAACTGCTCTCAACTCGACTTGCTTTTTTTAGAAACGTGCTTTCATCATTTGTGATCCGAAAGGCTCTCCTGCAATGGAGGAGGTTCGGGCTGTTATTTTTAACTGAATGTTTCATTGATCTGATTTACAGCACGAGCTGCTGGTCCCTGTACTAGCCAGAGAGCAGAGAGGCAGCCGTGGTGTGGGGCAGGGAGGGAGTGCTGTGGGGAGGTCTTGAGTTACCTCCCTTGTCAGAGGTAATTCATCACAGAGCTGCAGCCCAAAGATTCTTCTTTGCATAATTTCAAGCCACTAAGATTCAGGGCTCCACTCTCTTGTAAGTGGATGCATGGATTTCAGCCCTGTCCAACATTTTGGCCCTGGTGTGCTAAGCCAACACCAGAGTCTGATTCGTTCCAAACAAAACCCTAACAAAAATAATTTTAAAAACGCTTAGATTTTGGATAGACAAGATGCAGTTTCCACTCTTATGAAGCAGCTTTTGCTTTCTCTTGGGTTAAATTGACCTTGCTGCATTCCCAGCTGAAGAGCCTGAGTTTCAGCTAGTGGGACATGGTGGGACCTTGGCTGGTATGGTAGGAGGGAGAGTGGTTTCTTCTGGGCAGTGTCATTCCCTCCTGGAGAAAAGGATACTCAGGGGAGACCTTATCACTCTCTACAAGCATCTGGAAAGAGGTTGAAGTGAGGTGGCAGGTGACAAGTGACAGGTTTACCAGAAATGGGCTCAAGTTGAACCAAGGGAGGTTTAGATTGGGTTTTAGGAAAAGTTTATTTACTGCCAGGGTTGTTA
The DNA here is from genome assembly GCA_013396875.1 of Vireo altiloquus. Taxonomy (NCBI): domain Eukaryota; kingdom Metazoa; phylum Chordata; class Aves; order Passeriformes; family Vireonidae; genus Vireo; species Vireo altiloquus. The sequence continues at coordinate 53,592 of VZRF01001861.1, forward strand.
AGCATTAGAAAAGGCTGCACAGGGAAGTGGTGGAGTCACCATCCCCGAAAGTGTTCACAAAATGTGTGCATATGCACATGACTTGAGGACTTATTTTAGTGGTGAACATGGTGATGATGCTGGGTTAACAGTTGGACTTGATGATCTTGGAGGTCTTTTCCAACCTTAACAATTCTCTGATTCTCTGATTCTCTGGCACCAGGAGAGCAAAGCCTTCATGGAGTGTAAACCAGAGCTGGGAGCACCTGAAACCTTCAGTGACAGGTTTGAGTGTTCAGCTCAGTCCTAGCCAAGTGTGTAAATAAAGCTGGAAGCCTCAGTAGTGGGTTATTTTTCTACTTGGCCAACCAGAAAATTAAATACAAGTACAGTATTTGGGACACGGGTGTGAAAGTGAGAGCAGATGAGCACCATTGGGTTGTTTACAGAAATTAATTTTTTTTTCTTTTTTTAATAGTTTGAAATCTCTCACTTCCTTTAAGGCTTTCTCCTGTTGGTGTCTTTCTGCCTCTTCCACTAAGTAGGTTGGTGGAGTTAATCACATCAGAGAAAAAAACACAGTTCACTGATTTTCTCCTCCACCCAACCATCAATGTATGTGTTCACCAGGCACGTAAGGACTTAATATCTCAATGTCCTCAAGGAAAGCTCAGGCAAATTCACTGATTATCTATTTTTTTGATATCCTCCAGCCTATCAGTTAGAATGTGTCCAGGTCTAGATTACCCATGTGGGTTGTTTTCTGCCCCCAAAGCTGCAGAGGTTTTGGAGAACAAATTGAGGCATGGATGGTGCTTGCAGCTGAAGAAGAGGAGTGTCTGTGGGTACAGGGAGGATGTGGAGAGGTTGTGACAGAAGCATCGTGGGGACATGGAGGAGGGGAACAGGGCTTATCACGGTGGGAAACATTTTGTAGGGGACATGGGCAGGGATTCGCTGAGGATTTCTGCAGCCCTCAGTGCCATGCACAACAGAGATGTGTGGGTTTATCACTGCTAAGCCAAAAGAGTAGAAGGGACGTGTGTCTTTTCTTCAAGATGTTCTGAAAGTTGGACATTTAGGACATTGTCCTTAATCTTCCTGATCCAAAATAACTGGATTACCTAATGTTCCATATATTTGGTGTATGCCCTCCCCTTCCCTGGAAGTGGAACTGATGATTATGCCAAGGAACTTGATTATGAGAAGTAGCACCTCTGTGAGGTCAGGGTGGCTACTTGTGTTTTGGAGATCATCAGGTGTTTTGAGGCAAGCACGTCCATGTGGATAGTCCAAACTTAGAAAGGAAAGTAGGATGAGATTCAGCCTGTCCTGCAAGACTGAGCTTCTTCATATGTTCACAGAATCACAGAATCTTTAGGGTTGGAAGGAACCTCTGGAGTTCATCCAATCCGACTCCCTGTCAAGGTGAGGTCACCTGGAGCAGGTGACACAGGAACACATCCAGGTGGGTTTGAAATGTCTCCAGAGAGGGAGAATCCACTCCCTCCCCGGGCAGGTGTTCCAGTGCTCTGGCACCCTCCATGGAAAGAAGTTCTTCCTCATGCTGAGGTGGAACTTCTTGTGTTTTAGTTTATGGCCATTGACCTTGTGCTGTTGCTGAGCACCATAAAAAGAGCTTGGCACCATCCTCTTGATACCCACCTTGGAGATATTTGTATGGATTGATGAGATCCCCTCTCAGTCTTCTCCAGACTAACCAGGCCCAGCTCCCTCAGTGTCTCCTTGCAAGAAAGACTTTTCTCCTTAAAATTCCCAGCTGGACTTGGAACCATGGAGAACCCACTGAAGCCAGTGTGTGTCAGTTGTCTGGTGATGACACAGAATCACGGAATCATGGAATGGTTTGGGCTGGAAGGGACATCAAAGACCATCCCATTCCAACCCACTGCCATGGGCAGGGAACCTTCCACTAGACCAGGTTATGGGCAGTGCAGACTTCCATTGTGTTCTTCCGGAAAAACAACTTAAAAGAGTCTCCCCTTTTCTTGAGAAACTGTGTTTTTATCAGATGATAGTGCTCAGAAGGATAGAAGTGAACTCTTTACATTGCTTATCTCCTGTATCTCAGTGCTTATCTCCTGCAGTGTTCACAAAAAGGCTGAAAGCTGAAGCACAGCCAGCTCAGGGCAGCAATCCCGTGCACTCTGCTGCAGGGAGATCCTGGCTCCCCAGACTCCTGCACTAACAGGAACGAGCCATCTGGGAGGCAGGAGATGACTCCAAACTGTTCTGTTGGTATGGATGACTTTGCCAAGGAGGAGGTTCCTGTCACACTGGGTGCTACTATTGATGGCACTGATGCAGATCTCGTGTGCTCCATCATGAGCACTGGAGATGAGCTTGCTCCTCTGCCTGGAGTGAGGAAGGCTCTTGCATGCCCAAACTTCCTCTCTGGTTGCTCTTTTCCCTGAATGGCCAAATAAGCTCATTTTTTCCCGTTGAAATGTTGTTTGTAAACTTTTCTGTTATCTTCTGCTGCCTTCAATTTACTAATGACCTTTCCTGCAGCCTGAATGCAGTGTTCCTGGTACTGTGAGCAATGTAAACTGTCTTAAATTATAGCCCTCGTCTTCCATCCATCTCGGTTTCGTTTTGCAGGGAGGTCGTGCATTATCAGTTGGAGTTTGCTTTCAGAATTGAGGAGGGTGATAAATAAATGCTGCTGGTAGCAACTGGAGAACGTGGACTGCTTTCACCAGCTCAATATGTGGAAAAGAAAGAAGAAGGGATTTTTTTTTTTCCTTTTTTTTTTCACGTATGCCTTGTATAGAGCTCCGTCTTCTTCAGCCTAGGTTTTCTAGGGTTTTAGGCAAAGATGCTCCCATCAGCTGATTTTCCTGCCTCATATCTGGAAATGCCAATTAGGGTCATTGCAGTAAAGGCAGCTGCACTAATGCAAACTCTGCTATGTGTGCCTTCCTTTGCATGCTTCCTCTGCACCTGGAATTGTTTCCCTCTCCATGAAATGACTTTTGATTGGACACCTACAGGTGTGTTGCTGTATTTTTCTTGGTAATCTCTGTCACTCCCTTAATTTTTACACAGCAGTTTAGCGGAAGGGCTGTTGAGATCCAGCTGTGTTGGCATTCATCAGTTTTGCTCTGACTTGGCTGCAAACAAGACCCTGTGTTTTGTTTGCAGTCAAGATGGTGAGAAATCCTTAAAATAGAAAAGCAAATTCATGCAATGAATGATATAGATCTAATTTTTGGATTGAAGTGACAAAAATCAGGTCGCTGTTTAACTGGAGGACACTTTTCTGTTAATTATGGTCCCAGTTTCTTCAACAGTGGGAGAGTAATGTGGATGGATTCATTTGTCGGAGCACAACAGATTTATGTTGGAAACAAACTGTAATTTGCTGGTTGGGCACAGGATACTTGGGAAGCAAGAACAGAGTCTTCAGGCCTCTGGTTGTAGGATATTTTCTTCTTACAGGGTGTTTTTGGGATGCAGTACACTGATATTCTGGTGCCTGTCAGATTATCTATATGAGAAACCTAAGTTGCTGAATCATGGAATCACAGAATGATTTGGGTTGGAAGGGACCTTAAAAATCATCTCGTTCGAACCCCCTGCCATGGGCAGGGACACCTTCCAGCAGATCAGGTTGCTCCAAGCCTTCTCCAGCCTAGCCTTGGACACTTCCAGGGATGGGGCAGCTACAGCTTCTCTGGGTAAGCCAGGGCCTCACCACCTTCACAGTGAAGAATTTTTCCTTCCTCATATCTAATCTAAACCTGCTCTGTTTAAGTTTGAAGCCATTCCCCCTTCTCCTATCACTACATGTCCCTCTCCAGCTCTCTTATAGCTCCCCTTCATGTACTGAAAAGCCACAATGAAGGTCACCCTGGAGCCTTTGCTTCTCCAGGCTGGACAATCCAACTTCTCTCAGTGTTTCCTCATAGGAGAGCTGTTCCATTCCTCTTCATGGCCCAGTTTAGAACTACAGAATAATAGAATCAAGTCCCGCCCTTAGCATTGTACTGCCAAATGAAAGTGACTTCAGTACTGGAGCATTAGTGGTTGACTCCATTACTTTTGGCTATACCACCAAGCTTGGCCTTGCTTTTGATGGGGACACCAGCCAGGATGTCACAAAAGAAATGTCTAAAACACGATCCTGAGAAGGAATTTCTCCATCTGCTTCCCACACTTTGTCTGCTGAGGAGCAAGTAGAAGGCACCTCATTTTCCACAGGTGTGCCTTTCACCTCCTGTCTCTTCATCTGCCACTTGGTATGTCTACTTGCCAGCTCCACCACCATGGAGAAACCATAAACCTGGTTGGTTTCCCATTTGTTTGCTCATAGATAATCCACTCACTGGGTAATTGCTGCAAGTGTTGTGTTTTGGTCTATTTCTCCACGCTGGTGTTCAATTATCTTTCTTTCCTTGATTCACAGAATCACAGAATCTCAGAATAATTTGGGTTGGAAAGGGACCTTAAAGACCATTTTGTTCCAAACTAACACCTTCCACTATCCCAGGTTGCTCCAAGCCCTGTCCAACCTGGCCTTGAACACTTCCAGGGATGGGGCAGCCACAGCTTCTCTGGGCAGCCTGTGCCAGGGCCTCACCATGCTCACAGAGAATTTCTTCCTAATACCAAATCTAAACCCACTCTCCTTCAGTTAAGGCAATTACTCCATGTCCTATCACTCCATTCCATTGCAAAAAGTCCCTCTCCACCCTTCCTGTAGGTCCCCCCTTGTGAAGGGCTCTGAGCTGTCCTGGAGCCTTCTCTTCTCCAAGCTGAACACTCTCTCAGCCTGTCTTCATGGGAGAAGTGTTCCTACCCCTAATATTTCCCTTGATTTTCAGGCTGATAACTATAGTTTAGGATTTTTAAAATTTGTTTTTCTCCAATTTGTTGAAGCTGTCCAACAGCTTCAAGTTACAGGAGCAGCTGAAAAGGCAGGAGCATGGGACCAGCAAAAGGGAAGTTCAGTACAGACCACTGATGATGCTCATATCAGTGTCACTCTTTGTGATGATCATCACCATGTTTCTGGGAAAGGCTGAAAAAGTGGCATCTGTCACTCCACAGCCATGGGGCCGTTTTGTTTAAGCACATAAGAAAACTATAGGCTGAGTGTCTGGAGGCAGTGCCATGGGAACAAGTAGTGAAGAGTTCTCCCTCTGCTCAAGAGGATCTCGTTCCTGGAGGGGAATGTCAAGAAATGCCTCTCCCGTGACTTCTGCATCCCTTGTGACACAGCATCTCTCTTGACTTTTGGTAGCCTATTTGTGGAAGTATTCAGAGAACATATTCTCCTACATGTTCTCCCATCTGTCTTTTTCCCAAACTCACTGGCCTTGGTGAATGCTTAAGAATAGATGTGCTTTCTGCGTTATGTTGAGAAGGCAGTTAAGAATTTATTTTTTGACCTTTCTGTGTTTAGATGATAATATTTTTAGTATCTTCTATGATGGCTGCTTCTGAGTTGATTTGGACTCTCTTTTCCCATTTAAATGCAGAGGAGAAAACTTGATCAGTGTCTTAATCCAAAAGGTATTTTGGGTTATTCTGCCACCTGGACCAGGCTGTGCAAGAACCCTCTTCATGGCTCTTAATTGTTGTTTTACATTGTTCATAAAACTCTTTTTTGGGAATGGATGAACTGGGCTTGTAACATTTACCAGTTCACAAGAATGTGCAGTTGCTTGACTGTACAGATCCTGAATAAACATGCAAAAAAAGGGAGCCCAAAATATCATCCTACCACCAAAAAAAAGTGAAATAGGAAGGAAAGAATTGTTTCTCTATGTAAACTTTTTTTTTTTTTTTTAAATTGGCTTCCCCAATGCACAAATGGCTTTTTCTTCTGTTTGCCACTTACCTCATCTTAAGCCTGCAGGCAGATGACTCTGGATGGTCTTTTCTTTTCTAAAGAAAAGGGGATAATACAGGCAAGAACATCTCAAATGGTCTTAAGATTGCAAGATATGGAAAAAGCTTCCTATAAAATGACATCTGTTGGGGATGTGATGTATCTCTTGAATTCAGTGTAATTAGACCCCGCTCAGCTGTGTAACTTTTGACATGGATTGGCATCTGCTTCTCTGAAGGCTTAATGGTGCTTTTAATTATAAGTAGTCTAGGAATTGCCTAGAGAGCCACAGGCTTCATTTAGTTCAAGAATCTCTCTTTTGGATGGTGATCAGTAATAATGTGCTCAAAAGAAGAACAAGAAATGTCCTGGTACGCAAATGATTCCTCCCTGGGTTTCTCCTGATGGTAAATCATTAAGGCCTGACTTCAGCATTTCATGGTGCAATTTAGTTATGGCAACTTTGGCTGGTCTTGTTATGTGGTTCCCTGTGCCTTTGGATCCTGGAGTTCTTGGCCTTCAAAAGCTGTGCTGTAGGTCAGTTATTCAAAAGATTCACTTACCTCTTGAGTATTTCCTGACTTCTTTTTTTTCTTGAGGGAGATTTCCTGTTTGGTTTTTTTTTTTTTTTCTAGTATCTGGTAGGAAGCTGAGAGATTCTTCTCTAAATTGTTCCTTATTGAGGTGTTTTCTGCTGTATTTGGTGCCAGTTTCCAAATCAAACTCACTCCTTCAGTGTGTCTCTTTTCTTCTCCCCAGTCTCCATGGGGCAAGAAGCATTTCAGGTCTTCATCTCTCAACATTTTCTGAGCTCCTTCGCTATTAAAACGATTAAGAATCAAATGACACAGCACCAGCAATTTTTCCTTATAATTTTCATAGAATTCTACAGTGGTTTGTGTTGTAAGGGACCTAAAGATCACTTATTTCCAGCCCCTCTGCACCTACCACTGGACCAGGTTGCTCTGAGCCCCATCCAGCCTGGCCTTGGACACTTCCAGGGATGGGGCAGCCACAGCTTCTCTGGGCACCCTGTGCCAGGGCCTCACCACTCTCTGAGTGGTGAATTTTATGTTATAGTGAGCTATAATAATTATAATTTACCTTATAATAATCTTGATACTATTGTCTTTTCTCGTATGCATGCCATTGCTCACCGGAAAGGATTAACCTTGGGCAAAGTTTCTTTTTGAGGTGCCGGTGGTGACATCCAGTTCCTTTCGTTAGCTTCAGCTTCTGTTAGGAGTGTGCCTGCTACAACAATTCCTCTCCATCTCCGTGTCACATTTATTGGGCCTGGTAGATAATTCTAAGCCATATTGAGGTAAAATTTCTGAATAAGAGGAAAAATCAACTTCCATGCTCAAGAAGGCAATGAGTTGACATTTTGGAGACCATGAGCTTCTGTGAGGGACTTGACATGTCATCCCCCTTCTTTGCCCATCAGTTGATGTCCCCCATGATCGCAGAATCACAGAATAATTTGAGTTGGAACAGACCTTAAAGATGATCCAGTTCCAAACCCCTGCCATGGGCAAGGACTCCTCCCACTAGACCAGGTTGCTTATCCTGGTTATGTTCATTTCTGTGTTCAGGCTCAGGCAGTTATGACACCAGTCCCAAGGGACTTGAAGTTCCTGGAGATCTGTCACTCCTTCCATGGTCAGTGGAGCACCTTTGGGGAGGCTCTGGTCTCTCTTCCTTGGCTCTAGAGCTGGATTTGTAGACACAGCACTTCAGTTACATGGGTGAAATTGTCTTTTTCTCCTTCTCTGTTCCCTAACATGCTCAGGGAATTTAAATTGAATTCATGTTCATGTTTACTGCTTTCAGATGTGCTCACTCAGCACTCTGGCTGCTGTTCATACCCCTGCAAGCCTCTTCTTGCACATCTCAATCCTTCGAACGATCGGAAAATCTTTGACAAAGTATTTAATTAGCTGTGTTACAGCCTCGCTGCCTGGACTTGGCAATATTTGTGATTCTGTTTGTGTTTGCTTCCTCCTTAAGTCATGACTGGATAAAAGACAGCCATGATTCCCAGTCAAAGCTCACTGGACCTGGGATCCCTCTGAGCTCATGCATCACCCAGGGAGCTGTTTTGAGCTTCCATCTCTGCTGTTCGTGGTGTTTTTTCCACATTAGAGAAACCAAGGTGAAATTTTTCTACCACTGGGAAGCCCTAAAATCGAAGCAGAAGCATTAACTGCGTTCAAGGTTATGACTTGGAGCAGGTTGCCATCATTTTACATCCTGTGTATTTAATTCCTTTGCAGAAAACATCCCCTTGGTACAATAATTCCCAGCCCAGATCCTGCCTAGAGGGTGCAGGACCAGCTGCTAAGGTCATCTTTCCACTTTGGGACATATTGGGATGGTCACTCGAAGCATCCTCTTTGTTTCTTCTGTGTCTTTTACTTTGATACGGGAGCACTTTTTTTATTCGGCCTCCTGGCATCTTTGCAAGGAAGGGAAGTATGGAGAGAAAATAATTTACAGGACTTGGTGGCGTGGTGCCATTTTGTTACAGTGTAATCACACTTGAAATATTCAATAGAACATCGTTCTCGAGTTAATGGGGGAGATTGTTGTTGGATTATATCCCATGTGATTTTTCTTTCTCTGTGCGTTGAGTTTTCTTGCTGCAAATGAGATAAATAAAGGATTATATCTACATTCTTAATAGCTGGTATCAGAAGTGAAGCGCTTCCAATAAAGTATTCCTGTATTTTTTTCCCCACACAAGACTGTTTTACAAGCTTATGTCCTTCTATTATTTTACCCTCTTTAAATAATCTTAAAATCAGGTTAGAAATTGTTTCTCTTTGCCCAAGCTCTGGATAAAACATCTCTTCACAAAAGATATTACATTTTATTTGTTGTAGGAAGAAAAACAGCGAGTTGGAGGTGAACGGCAGAGTGAAAGTTCCTTGAGAAGATGGGAATTTCTCTTTTCTTATGTTTTGGTGGTTGTTGTAAGATCTGCAGCAGTGACCTGGTGATGCTGCGCAGGTGCTGCAGCTGCAGGAGGGACAACAGAGAGGGCTGTAAGAGCATCAGCAGAGTATTTCTGGGTGGCAGGAGGCTGAAGGATTCATCTTCCCATGAAAGCAGGGCTGAGAGAAATTGAGGCCCCTTAGAGAACCATTGTAGGGGATTTTCAGTATCAGTCTGGAAAAATCAAAATGTCCTTCCATACAGGCGAGATGAAAGAAAGGTAATTCAAGGCAGCTTGAAGATCTCTCTTTTTCTCAGATTTGAATCAGATATGGGGGGTTCCAGAACGGTTTGGGTTGGAAGGGACCTTCAAGACCATCCAGTTCCACCCCCCTGTCATGAGCAGGGACAGGACCTGGTTACTCAAAGCCCTGCCAAACCTGTTCTCTTTTAAAAACTGGTGATCTTTGTGGCTTTTTTGGAGATGTGTGTACAGTTCCCACTGCCCTGTTACTCTTAGATTTGTTATTGGCAGCACTTTCTTGTTCAACGTGTTGTTCCTTGTCCTATTTTCTAGGGAAGAAAGTATTCTTGACAGTCACAAAGGACACTGGAGTAGATAAAGTGTTATTGTATGGTAATTCCTGCACTCCAAAGTTACGAGGAACCTTTGATCAGTCCTCTGCATGATTATCTTAATATCATGAAGGCTGATAATGTAAATGGAGATTTCAAGCTTGACCTGATTCATAAATAGGATAAGTTAAAATGATGAACGTGATTGAGTTATTTGCTGCAGCTGCTTCCAGGGCTGGATTGATTTGAATTTCTGCTGACAAGGCGTTGAGACCTCTGGGAAGGACATCCCTGAGTTTATGAGCAGAGCGCTGGGGAAGGAGGAGTTTTGGGGATGTGGAGGGTGGGTGGGTGCTGGTGGGCTGGCTGGGCTTCAAAGCCTTGGGCTGATAGTGAGGTCTTCTGCAATAATTTGGTCTCGTTTGAGTGAAAAACCTAAATTAATGTAATAACTTTAATTGAATGATGTTTTCCTGGAATTACCACTGCAGTCAGTGCAACTCAGTGATGGTTCTTGTTTTGCCTGGTACCGTGGGCTCCTGATTGTTGCTGGTTTGGAGTTTGGGCATTTAAACAATGATGTTAATCAGGGGTTCTGTTTGGGTTATTTGTATGTTCTGGTAAAAGCTTTTTTTAGTAAAAGATTCTCTGTTCCTTGTTGAGGTTTTATCTCAGACACAGAAATTGGGAAATCAGTGGGGTGCAGGACCCAAGCTGGATCCGTGCTTTGGAAATCTCTCCTCTGCAGCATCTCAGTTGCTTATCTGAACATCAGACTCAAATCAGTTTTTCTTCTTTTATCTTAAGATTTCACCTATGTATAACTTCCATCAGAGTTTGCATTGGGTCTGAAACCTTTGACATCACAGAAATTCCTGGTTGTGAAATCTGTCTATAGGGTTTCTTGCCTCCTGGCTCTTGATGAAGAAGGAGCATCTCAGTGGTGTGACTGCAGCACTTCCCACTGAAGGCTTCAGGCAAAACATCACTGAGTTTAGCCTGGAGAAGAGAAGGTTCCAGGGAGACCTTAGAGTCCCTTCCAGAGCCTAAAGAGGCTCCAAGAGAGCTGGAGAGGGGCTTTGGACAAAGGATGGAGTGGTAGGACAAAGGGGAATGGCTTTAAACTGTCAGAGGGCAGACTTAGATGGGATACTGGGAAGAAATTCTTCCCTGTGAGGGTGGTGAGGCCCTGGCACAGGTTTCCCAGAGAAGCTGTGGCTGCTCCATCCCTGGATGTGTTCAAGGCCAGGTTGGATGTGGCTTGGAGCAACCTGGGATAGTGGAAGGTGTCTCTGCCTATGGCAAGGATGATCTTGAAACTGGATGATCTTGATTGTCACCCTTCTCCATATCCTGGGTGTGGGCAGGGAGCTGGCCGTGTGCTCTCCTGTGCTCTCACATCTCCAGCTGGGATCTGTTTGCTCTCTAGATATTCATCCCCATCCATGTATTTCATCTGCCAACTCTCCTTTACTTAACCTGCAAAGATTTAAGGCACTTAATGGCTGGAAGCTTCGGCAACATGAATTAAAAGCCTTTTATAAATCAGTGTTTGGTGGTCTTCACCTCATTGAGTAAAGGTAAAAAGTGACTGCATCTCCTCCTCCTGCAGCTCCAGGGCTCTGTCCTTGTGTTAAATCCTCCTTCTTACTGGGTTTTCTCTGTAAATTCTGCAGGCTGTAACAGTCTCCTAAATCTTACAGATTGCTGTAGAAAATATCCTCTGTGTTTACTTGTTTGTTAGTTTTAAGAGAGTCATTTGTATTTGGCCAGCTTTACATAACTCTGTGTGTATATATATATACACATAATATTTCATTCCCAGCACAAAGCCGGGAAAAATATATATATATATTTTTTTTTTTTAATTCTAAAAAGCTGGGTAAACTTCCTCAACCTGTTATGAAGTGATGCCTCATTTTTATCCGAGTCAAGATGTCAATGCACAACAGAAGCCTCCAGTAGAGGCACTGCAATAACTGTTCCCATTTCTGCACCTCCTTTTTACAGCACCTGAGATCATCTGATTGGCTTTAACTTCTCCCACATCCTGGCAAACCTGGTGCTGGCAAATGCAGCAACTCAGCTGATGTGCACTGATTTGAAAAAAATTAGATTTTCCTGGTGCTTTAGCTTTGGGAAGGGGATTTTAGTGCATCCGCATTTCTACAGGCATCTGAATTACAGCCCCATTTCTTATTTGGCTTCTTTTCTCTACATTTTTCTCCAGCACTGCTGCTTTTTATGGGACTTTTTAAAAACAAAAATAGTGAATTTTTTCCTACTCAAAAGTCTGATGCTGGAAAGGGCTTTTACAAATGCTGTGCTACGCTGCTGCTGGGAACAGCCTCCCATAGCAACCTTCAGCTTGAAAGCCAAAATCACATCACCCCATATGACAGCTTTATTATTAGATTGGCATGAGAACCCTTTGGAAGGGGTCTAGGTGGCAACCAAAAGTTCCCCTAGATTCTGTATTTAGGAAGTTTTTAAATTTATTTTGGGTTTTGTGGGGGCTTTTTGTCACTTTTGAGTTTTTCTATTGTTTATTTTTTTTTTCTGGTTTAAATTTTCTTTTTCTCAGATAGAATAAATGTTAGAAAAGTGAGAGACACCACTCTGGGGAAGGTAGAAGATCTCTGCCATGGGGAATGACACATGATCATGGCTGTCGCCAGAGCAATTTCTCAGAAAAATAGAATCAGAGAATGATTTGGGTTGGAAGGGACCTTAAAGATCAGCTCATTCCAACCCCTGCCATGGGCAGGGACACATTCCACTATCCCAGGTTGCTCCAAGCCCCATCCAGCCTGGCCTTGGACACTTCCAGGGATGGGGCAGCCACAGGAAACCTGTGCCAGGGCCTCACCACCCTCACAGGGAGGAATTTCTTCCCTAATATCTATTTTGTCCTAATATCTATTTCTTTTTTTTTTTCTACCTCTACACATAGACAAGATGGGAGTCTTTGCTGGACGGCAGTGGATTTGGGCTCAGTTTGTGGCTTTTTTGGGATTTGTGTTGATTGCAGTGACACATGTGCCCTTCCTGCTGTTCAGCCACTTTGCAGACTTGTGTCACATCTCTGTGCTGGCTTTGCTTCCTCAAAACCTGGGATGGGAGGATTCTAAGGACCTAGAGAGCCCAGGGAAACTCCTGACAGTACCTGGGGGACCAAATCAGGATATTCCAGATCCAGTCTGAGATAAGGCTGATGAGGGAGAGTTTGTCTTCATTTAGCTTGGTATTACTCATCTGATGGACTGGACAGACTCTTCTTCCCCACTGGAAATCCAGCTTGGGTGGGGCTTGGAGCAACCTGGTCTGGTGAAAGGTGTCCTGCCCATGAGAGTTGGAACCAGATGATATTTGAAGTCACTTCCAACAGAAAGCCTTCTGTGTTTCTGTGATTCTTGGAAAAACAACTGCAGAATAGTTGGACATGTGTGGCTCATTCCGAGCTGGAGGCTGCTGGGACTTCTCTGGCTGCCACGGTAAGAGCCTTAAAATGCCTTGTGCTGTTGGTGATACCAACTGATGTGATGCCCCCTGCTCATATTGCACTGGTGCAGAGAGAGCCACATCCACACATCTGGTGTGGGCTGCCAGATCCGTGGGAAGAGCAGCATCACTCCTGCTTCCTTCTTGAGCTCTGGATTTCTCATCCCAAGCTCTTCTTGGGGAGGAAGAAAGCTCTGTGGAGGAGAGGGGGTGGTTTTCTGTGCTGGCTGTAAGCCAGGCTTAGACCCTGGGAAAGCCCTGGTGACAGAGAAAAGGGTTTGGGGTCCGTGTGAGGAGCTGCCTCGCTTTATCTGTGATACCTTCAAAAGCTTTTCAGGCTTTTCTGACAGGCTTTGTGAGTGTCTCCATTCTCCATTTAAATCCTGTTCCTCTCCATCCCTTTGCACTTCATAGAGAAGCAAGAAGTGACTCATTACACAGCCTACAAGGAAGCCTTAATGAATAAATGCATTTAAGAAAAAGAAGAAAAGAAAAATATAGAATTCTGTCTGGGGCAGACGGGTGCTTTTGCTGTCTTGAACTCTGAAAGAATAAGTTAGGCTGCTTTTTATTTGCTTTTAATTAATTGAGTCACTTTTGTGCTGTTGTTAAGACTAATAGGACTTTGTTGGGACTAGAGCTGAGGGTTTGTGGGTTGCTTTTTTCCATTTTGGGGTTTATTTGGTCTTAATTTGCTTGAAACATCAAGAGCAAAATTCACAAATCTCCCAAGCTTCTTCTTTTTCCATTTCCCTTCTTATTCTTTCAAACCTAGTTGCTGGCAGCGTTGCATGGGGAGAGGAGCAGTTCAGTGCCCCATGGTGCTTTCTGGTCATTCTTGGCACTAATTGGAGCACAATGGTGTCTTCTGAGGCACCTGCAGTGTTTTGGAGATTGGTGGGCTCCCCTTGCCTTGCAGGAGGAGCTGTGTTTTCCTTCCAAGTCCCTGAAACAATTCTGTTTATTTACCTTTCTTCCTTTGCTGCTCTGATGGAAAGAACCTTGGTGACACTTTTCACTTTTTTCCCAGCAATAAAAGAACCACACAGGCCCACTGTTTTAAAATTAGAACTTCTGCATCCCTTTTTTTGCTTCTACATGTTCTGGTCAGGCTGGAATCTCTGCTCAGGACTCCTGAACAGAGCAGGACACAATGTGCATAAATATTTATATAATTCTTGCATTGCATGAATTAAAAAAAAAACAAACAAACAAACAAAAACATTTGTAAAATCCATGTAATTCATTCAATGCATGAATAATGGAGTACATGGGAACAACAGGGGCAGTTGGCTGGGTCTGGTGGTTATAACTGGGAATTGCACTGGTTTTTATTTAAAGGTGATCAAAAATGTCCCTGCCCATGGCAGAGGAGTTGGACCAAAACTATCTTTGAGGTCCTTTCCAACCTAAATGATTCTGTGATTCCCTGGTTCTATGATTTTTCATTTTGAAGATTCTCCTTGAATTCAAAATCTCATTAGTGCTCCTTTTCTCCATGAACTCCAAGGCTGTTGGTTTTATTTTTTTTTTTATTGTTTAAATACAGCAAAGCAATGTTTTCAAAGGGAGGGAAGAGGGTGAGAAAGAAGTGTGGGTGCTCCTCGGAGATCGAGCCGATCCATTTCTGTCTTGTTACATATCATTTTAACTTAATGCTGTTATATTATTTCAGCTGTGCTTGATTTTCAGATTGGGTGCAGATATGAAGTTGCTATAACAACATGATGACTCATACAATGCAAGCGACAATCTGCCTGGATTTATTTTTCTATCATGACGACTTAGATGTTTTTGGTGGGGATTTCTGTCTATTTTCAGATAGGCCACACCATTATTTCTCTGCAGTGATTTGTGTCGGATTACCTGGACTCAAGGTGGTAACACCTGTGCTCAAAGCACTTCCCAAAGGTCAGTGCTGTGGTGCAAGATTTAGGGTGGGAGATGGAGGCATGGGGATGTGGGAGCAGCCCACAAGCACCATTAGCATGTCAGGTGTGCAAACACAACACCTGGCACCTTGCACCTGTGCTCAGGTGGTTTTCCACCTCACATCCTGCAGTGATGGAGCAACTGAACTGATGATTTCTGAGAGCCTCCTGATCCTTGTTGTTTAGAAAGAGAAGCACAAGTTAAGATCTCTGGAATTTCTCCTAGAAATGTATTGTCAATGTTTCTGTTGCCACCTAAAGAATCACTGGGGAGTTCAGGGGTAGATCGAAAAATCATTAATGGAGTCACAGAATGGTTTGGGTTGGAAGGAACATTAAAGATCATCTCATTCCAACCTCCTGCCATGGGCAGGGACACCTCCCACTATCCCAGGTTGCTCCAAGCCCCATCCAAGTGGCCTTGGACACTTCCGGGATGAGGCAACCACAGCTTCTCTGGGCAACCTGTGCCAGGGCCTGACCACCCTCATGGTAAAGAATTTCTTCCCAATATCTAATCCAAATCTTTCTACTTTTATGTTAACACCATTCCCCTTTGTCATGTCACTCCAGGTCCTTGTCCAGAGTCTCTCTCCAGCTCTCTTGGAGCTCCTCTAGGACTGAAAGGGTGCTCTAAGGTCTGTCTGGAGCCTTGTCTTCTCCAGGCTGAACAATCCCAACTCTCTCACCCTGTCTTCATAGAAGAGATGCTCCAGAAGATTTAATTCATAAATCTGTTTCTTTTAATTTTTTTAAAAATTGCAGTCTGCAATAACAGAAATGCTTTTTTTAGGTCTTTTAGTAGAAAAAAAAACAAAACTAGAATTAGGGAGGACTAATTTTTCTTTGAAAGATGGCAAATGATATAGAAGTGTCTGCTTCCTGCAAATTTCAAGTTGCTTCTCCTTTGCAAAGAGCAGTCATGATGGGAAATGTTTCAAGGTACCTCCAAACACTTTGTCAGCTTCTCAGTTCTGAACTTTGAGCAGTGGAAATAAATGCCTTGAGCTTCCAGAAGCCTCACACTGAGAGCTTTCTACTTTTCTCTCTCCTCTTTCTTTTCTGTCCTAATGTTGGGAATTTCAGATAACACAGAGAATCACAGAATCATGGAATGGTTTGGGTTGGAAGGGACCTTAAAAATCATCTTTTTACAACCCCTCTGTCATGGGCAGGGACATTTCCACTAGACCAGGTTGCTCCAAGCCCAGTCCAGCTTGGCACTGAACACTTGCAGGGATGGGGAGTCTTCAACCTCTCTGATCAACCTGTGCCATGGCCTCACCACACTTACAGTAAAGAATTTCTTTCCTAATATCTGATCTAAACTTACCTGCCTTCATTTATTCCTTCCCTGCTTTATTTACATCTGTAAATGGAACAATGTGCCCTGGCAACTTTCTTGGAGTTTTATTTTTTTTTCCAGTTTTAAAAATGAATTTTTTTTTTTTAATGAAGTGTATTTGTATTTCTTAATTGGTATTTTCTTGCTAACAAATACAGGATTACTTGATTACTTGGCAATTTTTTTCCCTGTGTAGAGCTGTAGCAGGGCTTGATGCCTTTTTGAAAAAGGCTCTTCCTTCTTTGCACAGTCCTGTGCTGATCTGAAAATCACCCAGAGATGACAACAGGCTTTTGTCCAGCCTGCCTGTTGAGCTGGTGTCTCTTTATTTTCCCTGACAACTGGAATGCAGTTGATCCTGTAAAATGTCTGGGCTTTCTGTCCTGCGTAATTGTGTTAAACTGCATTTGCATCCTAAAGAGAGCAGCTGGGAGAGATGTTGAAGCCTTATATGCATTTTTAAACTCATAAATGCCATCAGTGAAGTCTAAAGCATCAGATAACTGACTCTGAAGGCCTTGCTGAAATGCGCTGATGCCTTTATGCCTTTGTGAGTTGTCTTCCCCTGCACTGAATCTCCAGATCCTACACGAGTCGCTGTCAGCTGTATTAGGGATAAGAAGGAATCATAACTGTGAAAACAGCCCCGGGGGCTGTAAATATCTGCACACCATCAAGTGAGTTTTGCAGTTTTGCAGGGGATCACATTCTTGTTCCTGTGGTAAGACTTTTGTTGCAGTGCAAGAAGCTGTTTTCAGACCTCTCTTCCTGCGTCAGAGGAACCATTTTCTCCTGGTGCTTCTTCATGTGCCTTACCCATCCCCATTCCACCTTTTCAACAACTGGATATTTGGGCACCACAATAAAAATGCGGTACAAGTGGAGACAATGGAAACCATATTCCAGTAAATCACAACGTTTTCTGGAGGTATGTTCCAAAATTTTAAACCATGTGCAGAAGGCGAGTCAGCATAGTGGATGAGATATTGTGGGTATCACTAAGGGCTGTTGCTTTCACTTCGCTCCTGGGCATGGTTTTTATCCCTTGACCACACTGATCATCCTGACCTGATCCCACACAGCCTCTTCCATGCAGAAAGTTGTAGATTTCTCCTCCCATGACTTCCTCTGCACATGAGATGAGGACTTTCTTGTTTGCCTTGGTGGTCCCTTGGAGGAAACTTCTTTCTGTTCATCCCAGGCTTGCAGTTTTTGCCTCTGACTCCTGGTTCTGTTGCTTCTTCTCTTGCCTGTGTTTTCTCCTGGGCACATTACAGAGCTGTGCCAGTCTGTTACCCATGGCCTGTGAAAAAGGACCGAGTCTCACCCAGCTCCTTGCGTGCACATGAGCACTTCTGTGTTGGGTAGAAGATGATTCTCCCTCTGAGTCATGCAATTGCTGTTTGCTCCTCTAAGAAATATGGTAAAATCAGTAGAAGGAATGGGAGGGAAGAAATGGAAAGTGTCTCTGCATTTCAAGAGAAAAAGCAACAGCTCCCCCATGGTGGTTGTTTTGGCAGCAATTTGCATCTCAATTTCAGCCCCAAAATAGCCATCAAGTGCAGGCAGCTGTGTTTGCTGTCCCAAAAGGTGTCTGAGAGGGTGTCAGTTTTCTTGCTGTGGTCCTGATGGTGTGATGGGCCATGAAGGAGCTGTCAGCCACGTGCATGAGCAAAAGAGAAACAGGTTGGGGTTTGCAGCAAGACCTTGGGAATGTCTTGTCTTGCCATATTGGTGCCTTGCTGCTGAGCAGGGTTTTCACAATGATTTCAGGGCTGTGAGTCAGTGTCTGTCCTGGTGTTGCCTCTGATAGAACTGCTCATCTGAGCTGGGGTTGCAGAGTCCTTATAGTAGGTGTAGCTCAGATATCAGGGTTTTGCCCTGGTCTGGAAGTGCAGTGTTATGTCTTTGCCCCAAACCTCTCTGTTGATAGTGCATTGAGGGTGGAAATGTTTCCCCAGGTGGTTCAGGTGGGAGGGCCACTGAGATGAGCACAGGGCTGGAGCTATGGAGACAGGCTGAGGGAGTTGGGGTTATTTGGCCTGGAGATGAGAATGCTCCAGGGAAAGCTGAGACCCCCTTCCAGTGCCTCAGGGGGCTCCAAGAGAGCTGGAGAGGGACAATGGATAAAAACATGGAGTGACATAACAAGAGGGAATGGCTTCAGGCTGAAAAGAGGGCATGTTTGTATAAGATATTAGGAAGGAATTCTTCCCTGTGAGGGTGGTGAGGCCCTGGCGGAGGTTGCCCAGAGAAGCTGTGGCTGCTCCATCCCTGGAGGTGTTCAAGGCCAGGTTGGACAGGGCTTGGAGCAACCTGGTCTGGTGTCCCTGCCCATGCAGGGGCTTGGAAAGATGATCTTTAAGGTCTTTTACAACCCAAACCATTTTGCGATTCTGTGATTCTTAGAGGCTTTTTCTCCTTAGGGATGCCCAGCCTCATAAGGTGTTGTGTTGCTGCCCCTGAATTTTGTGTTTGTTCTCACCTGTCCCCTGAGTTTTTTGCAGATATTGAATCAGTTTTCTTCCAATTTCTGTTTTTCACTTCTCTCGTGTCAGTGTGATGGCACAGCCAGAACACACATGAGCTCTTCAGCAATTTTTTCCTGAGAAAACCTCACGGTTGCCTTTTCCTTCTCTAAAATATCTGGAAACCACTATTCCTCTGTTTATCTCCTACCCATTTGTGTTGGAGGAAACTTGTTTTGTCTCAGGCAGGGGCTGGTCTGCTGGAACAGACATGGTGTTGGGGCTGGAGCCTGGGAGCAGCTGCAAGTGCAGTTTCCCCTTAGCTCCTTCAGCTGTCGGAGTCTCTTGACGTGACACAGGGAAGTTTCTGCCTGATGGATTTCAGGGAGTGAGGCGAGGGCGGGTGTACATTTTAATTTTAGTTCTGCATGACGGAAGATGCTTGCGAGCCCATCATATTAATTTCAAAACTCTTCAGAATTGTGCTTATTTTGCTGGAATAGTGCAGTGGGTTGGCTGGGCAATAAGCAAGCAAAGCAGGAATTTGGGGAACGATGGAACAAACCACGAAGACGTGAGTTAGCCTGTACAGCCCGTCAGTAACCACCTGCATGTGTTCCTTGACCTCTCCCTATCCCTAGGAGAAATGTTCTGACCCTGAAGGATCTTTGCATCCTCAGTCTTTTGGGCTGGAGGTACTGGATTGGAAGGACTCCAGTTGTCCAGCTCTCCAGTTCAGCCACCTTCCACTGGTCCCATCTGCTCGTTCATCCTCCAGGAGAAGCAGGGTGGATGTCATGCCAGCAGGAACTGTTGTTAGCTATCTTCATGTCTAGTGCCTTGGGCATGGCAGAGGGGAAGGTGTGGAGAATTCCCAAAAAGGCAGCTGAGCAATGCTCCTTCAGCTGGAGCAGAGGCATCTCCACAAAAAGGCTGCTCTTTCTCCTCTCCAGTTTCCTTGCAGCTGAGCTGTGTCAGCATTAAAACTTCAGGTAGCCTCCTTGTGAAAGCCTTTGCTTGCTCAAAAAGGGGGAGCTGGTTGCAATGAAGTGATGCCATTTTGGACTGGGAGGAGGAATGTGGCATCAGCCTGGACAGTATGTGCAGGACCATGGATATGGATGGCTCAGCAGCTGGGAGTGAGGAAGCCTGGATTCATCTCTCCATATATAAAATATTGGTACAACAGAGGTGTTCAGGGGAGGTTTTGTTGCTTTGGCTTGGTACTGTCCTGGTTTCCACCCCAGAGGCTCTTTAGGTTTTGAGGATTTCGGGTACATTGTGGTTGTGATGGAATTTGAGGACATTCCTGGAGAACCCAGCAGGGAAATTCCTCTAGGTTGGACATTGTACAAGTGAGATGCAATCTGTGCCTCCACCTCATGAATTGTGTTGTTACTATTTTTTTTTTTTTTTTAATAAATATTGCGTTTGTGTGCTTGGATGACATTTCCCATTCAGAAAGGGAGGGGAGGAAGGAATGTGTCACCCACACCCAAGGTGCTGGGTGCATAACTCAGGAGAATTACTCATAAAGCCGCAACCTCATTATCCAGCTATGAAGGATTTCTGCCACCAATTTCCTCAGCCTGGCCACAATACTGAAATTAATCTCATCTAAACAGTCAGGAGCATTTCCTCTCTCAGTGCAGGCAGAAATCATTTTGTCCCGTGGTTGAATGCTTCAGACAAGGATGAAAATAAGCAAAACCACCCAAAAAACCCAAAGTATAATAATTAAGCAGGTGCATTTGTTTGGAGTGTTGATAAAGGATGCTCTCATCCCAGTTCCAAGTAGATGATGGAGTGCATGGCATAGGTGGAGCAGACTGGGGAGGACTCAGAGCACCAGCTGGGGAGTTGAGGTGGTTTCCCCATGAGGGATAACTTCCCCTGCTGGGGAGCAGATGGGATCTGGAATTACAGTGTCCTTGTGGGTGCTGGTAGGGATGAGCTGAGTTTTGGATCTTCTGAAGTGCCTGCTGCTCTATTTCTTTTTCCTGCTGGAGTCACCTGGGTTTTAGCTACTCTTAGCGATGTCCCATAGTAAACAGCGATAGTGAGCCTGTGATGGCTGAAATCCAAACCTAAACTCACCTCTTACATGCTCCTCATCATACGCTTCCTATTTTTATTTTTCCTGGAGCAGAAAAGAAGGCTGTGAAGTCGCAATTTCCCAGCTCTCAGCCCCTGTTGTTTGGTTTTCTTTCTAAAGAAACAGGGTGGAGGAAAGGGGCTCTGGAATGTCCAGAAGAAAAACCATCCTTATAACCAGAACAATGATGATGTGGCTCAAGGAGAAATTGGAACCAGGATGTCCTCGGCAAAACAAGGGGACTGGGAGGCTGCACATCACCATGTCCTGCCTGCTCTTCCCAAGCAGCAAGTGACAGAACAAGAGGAAAATGCCTCATTTTGCACCAGAGAGGTTTAAATTCGGTATTAGGAAAAATTTCCTCACTGAAAGGTTTTTCAAGCATTGGAAGAGGCTACCCAGGGACATGGTTGAGTCACCATTCCTGGAGGTATTTACGGATGTGTGGATGTGGCACTCGGGGACATGGGTTAGTGGTGGCCTTGGCAGTACTTAGTAGTTGGACTAATGGATCTGAAAGGTCTTTTTTAACCTAAATTATTCTGTCACTCTAGGAAGATGAGAGCATTTCTTCTGTCAGCTGTCAGCTATGACTGGTGGCTTTAAAAAGTTTCTGTTTTCCCTGTTAGTTCTACCTTGCCAAAGGACGTGGAAGTGCTGCTGGGCATGTCCCAAGTGTAGGATGCTGAAGGATGAGGTGGATTAGCACTCATCTGCTAATGAAGACCCTGGCAAACAAGAGAGGATGGAGTGGGAGGACTAAGCTGAGCTGCCCCGTGGTGATTTCCACAGGTTAAAGGAGCAGGTCGTTGGGAATTACATCCTCCAGATGTAACAACTCAATAAGATCAATGTTTACAAACCCCCTCACACAATTGGATCCAAATCTTGATTAAACCTCGAGGCTGGTTGTCCCCAGCCTGCTCAGTAACACACACTCACTTGTTGCACTGCCTTTTGATGTTTCTCACTCCAAGCAACAAGAAGCTGCTGCTCTAGGAGGGGAAAATCTTCTGTCACTGTGTGTAATTGGCTTGGTGTGTTTGCACAGAGGTCACCAAGGGCTAGGATTGCTGCTCTGCTGCTCTGGGCGGATATAAATCATTGCTCCAATTTTATCTCTGAATTTTTCTCTCTGGGGAAATTGCGTCCTTTTTTTTATTTTTTTAATTTTTTATTTTTTTTCACTGAGCTTTCTGTATAGAGCATGTGTGTAGGAAGTATATAGCATTTATACAGGAAGTGTTTATTAACACAAAAGGATTTTTGGAGTGTTCATACCACAGTGACCAGAGCTGAATGCAGCGTGTGAAGGACTTCCTCACCGGTGTTAACTTAGCGAATCAAGTAGGTGTATTAATTAAAAGGCCTTTTGAGAGCTCTTGAGAGCTGCCTGGTGCTCGTCTAATGCAGGACCTGACTCTTGGGATTGCACCAGCTCTTTTTCCTGGCAGCAAAATCGGCTGCTTTTGTAAGCAAGAGGTGTTGTTTCTAGAATAAAAACTAAAATTGGATATTCTTGAAAGGTAGGAGAGTTTGTACGTGTTTGAAGGCCAGCAGGAGAGAGAAACAAGTGGCTGCTGAGAAATGCCAAGACCTTGATTCAGCAGGATTCTCCCTGTTCTCTCAAATCTGACACACTGAAGTGCTTAACTGGATTGTGGCCAGGGTGTTCTTCCCTCAGCAGGTTTGGGACCTTAAAGAAGACTGGACACATAAACAAGTGCTTCTTCACAAGAGAGAGTGCTTTATCTTCACTTACATGGAAAACAACCTTATCCAAGAGTTGTCTCAGAACTTTGGCCATATTTTCATGTTCTCCCTATGTTCTTGTTGTGCTGGTCCTTTGCTGGTTTCATGTCTTTGATGAAAAGCCATGCACAGGAATAAAATAAACATGGAGAATGGCTGTGTTTTGAAACTTGGGTGCTTAAGGATGCCAAGCAGAATTTGAATCGTGGGACATTCTGGGTTGGAAGCAACCTCTGAAGGTCATCAAATCCAACTCCCCTTCAATGACCAGGGACATCTTAGACTTGATCTGGTTGCTCAGAGCTCCATCCAACCTGACCTTGAATCTTTCCAGGAATGGGGCATCTCCCACCTCTGTGAGCAACCTGTTTCTGTGTCTGACCACCCCTGTGGTAAAAAAAAATAGTCTTCTATCTTCCCTGAACCTCTACCCTCTTTCAGTTTGAAACCACTACCCTGACGCTACAGGCTCTTCTGAAAAGCCCATCTCCAAATTCACTGAAATCACTGGGAACCATATTGTTCTGTAGGTCTTGAGGTTTGGCTTCACGTTCCTCATCTTGGAAACTCCTTCCAGGGTGGTAAAGCCTTGTTGGTCTCCTGGGCAGTGGGAAAGGCAAGCAGGGGAGTGCTGGTCTCGTGTCACGCTCGTGAGATGTTCATATGTCCCTTGGATGCTCACTGGTCCCCTCCCAGGGAAATTGCTTTTAGCTCCAGCAGTAGATTTAGCAGCTGCAGAGCCATTCATGGGCAACACAGCCACAGCCAAGTTCCACTGGCTTTTTCTGGGCCTGTTCTGTCCCTCCCACCTGGTTTACCTCCCCTTGGAGGCATAGGGAGATTTACAGGACTCCTCCTTGGTGTCCCTGGAGACAGAAACTGATTCACCACCTACAAGGTTCATGTTTGGGGGGTGAGCAGTGCTTTGTGCAATTCTCTTGTCACCTGTGGCGGCACCAGTGCTGAATCAGTGTGATGGGTGTCCCTTTTGATACAGGTGATGCTTCCCTAAATACCAGTGTCATTGCCCCTGGATCTCCTCACAGCGTCACTGAGCAAAGAGCTTTAGTGCTGTTACTGCTGCCCTGAATAGTCCCACAGCACCATGTCTGGCTGGAGAGAGAGAGCATAAATTGTCCTCCCACAAGGGTCTGGACTGAAAACTAGAGGATTTGGCTTTCAGTACGAGCTAGTGATGCCTTAAAACAAATTTTGCTGAGGGCATCTTTTCTCAGCTTTATGGCTTTCCCTTGCTGTCTCTTACTTTCATGTGCAGTTTCTTCTGTGTGGCAGAAAGAAGCAGGTACATGGGAATGTGGCCTCTGGGAGCAACCTGGACCAATGGGTTAGAAAGCTCTAGTCAGCCATGTGATGGAGCAGATTGTTTCAGCAGTGAGGGGGGAAATAACTGTTGTGGCATCTCTGTGTCTTGCTCTTGCTGGACCTGGAGCAGCGAGCCCAGTGCAGGGTGTTGGTGGTGGTGTAAATTGTAAAGAACACCAAGTGTGGTGAATGTGAAAGTCCTGTGGTGCTTCGAGAGCTGCATTGATGGTGTCAGCCAGGCTAGGGTCAGGATCTCTCTCCCCAGCTGACATGGTGGTCCTTGGCTGTCTTGACAACATTTTAGCCCCATCAATTTGTTGACCTGTCCAGCCCTGTCACTGGTACTGTGTTGTCTTTGTGCTCTTTCACACTTGTTATTTGCCCTCTCCCCACTCCATGTGTACCAGGGGTCTGGTGCTCTCCCTGTCTATCTGCTGCATGATGAGGAAAGTGAGGGGAAACTCTTTGGGAAGAGTCACCCCAGCTCTAGGTTAGATGTGGGATGCTCCTGAAAGTCTCACTGTTTGGTAGCCACATGTGATGCTTTGGCACCACAGCTACAGAAGGACCTCATTGCAGCAGAGAGTCCAAATCTCTTCCTGCTCATATTTGTTCTTTTTCACCTCCTGATACCCTGGAAGTCCAGGCAGGGGAGTTGTTTGTAGCTTTTTGACGCTCTGTGCCGAATGAGAACTGGTGAAGGCACTTTTGCTGGAAGGGCTGCACAGGGCACAAGCACAAGGTGCTCCCTGGCCCCAGCCCTTCATCCACATGACCAAGTGTTTGCCGGAGGCTGCTGAGGTCTGGAGAGGCCACTCCTTGCTAAGCAGACCAGCAGGTCCCCTCTGGGGACTTTGTTCAACTGGCCTGACCCGTGCTTCAGCAAGTAAGAGGTTGGCTGGGGCTAAGCTTGTGCCTGGATTTGTGTCCAGCATCAGCTTCACTGCTCAAACTTTTTGTGTGCCACTAAGTGGTTTTATGTCTTTGTCTCTGGCTGACCATTGGTGCTTTCAGTTCGAGGCACAGTGGTTGGAAAAGTGTTTTTATCAGTCATAAAAATACTTCTCTTTGCACACAGCTATCCATAGAATAAACCTCTGTTGGTTAAAAAAAGTGGAGATGTAACATCCATGTGTTGATGTCCTCATTGTCCCCAGGTCCTTGCTAGTTCTCATTGCATTTTCTCCTTGTCCCCATCCTTCTGATCTTTTCAAGTGTCAATGGTGAACCTCACAAATGCTGTTTTTCATGAACTGTTCCATCATTTGCTGTTTTTGTCTTTAGGAGTGTGAAGGAACTGGGGGCTTTGTCCAAGGGCACATACAGGGGCTCAGAGCTGGTGATGGTACAAGAGGAAGTGGCCTCAAGTGATGCCAGGGGAGCTTTAGATGTGATATAAGGAATAATTTTTTTACCAGAAGAGCGGTTAAGCATTGGAACAGGCTGCCCAAGGAAATGTGGAGGGATTTAACAGGTGTGCAGGTGTGGCACTTGGGGACATGGCTTAGTGGTGACCTTGGCAGTCAGTGCTTGTCTAATGGTTAGACTTGATGTTAAAGGTCTTTTCCAACCTAAACAATTCCATGATTCCAAGTCCTGGTGGACTTGGTTTGCCATTGCTCCCCTCCCAGTGAGCTGCTCTGTGTCCTCACCACACACATGATTCCTGCTCTGCGAGATGCCATCGAGTGTGTGTGTGGAAAGGAAAAGGAGCCATTATGCGACACCCTTGTGTGGCTCTGCCAGCTGTCAGCATGTGATGTGAGCTCTGTGGTGACCCAAAACCCCTCTCCCTGGGTGGTGGCTTAATCTGATAACTACCCACGCTTGCCTTCATTGGGATGTCCTGGCATTCAGTGCACCCCCCCTCAGAGCAAATGGGCACTGCCGTCAGGCTGCTGGCACATTTTTTGTTTTCTCAAACCAGTTTCTTGGCCAGAATTCCAGCGCTGGGGTGGTTTCTGGCCGGATTTCCTCCACGTGGTGGTCCCTGCTCAGTGAGCAGAGCTGGCTTCGCCTCCACAAAGCCTGCGGCTCCCGTCTTGCTGCTTTTCCCCTGCATCTCTATCCTCACATTCCTGCAAGAGAACAAGATAATCTCTGTGCTGGTTTTGTAGCAAGCTCTCCTCAAAGTGACAGCCGTGGGCAAAGCCGTGTGGATGTGGTGTGCTGGGATTGCTGATTCCCTGGGCTGCAGTCCTAATCTCCTTAGCACTGAAAGAGTTGCTGCTCTGAGCTCCCTCGGTTGTCTTCCTGGAGAAATGCTGCTTCCAAGTAACCAGGGATCGGCACAAATTCCCTGGTCTTCCCTGAAGAAGCAGGAAGGTGTTCTCCTGCTTGGGCAGCGTGCTTTGCTTTTGGCAGAGCTGAGCATGCGAAGAGAGGGAAGGTTTCCATTGCTAGATGCGAGCGCTGCTCTCTGGCTGTGGGAGGTGTCTGCCCTGCACCACATGGGAAGAGGGTTTCTTGTGATTTGGGAGTGCTCCTCAGATGGGGAAAACCTGGGAGTTAAGGGAGGATTTATAATCAGAAGGCTGGAGCACCTCTCCTAGGAAGACAGGATGAAAGAGTTTGGGGTGTTCTGCCTGGAGAAGAGAAAGCTCCAGGGAGAACTTAGAGCCCCTTCCAGTGCCCAAAGGAGTTCCAAGAGAGATGGAGAGAGACTTTGGACAAGGGGCTGGAGTAACAGGACAAGAAGGAATGTCTTTAAACTGACAGAAAAGAGATTTAGATTAGAGATTAGGAAGAAATTTTCCCTGTGGGGGTAATGTGGCCCTGGCACAGGTTGCCCAGAGAAGCTGTGGAATTCCAGTCTCTGGAAGTGCCCAGTGTTGGGCTGGACAGGGTTTGGAGCAACCTGGTATAGTGGAAGATGTCCCTGCCCATGGCAGGGGGTTGGAATAAGATTTTCTTTAAGTTCCCTTTCAACCCAGACCCTTCTATGTTTCTATGATTTTTTTTTTCTTTGAGACGTGGGGGAATACAGGGAAGTGAAATTACAGTTATTGCAGTAGCTTATTGCTAAGGGCAACTCCTGGATGTTTTTAATCTCCAAAAAATGATATTAATTTCCACTGCATATTAAGGGATTGATGGAAGCTTTCCTGTGCTGTGCAGATGTTTGGACCAAGCACCAGCACCTGAAAACACATGGATCTATAAATGTTAATGTTGTTCCCACATCTCACACTATGGCAGCACCTCTTTTCCAGCCTATCAGTCCTGTTTTGCTGCTAAAGTGGGGTGGGGGAAGATGAAACTGTCCTTGCCCTCCTTCTATGAAATGGCAGTCAACTTCTAGTTGGGATTCTGTGATGGGGATTGAGGATTTTAACTTGATTTATTTATACATCCAGTTTTTAAAGGAGAGGCATTAGTTTTGGTCTTTTGACCTGGAATTTACAAAAACTCAGGTCCCACAATCAAGAGCAGGGGCTTCTTTGTCTTAAGGCAGAGATATCTGCACAACCACCTCAATTTCTGCAGCGAGCTGCCAGCAGATCTGTCCTGTGTCAGGCTGGACTTTTTTCACTGCATCCTCCATTTTGCAGGGCACATCTGTATATTCTGAATTATCTGCATCTTACATTATAATAATGTATTACAATAATAATTCTCATTATCTGCACCTGGGCCTTACAGCTTTCTGTTTGCTCTCCATTGCCAGATTTGGATTTTTTTGGTGTGTTTTAAAAACATCTCTTCATGCAGGCAGGTTTGGATGACAAGGTACCTGCAAAAGAGGTAAATCCAGATGTCCCTTTATTTGCCTGAGCAGAGAGGAAGAAGCTGATGTGAGTTACTTCTGCCTTTAGAGATCCAAAAGGCTGAATGTATTTATCTTTTGGCTGAATGAGGTGTCAGCTCTCCGGGTTGCTTGCTGCAAAAGTGAGGTTATTTTATGGAGCCATGGCTGGGATCTTTCCTCTTTTTTTCTGTCCTCTCACAGTATGCAAAAATGGAGATACCATGTAAGGGGTGGTGTTAGAGCAGGCGCTCTGGGAGTCACAGAATCCATAAAATGCTTTGGGTTGGAAGGGACCTTAAAGATGATCTCGTTCCAACAACAAAATGCTCTTCCAAACCTACACACAGTTCAACATTGTGATCAGCATCCCTCGGAGATGGATCACAATGTTGAGCTGTGTGTAGGTTTGGAAGAGGATTGTGTTGGCAGCTACAGAGCAGAGGGAAGGCAAACAAGCAGTGATTGCACAGGAATGGTCTCCGGAGCCCAAAAAATACTCACCCAGCATCAAACAGTAAGAGAAGGAAACCCTGTGGCACTATCCAAATCTCTTGTATGAATTCCAAGGGAAAGGACATCACTCTCTTCCAAAATGACAGGTTTTCTATAAAATTTGAAATGCTGATAAAACTTTGAAATTCTTTGTGACTTCCCAACTCAGCTCTGCTTCCCACTCTCATTTCCCAGATAGCTACATCCTATAGCAGGGCATAGGAGAGTTCATAAAGTCAAGGAGGGTCAGGATAATGAAGGGGAGAGACCATGGCACAGTGCCTGTCACTGAGGGAGAGCATTTCAGCATTTCAGGATGTTTTGAATCAATGTTTGTTGTTTTAAAGTCGTGCTGCAGGTTGGTTTATGTCACCAGCCCCAGTCTCCTCAGCAATATAATTGCCTGAGATGATCTGCTGTGGGTCAAGCTGGCCAGCCAGGAAGGATCTTGTCCTGGAAACTTTTGTGTTAGGACTGCATTTTGAGTTAGAAAAAAACTTCTGTTTTTTCTTCTGTTTTGAGAGAGCAGCTGGGAAGCAGATAAAGAAATCTATCAATTCTGGTTTTTAAACAGAACGTAAAAATAAATAAATGCAGGAATAAATAAGAAAAACCTGCAAGCAGACAATTGAAAAGGCTCAACTTCAGTGCTGTTTTGTGTGAATATTATTCCGAAGGCCACACTGGAATCAGAGCACCTTTGCCAAATGCAAAATATTGTCTGAGCCTGCCGAAGTTCCTCATTCCCGATAAGGTGCAGTTGTTCAGTAAGTGGTTACAATTTGGGGGGTGAAATATCTAGAAGTGATTAAAAAGCAATTTAAAATATCTGTGCTTTCCCATTAAGCTGTTGCCAGGGGCATTGAACAGTCTGTTTCCTCCCCTGCACTTAGAACCAGCCTTTTGTAACACTGGAAGCATTTTTATGATAAAAATACATAAAATTACGTCATGTATCGACCAAAGCTCAGCTAACTAAAGCACGTGCAAGACCTTCATTAGCAAACGAAAACCTCTGGCTGGGGACATTGATTTTTGTAGGAATTAGTAAATTTGGCATATCACCGTATTTTCATTACCTCCATACCCTCCCTGTGCCAGTCAAGGGAAGGGTGGTATTGCCATTCTTTCTCTGACCCTTAAATTGGACAAGAAAAACCTTGTATTAGATACTTTTTTTCACTTTCCCTTCCCCTCTTCCTTCCCCTGTCCATTTCCCTGTCCTTTCCCTTCCTTTTCCCCTTCTTCTCTTTTCCTTTCCCCCAGTGTCTACAGATCTGCCTTACTTTTTTTCCCCTTTTCCTTCCTTCCTGCCCTTCCACTTTTNGACCCTTAAATCGGACAAGAAAAACCCCTGCATCAGATACTCTTTTTCACTTTCCCTTCCCCTCTTCCTTCCCCTGTCCATTTCCCTGTCCTTTCCCTTCCTTTTCCCCTTCTTCTCTTTTCCTTTCCCCCAGTGTCTACAGATCTGCCTTACTTTTTTTCCCCTTTTCCTTCCTTCCTGCCCTTCCACTTTT
>VZRF01001861.1:83279-116623 GCA_013396875.1 Vireo altiloquus
CCTTCCTTCCTTCCTTCCTTCCTTCCTTCCTTCCTTCTTTCCCCTACTGTGCCTACAGTGAAAGCAGGTTAAACAAAAAAGCTCAGTGCTGGAAAAGTCTACAAGACATGAATCATAGAATAACTCAGGTTAGGAGGGGCTGTTAAAGGTCACCAAGTCCAATGATCAGGAACATTTTCGACCAGATCATGTTGCTCAGAGCCCTGTCCAATCTGACCTGTACTCTTTCCAGGGATGCAGCATCCACCACCTCTCTGGGAAGCCTTTTAAAGTATTTTACCACCAAAATTGTAAAAAATTTTTTCCTTATAGCTCATCTTAATCAACCTTCTTTTAGCTTAAAACAACTTCCCCTTGTCCTATCACAACAAGCCCTGCTGAAAAGTTTCTCCCTGCCTTTCTTGTCAATGCCATGGGGGATTTTTAGAAGAAAATAGTTCTTGGACTGTTGGGGGCCAGTTTGGTTGGAGCTCTGAGCAGCCTGGCCTAGTGGAAGGTGTCCTTGCCCATGTCAGGAGGTTGGAACTGGATGCTCTTGAAGGTCCCTTCCAACCCAAATGATTCCATGATTCTAAATGCTGTTCCTTGGCTGAGGTGAAGTTTTTCCAGACCTGCCCTGAAGAGGCTGTTAGCTTTGGATGGACTAAGTGATTTTTTTCTCTCACAACCACTCTCACAAATGACATTTCTGATGAAGAGCTCAAATTGTCTTTTAAGAGCTATATTTATAATAACTTATGTAGGCTCTGCTCCTGCTATAGGGTAGCCATTATTCAAAGCAAACCTTTATTGTCTAATTTAGCAGGTACTTAAATATGGTGAGAGATGAGTATGGGTGGGGAGAGGACAATCTACAGGCTGATGGGTTATTTGTAATATACTCTAAAAATTTTGGTTTGTAATTATTTATAAGAGAAGAGAGGGAGGAAAAAAGTTGGGTAGTAGAGAAGTTGACTCATGGTATTGAAGCAATAAACGATTTTCTCCTTCAAAAAACCCCAAAGACTGCATTTTACAATAGCTTTTGAAAGTTAATATTTACAGGACTGAAAGCTGATAGACTTTCTATTATGTCCTAACTGATTTTGATGGGGAAGAGCTTTCTGGCTCTGTCACACCCAGTTAAATCAGCTTTGGCAATGCTCTGACAGGGTTTGCAAGGATCTGATGTTATCCAAGGAGAAGTGCACTGGCACAGGCCTGAACCGTGAACCTACCCATAATTTTTCCATGGTTTCTGAAATAACATCTCCCTCTAATGAGAGCAAAACAAACAAAATCCCAACTTTTAAAAAGTCTTGACCTGGATAAAACTAACTTTGACTTTTCTGTCTTTCATGATTAAGTTTTCCCGTGTCTTTTTTTTTTTTTGTCCTGTTTCTGCCTACAGATGTTCTGAGGAAATCCTGAGCTTTGGTATAAAATACTGTCTTTTAAAAACTCTCCCCCTGATTACTTAAAAGTAATTGCACCTTTATTTTAACACATGAAATACCTGTATGTCCCACAGACCTTCAGGTAACATAATAGCTTTACTGGTGGCACTTAATCTCATTTCTGAGCAGAGATGTAGCTACAGGCCCACTTTGTTTGTACGTGTGGTTGTATGAGCTTTTCAATCCCACAGCTCAAATCGAAAATTGGGAGTGTTTGCCCTCTCTGGGAGGAAATCAAAGAGCATGTGAGTCAGCAAAAGAAATTTTGGAGGTTTAGTGAGTATCCACTCTCTTATTTTTCAGTTGACAAGAGTTTGGCACTGTTCGGAATTGCTGTTTGTGAATTTTTAAAGTTGCTGGCAAAGTTGCAATTCCCTGCACGTCCTCAGCCAGCATCTTGGGTATCTTGTAGTGGGGTTATGATGAAGACAGAGCTGTTTCAGGTTATGCTGTTGTGGCTGCATCTCAAGGTCCAGATCTTCATACCTTTCTTTTTGGTTTAGCCCAGCTCATGGGAAAAAATTGAGCTCTTAATCACAGAATAGTTTGGATTGGAAGGAGCCTTAAAGATCATCTTGTTCTGGCTGGTTGTGTGTGGCAAAGTGTTATTTTATGAACTCCTTTGCCTTTGGCTCGTGCCAGTGTGTGTTCCGTGGGTTTAAGTTTGCTCAGCCTCCACCATGTGTTGGCTCCACATCAGAGGTTTTTCATCTCCTCCACCTGAGGAAGAACAAGTGGAATGAAGTGGTTGGAAGTGCTGAGGGAGATGCTCTGACCTGGACACGCAGTTGGACACCCAGGAATCTGCTCAGTGCCTGCCCGAGCCAGGAAGGGTTTCCCAGCCCTAATTCTTTCCTTCAGACACAGGCACAGTGCACAGTGGTGTCTTGTTGGCTCAATTTCCTCCTGCATATCATAACTTGGCCACTTCTGCCTTGCAGCTGGACACAGCATAAATTTATACAGAGGAGGAAAGAACTCAGCTCCAGTGGGAGGTCTGAGGCTGTGGATTTTTCTCTTTCTGAACAAATTCCTGGTTTGCAATCCTCTAACCACTGTCCAGTCTTCCCTGTGGGCTTAGCAGAGATGTCTGGACCACAGCCTTGTTTTTCTTGGCTCTTCCCTCAGAGTAATTGAGGAAGTAATATGAGTCTCCTGGGTGTCTGGGAAGGAGAAGCTGGAAGCTGCTATCCTAACTTTCAGTGCTGGTTTTTTAGGACTGATACGTGTGTGCAAGAATGCTTTGGTACATCTATAGGCACACAGTGGGATTCTTGGAGTGCCCTGTGCAGGGCCAGGAGATGGACTTTGGATGGAGATGGATAATCTTCACGGGTCCCTTCCAACTCAGGATGTTCTGTGATTCCATGATTCTACTGCTGTGGCTGTTGTCTTTGTGGTCCAACCTCCTCACCTGGGCGTGATGGTGGGGGTGCCCATCCTTATTTTCCATCACCTCCCATTGTTCTAATCCGGAATTTGCTCTTCCCCTTGAGCTGGGATATGGAGTTTGCTGACCCATTACGTGTGGGAGTGTCTGCAGCAGGATTGTTTCAGGATATCAGATGATTGTTCACGGTTGGGCAATTCTCTGGCTATTAATAGGAAGAGCTTTGGTGTTTTGTCCTGCTGACGCCCTATTTGACACCTCTCTGAAGGACTTTGGTCCTTTGGGGAAGCCAAGGACCAGACTTGCTGCTGTAGTTGTGCCTGTACAGCTCTACTCTCAGTTGTTGATGCAGCACCTTTGGAAATATTCCCATTTAATGGCAATACAAGGCATGGCTGAGCTCTGAAATGCCATGGAGAGCCTAAGGAGTGGAAATGGAGTGGCAGCAGAGCTTAACACTTCTTGGCTTTTTTTTGTGTTGAGCTATCTGGGTTTTGTGCATTGACTGATCTGCTTGCTTGGACTGCTGACATTCATCTCTCTTGACTGTCAAATTCAGTGTAGTGGAAATGTTAATCTGACTACAGTCACAATGCAAAGATGGATCTTCAGGTAAAAACACACAGAGAAGAATTCTTAGGAATCTGTTTAGGTCTGAAGAACAAATCTGTACATGATGCTGATCACGTTTGCTCGTGTTGTGCAGTGATGTCCCATCCCACCAGCCTGTGGAAGCTGGTCTGTGTTGTCTCCTCCTGCACAAGACAACTTCAGGGATCCTTCTCTTTCTTACTTCATGGAACACAGCTCCCACCAGCATCAAGGGGGTGTTAATGGTACCTATCCTGCCACATCTTAGCTGGGCTAACCAACATCACAAGCTTTAAACTCCCCAAAGGCCATAGACCTCTCTGAGATATCTCTCAACACTTTGAAACATGGAGATGTCCTCTATTGTCCTTTATTTCCAGGCCATACCTGTGTAGGATCTAAGCCATAATCACAATCCTTTGAAGTTTTAAGCAGCTGTCTAATTCTGTCTGATCTCCTGTCTATGCTGTCACATCTGCCTGCCAGGTTGTCCCCAGCTGAATTGAGGTTCCATGTTGATGCAAGGTTCTCTTGTCTCCTTTCAAAACACCACATCTCCTTCTCCCTTTGTCATTTGCATGATATTAAAGCTGTTTCTTTTGTTGGTGGCTTTTCTGGGAGCTTGGACTCTCCTTTATTGTTCTCTCAATTCCAATTCACTCTGCGTAAGGTGGGCCTGGAGGCAAAGCTGCTGTTGCTTTCTGGATTTTGGTGGCAGAACTTTTCTTTTGTCCATGTGATTTTTTTACTGCTTTTTAGATGGATGGGCCAGAGGACAATGAGTCAACGGATACTGTGTGCTTGGAACACTACACAAAGTTTGGATATCTAATTATGAAATTAAATTTTTCCAGTCCCAGGACCCATTTGTGCTGCTCTAGTTGGGTGATGCCCTGACTCCCAGGCGGTGCTCCAGCTCTGGTTCTTCTGTCTCAGAGAGGACACAGCCTTTAAAACTGTCTCAGTTGCTCTAGATGGAGCCTGAGCATGCTGGAATAAAGCTTTCTCCCCCAGGAAGAGCGTGCCAGGCTCATGATGGCACATTTGATGTGTGTGTGTGGGACATTGAGCTTCCAACCTCTGCTCATTTTATCAGGATTTCCCCCCCCCGCCACCATTTGTTGAACAGTGTGTGAAATTCAGCACATTTGATGGAATGCTAAGATTTACCTCTGAAATGGAGCTTTTGTTATGAACAAAGCTGTGTGGGGATAGTTGGAAGGAAAGCTCATAATACCACCAAAGTCTTTAAAACCTGTGAGCCTGAGCCTGCTGTCCTCCCTTCACCTCAATTTCTCAGGTGTGACAGGCTTGAAAGCCATAAACCTCTCTCGGACTGCACACTAGTCATGACACAGCGAGTATATTTTTGGAAAATGAAGAACAATCGGTGTGTTACTGAAGGAAAAATACAACTGATGCTACTCCACTGAAGGAAATCCCACTGCTGCCTCTTTTTTTTTTTTTTTGTTCCCCCGGAAGCTGCAGAATTTACTATGCTGTTTATGTGCTGAAAGAAAATGGTGATAAATTAGTCCCTGTAGCCAATCATACTTGTACCAGAGAAATAGCTGTATTTATGGAAGTGGTCAAACATGCAGTAGTGTCCAGAGATGTATGGCAATGTTTACCCCAGACCATGGCACTCTGTGATTTATCACAGGACAACAGAGCTGGCCGTAACGTGTGTCCTAATTAGTGTAATGTACCTTGTAATGGCTGCGAAATAAATTCTGCACCAGTGCTTTCGGCCTGAAAACACTGGATCTAATGCAGATTCCATGAAAATAAAAGGGGGGGGGGGAAAAATCATCTAACGTTGTAAAGGCCTTTTGGTGAAGTCTGAAGTACATGTGTGTATAATCATAGAATCACGAAATGGTTTGGGTTTTGGAAGGGACTTTGAAGATAATCCGGTTCCAGCACCCCTGCCATGGGCAGAGACACCTTCCATGTGTGTTGGACCAGGTTGCTCCAAGCCCCATCCAGCCTGGCCTTGAACACTCCCAGGTTGGATGGGGCTTGGAGCAATAGGTAGGTGTCAAGTTTGTAGGCAAAATGTGTGTTAACCTTGCACACTGCTCACCCTTTTCCTTCCATGACACAGGGCTCTCCTCTGCCCCACGGGCTCATTCTTCCTCTGTTAGCCCAGGCAGGACTGGGAAGTGTTTATTGGTTAATTAATTAATCAGCCCCACATCTTTGCTTTCACCCTCTTGGTGTGGCTCTTTTTAGCACTTGTTAGATTTAGAGAGAGAGGATGACTGATGTTGGTGTTTTGAAGCTCTGTGAGTGTCTTCCAGTTCCTTCTCTCTCTTGCAGATGGTATTTAACTGTGCTGCAAAACATAATTCTCATGTGGGAGTGGATCTCCACATGGACTTGTAGAATTTCTTCTGGTGTATTGCTGAACGATGCAACCAAAATCAGCTTTTCTTTTTTTCCTTTTTTTTTTTCTCTGCTCATGGAGGTTCTGGAGGGCTGTCAAGTCCTGATGTTATCAACTGATGGAGAAGGAAACTGGCTCCCCAAGGCTTTTGCTGTGTAGTACTGTCAAGAAGGACTAAGCTGAGACCTTTGAGCTTTGCTTCCCAGCTGAGATGCCCTCCAAGGGCTTGGGAAAACAAAGTTTCTTACTTGATGTAGGATGAAATTTCCTTCATTACTTGCTATCTATCTAGCGTAAAGGCTTTTTTTCTTATTTTTATTTTTATAAAGAAACTTTATTATTCAGATCTTTATTAGGACAGATTTTCATTTTTGGGGCTGGTGCTGTGGCATTTTTTTTCCCTGCTATCTTTCTTTTCTCCCCTTATCTGGCTTTTTCTCCATAGATCATGAGTATTTGGAGGTGGAAGAGTCAAAGCAACACAAATTTATTTGGTCTGTCAAACTTCCTCTTTGTAATATTCTTCTCTGTGTAAAAGATGACACAAAATCAATCTCCTGGTTGGCATTGTCATTCCTCTTCCAGCAGCTTTTGCTCAGTGATCATTATTTTTTGTTTGGCTGCATTTTATTCCTTAATGTGTTTTCAAATACATCATCAGATAACAATTGTTGAGATCCTCCTTCCATTTGGAGGTCTGAGTGGAGATGAGAATTTGTGTGGCCTTTTTCTAACCTCCTGTGCTCATGTCATGCTGCTTTGTTTTAGAAGGGATTCGAGGGGAAGGAATTGAATGCCAGTCAAGAACGAAGAATGAGGATATTATATTGTGGAATGGGACACGGCTTCCAGGATCTTTTTTCAAGCAATACATTTGTGGAAGCTTCTTACAAATATATTTTACTCTGTGCTCTGATTCTCTCAACTTTTCTCTCCCATCATGCTGCCCTTCTTTCGCTTTTTCAGGTTCTCCATCATCTTTGTGAGTGACTGTGAAAGCAGCTTCCTGGTTTTAAGTGAAATGAACCAAAACACAGATTCTTAAAACTACTGTTCCACTGGTGAAATTGTTTTTCATCCTGAATACTTTAATTCAGCACAAGTTCTTTCGTACTATTTTTTTTTTGCTTGTTTCAATAGACTTTTTTTAGAGCTTGTATATGTGTAGAATTCTGGATTCGGGGGAAAAAATAAGAAAGAAAATAAAAGCATATGGACATAGTTGAGCTTCTAAACTGAATTGAATGAACTTTCAATATTTCTAGTAGTCAAAACTTTGCAGGATCTTCTCTTTGCCTTCGCCCACATAATAAACATGAAATATTAGTTCCATGTTCTGGGGAACTAGTCTGTAAAGACTGGGGAAGGTTATTTTTGTTGTGAGAGTATTGAGGAATCAACTGATGGCAAAGGGTGATGACCAGGAGGACTCAGAGCCAAAGCGAGCCCCAGCAGTGAGAAGACAGAGTGTGGTGATTTAACCTCCAGCTGGCTTACTGGAAGGTCATTCTTTGCCCAAAAGTCCACAATGGTGAATTTTTAAGTCCAAACTTAGTGAAGGATGTAAATACAAATCTGAATGTGAGCCAGCAGAGTTCACTGTGCCAGAGAAGGTCAACCACATCTTGTGTTAATAAAAGTGTAGCCAGGGTTTGAACGGCAGCTGCTTCAAGGAGAAGGACAGACATAGAGACTTCCAGAGTTTTTTTCCAACCTAAACTTCTCTTTGCCTCTGAGTTTGTCTTATTTTAGGGGAGAATGTCAGGGAGTTGCCACCCCATGAAGTGGATCTGCGCAGGTTTACCTTGTGTTCAGCAGGAATTTTCAGGTCTCCGGAACTCCTCTGATGGTAACTGTGAAATTACCCTTCTCGCAGCTCTGCCATTAAGCTCTTGAAGAGATTTATTTCTTGAACAGCTGTTCTCAGACTGGAATTTTCATTTCTCTAAGTAAGATTGGAATCTGGGCAGAAAATTTGGCTGTTGGGTTGATGAGGCAGGCGTCAGAAAATTATGAACAAAAACCGATTTGTTTACTTTAGATGTCTTCTGACAACGTGTGGTAGCTTCTTCCTCTTGCTCCGAGAGTTTTGCAGTCAAATTATATTTAACACTGTCTTCAGTTGTGTCCCATCAATCTTTTTGGTGAATGCTGGTTGCTTTTGAATTTGTGGGTCTAAACAGTTTCTTATGATGGCTTGTTGGGTTTTTGTTTTATTTTGTTTTGTTTTTCCTTCCTTTGAAAGGGTGACTGCAGTTTCTCTAAAAAGGCAAGCTAAAATCTTCTAAGTTACCATTTTTTTCGAGATGTCTCAGCTCCTGAGGAGACAAACTGCTCTCTTAAAGGTGTTACAACTCACTTCTGAAACCTCAAGATTTTCTTAAGATGCCTCCCTTCTCCAGCAGTGATCAATTGCTGCTCCTGTAACCCAGTGGATGGAATGGCCTGGTGTAAATCCAGACACGTGGAGACCTTTGCTCATCTTTAATCATCTGCTGTCCAGTGCCACAGTGGAATAAATTATTATTGTTATATAAAAGCTGCAATTTATCTTTGATCAGGCCTCATGGCTATTTTTTTTTTTCCTTCCTTGAGGCACAGTAGATTTTTTTTTATTGTTTGTTTCTTTTTTTTTTTTAATGTCTACCAATAGAAATTAAATTAAGAACATTTTAATGTCTACCAATATAAATAAAATTAAGAGTATTTGCAGAGGTACTGTAGCCACACAGTTACTGCTCATCAAAATCTGATTGCAGTGATTTCTCTTCAAAATGACCCAGAGCAGAATAACTCCGGTTATGTTTCCTTCTGCTCTTGAATATTTGATTTCCAAGCACACAATCCTCCTTTGCCTTCCCCCTATCACTTCACTTGATGCATTGGCAAGCACTGGGTAGAACACACAGGTATTTTGTCCTCATGAGATATTTGGCAGGTCTTTATTGGCTTTCTCAGTGCCGTTCTCCCGATGTGAGCCGAGGATCAGAAGCTGGGTTTATTTTAGGCAACTTATAAGACAAAATATAAGCTGCTTCAGTTCCTTTTCTTCCTCTGTATAGGCACAGGCTACACTGTGGGAGCCGCTGGAATTATATCTCTTAACAATACAGCCTTTCATCTTTCTCAGACAGCAGTATATATATAATCCGACTGGTTGGTTTATTACATTTTTATTGCTGTCAAATTTTTCAGAAGATTAGACTGGGAGGAAAAATGCCTTCAGAGTGAGATCTGTGAAGGTGTGAAATAGCCTCCGAGGAGGGGCACTGGGAGCACCATGGCTTGAGTTAATGCCAGGCAAACAGTCCAGATGATGGGAAAATACCTCCTGGAGGTGTCGATGCCTGGGTGACCTGGCTGGGATGGATTAGCCCATGCTGGAGGTCACCTTTCCAGATGTAAGTGTTCACAGGGTGGGTGGGTCCTGCTGGGAGCAGAATTAGATGTTCCCAATGAGTCTGTGGGGTTTAAAACATCTTTGTGATGTGTTGCCTTATGAAACAGCCAAAGTTTCTGTGTGTTACTGGACTGCAGGCTGTGTTCCTTCGTACTGATGGATTCTGAATGGTAATTCTGGATATTTCCTCGCTTATTTAAAGGATTTAGTTGCCCTCTCTATTAGGAGACCTTTACTGGGGCCTTTCAATGCTAAAGGGAACCCATGAAAAAGTGTGGACAGGTTTTTAGTGGGGTATATATCAATAGGACAAGGAGTAATGGTTTTGAATTAAAGGAAGGTAGATTTAGACTAGAGATTAAGAAGAAATTTTTTATGCTGAGGCTGATGAGGCCCCTGCACAGGTTGCCCAGAGAAGATGTGGCCTCCCCATCCCTGGAAGCTGTCAAGGTGACATTGGACAGTGCTCTGAGCAAACTGGTCTGGTTGAGGATGTCCCTGCTCATTGCAGGAGGCTGAAACTAGGTGACCTCTAAAGGGCCTTTCCAACCCAACCTATTCTATGATTCTGTGATTTCATTTTTAGGTCTGGATAGGACTTCTGAAGAATTATGAAGGGTTGGGCAGGTGGTGGTCTTAACAGCTGAAATGAAAGTACCAAATGCTGATTGGTGCTATAGAGCTCTTGAAATCAAGAGCTGATGGTTATTTTTCACATTTTCAAAGCTTTTCTGATGGACCTGCTATCTTTATCTCCAATTTTTCTTTTTTTTTTTTTGGTAATCTGTGCAGACACACTCTCATTCTGCTTACCAAAGCCCCCATCCTGCAAAGATTGACTTTCTTTTCCCATTTGGAGGAAAGAATGTCTTTTCATAGGCAGTGGGAATGTGGGGAGGAGCTGCTGCAGCAGAAGATTTGAAAACTTGTCTCTATAAATGGTAAGGGCAAATTCAGCATTTTGAAAAGAAATAATAATTTTAATGTACATCTTGGTGAAGGCTTGAGCTTCATTTGCGTGGCTGTACGAATGCAAGCAAGAAACCAAGTTATTTCTAAAGAACTCAACAGCCTAGCTTTGCTTTTTTCCCTAGCAAAGCTAAATATATTGTACAGTGTCCAAGACCTCTTTTTCTCTCTACCAGGGAAATTTCTGTTCTTTTTACATTCCTCCATTTTGCCACAGAGGGCTTCCTTTGAATCACCCAAGACCTGATTAATTCCTTATTCCCATATAGATGTGAATCCTGGCTGGATCAGCTCATCCTCATATTTTAAGCTAATAATTTGAGCTCCATGCAGGTTATCTCATGGGGTTCTTCCAGAGACGATCCTTGCTACGTAAAGAAGTTCCTTTAACTTTTTGTGATTGTTAAAAGATCTGGGGCACCATTTGCAAGGGTATGTCCTGAATGCTTTTTAGAAGCATATTTAAAAAAAAAAAAAAAAGTTTTCCAACTCTCTGTATTATTTGTTATCTGTTACCTTCCCTTTAGAAAGTGCCTTGCTGCATTTCAGCGATAACCTTATTGCTGTGTATCTGAGGCAGTGTTTAGGTTTCTGTAGTGCCTTTTATTGTGGCATCTCCAGCAGCTTTGCAAGTGCGCTGGAAAGTAGGTCAGTGTTATTCTCGTTTATAAAATAGAGGCTGAGTCTTTAGGTTTCTCTGTAACCAATTTTTTTGTCGCTCGCAAGTGGTTCTGGCTGTGGAGAAGTTGCTGACTTTTCCTCTTCACTCTGCAGTTCTGAAGCTCCCTGTCCTTTCCCAGTGCAGCTCCAAAACCACTTCTGGGATGTTGAGAGAGATCTGCCATCATTGCTCATCCCAAACTTCCGTGTTGAGCTTTTTTCCCCCTATAGGATGGTTTGAGTTGGAAAAGACCTTAAAGCTCATCTCATTCCAACCCCCTGCCATGAGCAGGGACACCTCCCACTATCCCAAGTTGCTCCAAGCCCCTTCCAACCTGGCCTCCAGGGGCTGAGCAGCCAAAAATTCTCTGGGCAACCCTTCCAGTGCCTCACCACTCTCATTTTCATTCTTTCCAAAATCCCTTTATCTGCGTCTCCAGGAACGCTCAGCACTGTGCACAGTGGGAAGATGAATGTGAGAATTTATCTCAAATGCAGTAATTCAAGTTGACCTTTTCTTGTGTTTTAGTTTAGCATTTTACAGTTTTTTTTTTAACATTTTACCATTTTTTTAAAACATTTTACAATACAATTATTATTAGTTTAACATTTTACAATTATTTTTTAAGTTCTTAGAGTTTCGTGATCCAAGGGTGGGAGGCAAAGAACCAGTGCTGCAGAAGGTCTTGCATCAACCCCTGTTACTCTCTTACTGAATTCATTGCCTTCAACAATGCGTTCCAAAAATAATTTTGGATGGTTTACCCAGAAGCTGTCTGCTTCCCTCACGTTCACATCTTGAAGTGCTCTTGTCACTGAGTCATGGAATTGTTCGGGTTGGAAGAGACCTTCAAGATCTTCTCATTCCAGCCTCCCTGCCATGGACAAGGATACCTCCCACCAGACCAGGTCATCCTTTGAGTTGTCTGCTGCTAAATTCAGGTGCTCCTCTATGTCTCTATACATGAAGTAAAGCAATAATTGCCTTTTCTTGGCCATCACAAGTGGAATTTTGGGAAATAACATTCTTGTGGCAGATACCATCCCAGAAGGATCAGTGTTCCTGAGTTTCTCTTGGATCCATGCAGCTTCTGTGGTCCCTGAATGTTGTTTAATCCTAATGGATGTGTGAAGGGAGGCTTTAGTTTATTTAAACATGAGGTCTGTGGTGCACTCTGCACTGGTCTCTTGGAAAAGCAGGTGGAAAACCCCATTTTGGCATTTGGCTAAGCAAAATACTTGGTGTTTTGTGGAGCAGTTTTGAGTGGTCCTTGACTAGGCAGGCAGAAGGGCTTCAAAGCAATTTGTAGCAGTTTAGGCCCAGTAGAGTAGATTTGGGTAATTGCATCCCATTTTAAGCTCCTTTTATGACATTTTGTAGACATTTGATGGCTTTCTATAAGAGCCATCCACAAGAGCAGCTACTTCTGTGGCTCTACTCTCTTTCTGCCCTTTTTCCCCCTACTAAATGCTACAAATCATCCAGTTACCCTGAAAAAGGAATGGGAAGAATATTTCTAAGGGTCGCCTAGTTTTGTGATAACAGAGATTTTGTTAGATGAAAATGCTCAGGTGAATTTAGGATGTAGATCGTGCAGTCAGCCCACCCATCTCACACTGTCTCTGAAGCATCTGACTCCAAATGTATTATCCAGAGAGGATTTATACCTTTGGATACAACCACTCTTTTCTGGTTGGACTTGGTAGGGGATCTAGAGGAGCTACGCAGAAGTCCTTTGGAGTCCTAGAAGCCTTTAAAATGTCACATTTTAGATTGTCTTTTACTGAGGGCATCGCAACCCCGAGTTTTTCGCCAAAGTCATCCACAGGGCACAGCCTGGAAAACACTGAGCTGAAGGAATT
Organism: Vireo altiloquus; assembly: GCA_013396875.1. Taxonomy (NCBI): domain Eukaryota; kingdom Metazoa; phylum Chordata; class Aves; order Passeriformes; family Vireonidae; genus Vireo; species Vireo altiloquus. The sequence goes on from VZRF01001861.1 coordinate 95,978, forward strand.
GGAAATGAAGGGGAAAGCATCGAGTGCTCTCAGTGAATTTTGGTGTAGGCCCCTGTTGCCTGTAAATAACTCAGTGCCACTGCTTGAAGCGAGGTTGGGAAGTTGGGCTCCGAGTGCCTTCCTGAGAAGCAATCTGCTTTATTTTCCAGCCAAAAGATGTAAACGTCTAATCCATTTTTAGTCCATTTCTGCTGCTCCTAGAGGCAGTGATGTGTTGATTCGCACAGTGTGTATTTACTGTGGATTCCAAAGGTGTGACATCTACTGATGCATCAGAATGTCAGGCATTAAAATGTGCTTTGTTTGGATGTGTGCATTAAAATTGGTCTTCTCCCCTTTTCCCCGAACATCCAAAAGCTTCAGAGAGTTGCAAAGTTGTAAAGAGCTCTCAGTTCATTAATTAAATGGCAAATAACTAAATCTGGAGAAGTTTGCTTTACCATGCCACAGTGTTGTAGTTGCTTTTGGAGTGGGACCTGCCACCAGTGTAAATTAAGAAGTTTCTAGTTATTCCTAACCTGTTTTGAAAATTAATGCATGAAAATAAAAAGTAGAAGCATCAAACCCTTATGGGTACTACCCACAGTCCTCTCCTTCCATGGTGTGGCTTTAGAGACTTGGACAGGAAAAGTTGTCCGGAGTGGTAAAACTCAGCAACAAGTCTAGAAAGGATATTTAATGAATGTAATATTATATGTGTGAAAGTCAGCAGTGCTGCACTGAAAAGAATTCGGATCATGCTGTTTCAAAGGGCTGCAAGAGATGTTGCAAACTACAAGTTAGGATTTATTCCTCTGAAAATAATTATCATCCTTGCAGGCAAGAGAAGGTGCCTGCAGAGAGCTTTGTCCACGGCAAACGTGCTGTTCTAAGGACTTTGCACTCATCTTGAATAACATCATTCCGTGCCCAAAAGCTACCTGCTCTTAGGTAGTTCAAAAGTTGATTTTATTTTTGCCTCTTTCTTTAATCAATTAGCAGAATAAAAATGTCCCTGCTAGGCTGTAGAAACTTAACATTAGTTTTTGGCAGGATGCTCCTGTAGGAGAACACAGCTAAGAAACACAGCTATAGATGCTGAGCTGCCTGTTGGAAATAGCAGGATTCAGCCTTTGATTGCTATTTTTCACCATATTACATCATTTCTCCCCAAACTTCAATTCCTCTGTCCTTTTTGTGCTGTAGATTGTCACTGGATTTAAATAGCATTCACTTTGTGCTTGGGGAGGCGGGAAGGTTGAGTCCCTTTGAGTTGTTTCTTTTTTTTTAGAGCAGGGATGTCTGTCAGGAGGGAGGTGGGTTTGGTAGCTGAGTATAATGTATTATAATTATAATATATTTGGTTTTTAATTCCTGATACAAAAAGCTTGTTCCTCCTGTTAAACACGTGGGGTTTTGGCAACACAGCCACCTTGGTGTGACAGAATGCAAATAAACCTCAAGGGCAAGTAGGGAGGCTTTACTGCAAACAGATGCTGCCCTCAGCTCCCAAGGATGTTCTCATCCTGCAAAAAATCATGGAATCAGAGAATGGTTTGGGTTGGATGAGATCTTAAATGCAATCCAGTTCCAACTCCCTGCCATGGGAAGAGACATTTTCTACTGGACCAGGTTGTTCAAAGCTCCACCCCACCTGGCCTTGGACACTTCCAGGGATGGAGCAGCCACAGCTTCTCTGGGCAACCTGTGCCAGGGCCTCACCACCCTCACATAAAGAAATATAGAATTTCTTTCTAATAACCAATCTAAATCACCCCTCTGTCTGTTTGAAGCCGTTCCCCCTTGTCCTGTCACTCCATCCCTTGTCCAAAGTCCCTCTCCAGCTCTCTTGGAGTCCCTTTAGGTACTGGAAGAGTCTCTAAGATCTCTCNATGGATGTGTTTTCTTGACACTGGTGCACATTGGACATGCAGCTCTTGAACCCTTCACCAGCTGTTCCACCACCCCTTTGGCCTTGTCCCTTTTTTATTTTTTCTTCTTCTTTTTTTTTTTTTTAATATATCTACAAGTAGATAAATATAAAAATGGGAAATAAGTAAAGCAGTTTACTGGAACATAGCCACAGCAGAAAGGATTAAAGTGCATCTGGCACTTACCCCCTCTATGGTCTGGAAAATTATTCCTTTCATTCCAAAGCAGATACCCTAAATAAGGTGCTTGACTCCCTCAAAGGTTGCAACCAGTGGGACAAAGCAAGAAAAACAAGATTTAAATTACATAACATTATTCACCTTCTGCTGTTGTAGTCATAGACTGATGTATTTATTTTTTATGTGCTGGGTGGTGAATGAGAGGGGTTATTCTGTGGAATAGTTCCTTGTTAGGAGAAGAAAAATATCTACGAAAGGAATGTGCTAATGCTGTTTCCATGTGGGACGTTTTTATGGTTATCCCACCCCCACCAGGACACGCATACACATATTCAGAGCTCCAGTGAAAACACTTGGTTTTCAGCTTAAAACTCAAAGCAGCATTTCTTCACTCTTTAGGGAATAAGGAATTTGAGGTTCTGGTGTTGGACGTTCCTATTGCATCACCTGTTACCCCAGAGGTGAAATCCAAGTGTGATCCAGCTTGAGGAAGAGAAACAGAAAAAAGAGTTTTCAGTTTGTATGTTTTAGGTGGTGTAACTGGTGCCTTGGTGGGGCACTGCAAGTCAAAATATTTCCGACGCCAGGGAATGTCCCATCCTTTGTGATGCCTGTGAGTGAATGTGGCTCTTGAAATACTTCACAAATCCTACTGCACCGAAGTAGATCTTCCCTCTATGGGTCCCTGCTGATTAAGGAATATCTCCTTACGTGGTTTTGGGTATACTTTTTTACTCTCTCATCTGCCATCCGTGCCTCTGGAATGTGCAAACTGCTCTTCAGCTGTGAGAGCATCACATGAGTCTCATGTTTTACAGCCAAGCCCTTGTCCTTAACCAGCTGGAGAGGGTTCTCCATCAGCCCAGGGGAACCCACTTCAGCTCCCAGCCATGACCTCCCCGTAACACCACTGGCCCAAAAAGACAAGAAATAAGATTGAGGCTAAGCGTGTGTCCTCTGATTGCCACCAGCTGGGTGGTGCTTCTGGACATGAGCTTTCTCTGGGAGCTTCCAGCTTGGTTTCTGCTGCCTGTGGGCAGTTTTGTAACCATCAACTGTAACAATACCCCTGCTGTTCTCACCTGGTGGAGCTGCTGACTGGCCCTTGGGGTAAACCATGTCCAGGGAGAAGCATTGCGAGATGGAATCATAGAATCATGGAATCATTAAGACTGGAAAAAACCTTTAAGACTGTCGAAGTCCAACATTTGAATGAACACCACCTCGCCCACTAAACCGTACAGCAAAGTACCACATGTCGTCCTTTTTTCAAACACTTCCAGGGATGATGACTCCACTGCTTCTCTGTTCCAATGCTTTGCCACTCTTTCAGTGAGGAAGTTTTCCTTATATGCAACCTGAACCTCCCCTGGCACAACTTGAGACCATTCCCCCTGCCAGTGGAAGCCTGGGAGAAGTGGCTGACCCCTACGTCACCACTACTCCTTTCATGTAGTTACAGAGAGCAATAAGGTCTCCCTGAGCCTCCTTTCCAGTTTAGCAAGATGATGGTGATTGCTGGAGGACAACATCATGAACTCCTAGGACTTTATTGTTCAAGTCAAAACAGGGAGAAGTAGTGTGTATGATTGACTGGGTGTACTTTATTAATTTATGGTTTGGTTGTTGTTTTCCTGAGTGTGAATTGGCAGAATTTTCCTTTAAGTCCTATTTGAACTTGGTTATCCTCAATTGCTTCCTCTAAAAATTTCTCTGAGCTCATATCATGATCCATTATTTGTGAGCATTTCACTGCCGGTAGCAGATATCTGAAAATGGAAACATTTTGCCTGGAAATGCGAGTGATGCTGCACACTCGTTTTGCCTGGCTGGACAGACAGGAATTGCAGTTCTAGGTTGCTCTTGACCTTGTGTGTTGGATGTGTGTTTACTGAACCTGGGTGCTGCTGTGAATGATCTTGCTAGTAAATGAGTTTGGGAGAGTGTTGCAGAAGGCAGGGTGGCAGGAAGGTTTCCAGAGCAAGGCAGCAGCCCTTGGGGAGGTGTTTGCTCAGAAATTTTGTCCTTGCCTTGCTTTTCTCATTAGCTTGTTTCGTGTGTGTTTTTATTTTACTCAGAGTTCATTGTAGGCTTTGCTGAAAGAGACCCTTCAGCCATAACCTTTAAAACTACCACGTGAAGTACAGTGGCACTCGAAAAAGCCATTCTCTGGCGGTGAGTCGGCGGCATGCAGTTGAGAATTTCATCCCTCTCCCTTCTCTTTTTGTGCAATGAAAATCTGAATTTGATTTGTAATTTCCCCACTCCTTTCTACAATGTCAGTGCTCCACATCCACCCCGAGATCTTGGCGGTTCTTCCCACAAAGTTCCAGGCGAAGCGTCTGGAACTTCTCATCTCCTTTGCGACATTCACTTTTTTCCTGCCTTTTTTTTTTTTTTTTCAAAGGCAAAGTTAATTTTACTGACTCAGAGGAAGAGGATGCATTTGGTAAATGTGTTTTACACAGCCTGACTCTTGGTCACACATGTCCAGTGCCACCAGCATGCAACCAGCCCTAAACCCTGCAAAACTCACCTTGGCAGAACAACCCTCCCATCACCTTGACGTGTTTGTCAGTTCTCTAATTAAAGCTCAGCTGTGCTTCATCTGCATCACTCCTGGCCAGGGGGAGCAGGACATCTCTCTGTTGTCCAGTCAGTTTAAGCCATGATGCTCAGGACAGGCAGCTCCTGCTCCCGGTGCTGAAGGTGTTGGAGGCTGGAGCGGAGCTGGTGGAGCCCTCGGGAGTAGCAGGAATTATTCATGACAGGATCTCTCTGTCCTTGTCCCCTGCAGCTCTGTAATAGATTGGTTTAGGTGTTATAATTGCATTACACCTCCCTCCCCCTTCCATTTCCCTCTCTGCTCCTTCCACCCTTCTTCAGTGTTTAATTTATGCAAGTTCTGCTGCAAAGGATACTCGGAATAAAAATAAAAGAAAAATAAGAAGTGATAGAAGCAGGAAGGGAATCCCGTTGCTCTTTGCATCATTCCCATCCGTATTTTGAGAAAGGATGGAAAATTTTGCGGTTAACCTTACAGTTTTTAGCTGCAAAGCAGAGCTCTCTAAATGCTGCCAGTGAATGGGGTAGGGAGAGAGCTGGGGTGTTCCCTGGCTCTGTGGGAGCATCCCAGGTGACCAAGGATGAGGGGGAGTGGGGGACAGAGGATCTGATTAACCTGGTACTCAAACCATTAACCAAACATGTTCAGTCGGAAAGTTACCAAATTATGTATTTGTATTTGCAGACATTTTATTTGTTATATATTATACATAGAGTATCATAGATAGTCTATATCTATGGTGGTTTGGGTTGGAAGGGACCTTAAAGTTCATCTAATTCCAGCCCCCTGCTACGGGCAGAGGTGCCACTCACTAATCTAAGTTGTTCAGAGCCTCATCCAACCTGTCCTTGAACATTTTAAGGCATGAGGCATCCATAACCTCTCTGGGCAGTAACATGACTTGCTTTGTTTCTTCTGTCTCATCAGCAGGTTTTTAATTAATATGGAAGAGATCCTAAATAACGCTTTCATCTAATTTTTTTTTTTTTCTTCCCCACTCCCCATTTGTCAAAGTAAAACTGGTGAAAGCTTCAGGCCATGAAAAACACCCTGAAGATTGTGATAGCAGCCAGACCAGGGAGGGGAGTTTCCTATCCAATTACTCCTTTTCCACCTCCAATCCTTTGCATGTTGGTCCAGCACCTTCAGGAAAATTCTGCTGCAGTGTGTTTATTATTTAACTCAGAATAGTCTTTAATAATCTCTATCATTTTATATTTATGTGCTATGTTTTATCTGGCAGCATCCTGTAACTCTCGCATCACATACAGAAATGGTGATTCTGCCAAGGAAAAAAACAACATACCAAGAATTGGATTTTCTTTTTAATTGAGGTGTCTAACCTTAATTACAGCAGGCTGTTGGTCCAGCAAACTTTTTGCTTGAGGAAGAAATCCATCGACAGCATTTTCACCTCATTGAAAGACATAAAAATGAAACCTGGATATTTTGTTCTTGTTTGCTAATGCAGAGAAATAACAACTTGGAGTATGAATAATGTAAAAGGCATGCAGTAGTTTGTGGGAGAAGTGAGTCAGTTCTGCTTGCTGAAGCAGGCTGGAAGTTCACCCAAAAAGAAGCACCTCTTGCTATGAATGAATAAAGGAAAATGTGTTTGGATGTTATTTTTAATAACAGATGTGACATTTTTGAGCTCCTGGATGGCCACGTGGGAATCCAAGGCATGTGCAGAGAGAGACTGTGAAATATGGCACTATTCAGTAGTAAAAAGTAGTAGTAGAGGGGGTCTGAAGGTCTGGAGAGGTTCTTATGGAAGTGAAAATAGGGAGATTTTTCCTTTTTTGATTATCTACCCACAACTGCATCTTCCTACTAAATTCAGTGGGTTGGTTGGTTGTTTGGAATTTTTTCTTGAGCAACCAGGGCACAATACATAGAAAGGCTGATAGTTTTATAAATCATTAATTTACTGAGTATGGCTAGAACCTGTGATTTTTTCAGGGACAGAGAGGAAAGAGGGGTGCAGTGATAACCTGGGAATACTGGAAGGTTATATCTCCCCTTTCCCTTTCCCTTTCCCTTTCCCTTTCCCTTTCCCTTTCCCTTTCCCTTTCCCTTCCTTCTTCTGGCCTGGAGTGTTTGATTCAAGCCAGAGCCTTCCTACAGATTTAAACCACTCACTTTAGCTGAGCATTTAACTTCCACAGTAGTGTTTTGGGGTTGTTTTGAGCACCAGAGGATGGTAAAACTACTAAGTTTTATGTATGTGCTTAATTATTTGAACTTCTGCAATTAATTTAGTTTTGAATGAAATGTTGTTGTACATAAGGCATTGGTTGGTGGCATCTTCGTGATCAGAGTTATCCCCTGATTAAATCCCCCCTTCCTTCCTCTGCTCTGTAACCTGGTTGGTGGCTTTGGGGTGGAGATAGACAATGTCTGTAGGGCCAAGTGGGAGAGTAGGTAAATATCGTCAGGGGGATTTCATCCTGCTTTTATTTTCTATTTCCCTTTCTCTTCCTTTCCTCTTTTTCTCCATGGGAAGCCAGATATGGATGGGGAAGTCTGTGCACTTAGAGGCTGTTGGTTTAAGTGGTATCAGATGGAGCCACGTGTTTCACTTCTCTCGAGTAACAAGCCACAGGACAAGAGGAAGCAGCCTTGAGTTGAGCCAGGGGACATTTAGATTGGATATTAGGGAAAAAATCTCCATAAAAAGGATTGGAAGAAGCTACCCAGGAAAGGGATGGAGTCCCTGGAGGAATTTAAATGATATGTAGGTGTGGCACATGGGGACGTGGTTTAGTGGTGGCCTTGGCAGTGATAGGTTAATGGTTGGCTTGATGATCCTAAGGGTCTTTTCCAGCCTAAATGATTCCATGATGTGTCTTTAATGCTTGGAGGTGGTTCTTGGAGGATAAGTGGGGTGAAGAGGAGGAATTGGGGAATCCTGTTTTGAGAAGGAATGTGGTAGGACTGATGTTAATGGACGAGTCACCTGATGGGGATGTTAAAACCACTGCAGTTATTTACTCAGCTCAGGGTGAGCTGATAAAAGGTGATTGGAAGGTAGCAGGTGTCAGAGAAGCCAGAATTTGTAGTGGAGTTTGAGCTGAAAATTGCATGGTTTTGGTTGCTATGGGTTGGGTTTTTCCACCTTCCCCTAATGGTCTTCCCCCATCTGGAGATTGCTGAGGAAAGAGAAATCAAAACAGATTTTTCAGGTTTTTTGTGGTCTGCAAGAAAAAAAAAACAAAAACACAACCACAAAAAACCACAAACCAAAACACCAAAACCCCTTTCCCCCACCAATCAGCAAAAAAACCAACTCCAACCAAAAAATAACCTTCAAAAAGCCAATAATAATTCTCTGTGGTTTCTGCAGACTGTAGGCTACCACATTTAATAGAGAAAATGTGTTACAACCCACACATGGTACTCATGTGCTTCCCCATGCTAGAGACATAATCTGGCATAAAATTACACAGAAATGGGAGTTCAGGAAAAGTAAAAAGGTGATGGTGGCATGTTGGAACAGGGAGACAATAAATTGCCAGGAGGGAAAAGGTGCTTGTGCACCTCCAGCAATGGACATGAAAACCAGCAGGACAAATTGCAGGAGGAATGAATGGATTCAGTAATTTTTGTTACCCTTGCATGGACATGGACATTTCTTTGGAAGATGCCTTGTGGTCACATAAATGGGTTAAAAAGGAAGAAGTGGGAATTTGACAACTTTCTGATGTTCTAGAAGAGAACAAACTAAGCTCTCTGTTTTAAGTGTATGAAATTCTGGAGTAAAAATGCCTGGACTAACTTCTCTGGAGCAAAGGACATTGGGCTGCACATAGCTAAAATGGCACTTAAATAACTTGTTAAACGTCCATGTCTTGAGAATCAAAAGTGGTGATCTTGTGTGCATGGCCCATATCATCACTTACAGGTAAATATAACAGAGATGAATAATAACATTTTTCTTATTAACTTCCTATTAAGGTGGGTGAATCTGAACTTTAGCAATTTGCAGCACAGCAGATCTGAGCAGTCATCATTTGCACATTAATAACTGAAACCAAAGATGGGGTGAATGCAGATTGGTGGATTTTATTTCAGTTTTTTTTTTTATCATTTCTCTGCTGGTTTCTGTTGTTATAGTCTTTCAGTATTTTGGGGGGGAGGAGGTTGTGTCCAATTCTTTGTAGCTCCATTTTGCCATATATTTTTTTAATAGGCAGCCTGAGGATTCCAGATGCTGCACAAACACAGGAGAAAAAAAAAACAACAAACAAACAAACCCAGCTTCCATGTAGGATTATTAATTTCAGATTGTGGAGGAATGTTTTAAAGGGTGCTCCTATGTTAAATATTTTGGTGTCGCAAGAGAGGAAGGGATAGGATGGAAAATAGCTTTGCAAGAGGGAAATACTGTCCTGTAAGGGAATGTGGAGCAAGTGGAAGAACAGCACTGTCAAATCTCAGGATAAGGGAAAAATTCCATTTATGTGTGAGGCAGGAGGTAGGTCAGGAGAAGAGTTAAAGGAACAGGGCTAAGCTTTTGGACATGGTTGAAGCTGAACTTTCTTATTTCACTTTTGAGCTGCTGTGTTTTACACCTGTTTCTGCCTGTGGTGGATCAGCCTCTGCAAACAGCCAAGCACCCACCCAGCTGCTCGTTCTCCCCAGCTGGATGAGAGAGAAAAAATAGGATAAGAGAGCTCATGGATCAAGATACAGACAGGGAGGTCACTGACTAATTACCCTAATGGGCAAAACAGACTTGACTCAAGGAAAATTAATTCATTTCAAATTAAAATACATTTGAGTAGTGAGAAATAAAGATGAAATTAAACCCACACATTCCCTCCATACCCCAGATTTTTTTCCCATAATGAAGAAACTCAGGAGCTGTTTCAAGCCATGACCTAAAATAAAATCTGTCTTTCCATATTTTCTAAGTTTCTGTAAATGTAAATCCTCCATTCTGATATTTTGGCTTGTTTTTTTTTAAATTTATTTTCTTTTTTTTCGCTTCCAAGTACTGTATTTACTTCATTATGTAATGTTAATGGTCTTATGTATTCTTTCATTAAATATATTTGTTTGTAGTTCTGCTTTCCTGGAAGAAACACCTTCCTAGGTGAGATACCACAAATATTTTAAACTCCCATTATCAAACAAAATTTTGTGCAAAGACAAGAAAGATGCATGTTTTTAATACAATAATTTAGGTAGAGCATCACTAATGCAAAGTTGAACACAGTTGTTTCTTTGCATTCTATTTCTAAATTAAAAAAAAAGGATCAAACAGCAAAAAAGCATAAACAAACAAAAAAATCCTTTTAATATTTAATAGAGAAGAGTAAGGCTGTGATGTATTTGTATAATTTAAACACTTTGACAGAGAGAGAAACAACAAGAGAATGTAAATAGCTCCTGGGGAAGAGGATGATTCCTTTTTTAAGGACTTCAGACAGCAAATCTGGGGTGTTGGTGATACTGCTGTGGATCCCAACCACTGGCTCAAGACAAGCCTCCAGATGAGAGGTCACTGATGCAGGGAGCATGGCTTGGAAACCCTGAGAACCTCAGTGCCAGCAGAGAATTTTTTTTCCTGGACTTATGTGACCTAAACTCATAATTTTCTGCTGAACATCAGTTTTCCACTTCAGTTGTCCTCAGTTCTGCTTTCTTTCAAGAGCTTCAGGTTTTGCATGCCAAGGGAGCAGGTTCTAAGAATCATGGAATGGTTCAGGCTGGAAGAGACCTTAGAGATCATCTCATTCCAACCCCCTGCCATGGGCAGGGACATCTTCTGTGGTACTGACTCTTGGTGGATCACAGAGAGATCACAGCAAAAAGCTGGAGAAAGCAATTCCTTTTTTTAACTTGTCTCGAATTCTAATAGTTAACTCCATTTCTAAAGGGAAGTTCTGTAGCTTCCCAGGAGAAATCCTTGACTTGTAAATATGAAAGAAGGTAAATATGAAAGACGTTTTGGTAAGGTGCTTTCCTTGCCCAATGAAAGAATTGTGTTTTGCTTGTTTGGATTCTTGGATAGACTGTGCTGCAGACACACAGACACAGTCAGACAGACAACCCCTCCAGCTAGCTAGCCTGGCTGGAGGGAGAAAGATTTGCTCCCTTCTTGATAATAAAGCCTTCTGATTTCTGTGAGCATGGATTGTTTTGTGGAAGGGCCCTCGAAACAGGGCCACATAATTTCTACAACGTTCCACCGTTCCAGGTTGCTCCAAGCCCTGTCCAAATTGGTCTTGAACAATTCCTGGGATGGGACATCCACATCCACCCTGTGCCAGGGCCTCACCACCCTCCCAGGGAAGAATTTCTTCCTGATATCCAATCTAAACCTTCTTTCCTTCAGTTTGAAGCCATTCCCCCTTGTTCTGTGGCTCCATACACTTGTCCAAAGTCCTTCCCCATCTCTCTTGTAGGCCCTCTTTTCTCTGGATTCTCTTTCGATGCTTTGTTAACGTTTCATCAAGCTTGGCAGTAGAGTTGTCCAACTCAGACTATTTCAATGCCTAACCCATCCCTCTTTGACTGTTTTGGAAACTTGTCCCACCTCTGGTATTGGCTTGCATGTACTTAAAGCCTGATACTTTCTGATTGATGAGTTTTTTAACTCTGGGACACATCGGTTTTTCTTTGGTCACTCAAGATGATGCTCTGCCTCTCAGGTTTCATGTCATCAGTGTGATGTGGTCTTGTGGATGAAAACATTTCCTGAGGTTCAATAAACAGCAGCTTCCATAAATCCATACCGATTTGGATATTTAATAGCTGTCTGTCATGGTGGAGGTTTCCAGCAGTTGAAGAACCAATGCACTGAGCTGTCCTTTCCTTGCTGGTGAGAAAGGAAGCGTTAAATTCCCTATTGCAGCCCCAAATGGAATAATTCTTCTTTAATAATCGAGTCCAACATCAGCTGTTCCTTCTTCTTTTTGGTCTTTCCTTTCTTTTTTTTTTTTTTTTTCCCCTCTTCTTCTCCTGGATTTGGTGTTAGTCTGGCAGGCCATTAATGAGCACAGTATTACCTGCTTTACCCTTTCGCTTTGATTCCACGTTAGCTTTTCTTCTGGAATTCCCTTGATTCCTTCCAAATGGTGTCACAAATCAGCACTAATGAGCCAAATCGCTGCTTGCCCTGCTCTTTCACAGCATTTGGTGCTTGTGTTACCCAGGCTTGCTGGATTTAATCACGTCTGAGCTGCTATTTTTGGACTTTCCTGAGCAACCAATGGGGTGGACATTAATTTTCACTGACTTTAGTGAAATTTTGTATTTGAATGTTTTTCAAATATTTTCCAAAGGTGGAAATAATTTACAAACATTCCTGATTTATCTGAATTGTTCCTGAGTTCAGTCTCCTGTACCAGCTCTACAGTGAAAATTAATTTTTACCTCCAGCTTTTTTTCCTTGGTTATTTGGGTTATTTTTTTGGCTGTAGAATTCTTTATTATTTTTTGTGGTAGCATAGGGGGTTTTTTTGTGGATTTTTTTCCTCTGGTTGATTGGTTATCCTTTTTGTTTCCCCAAGTACGTATGCAAACATAAGGCTTTGGGGTATTTGATACAGTTCTTTACCCCATATAGGAAGGGTTTCCATCTTCCCTAGCTGACAATTGTGGATATCCAGGAAGGGATACCTTTGAAATTCCTAAATGTTGCTATTTTTATCATCTCTCACACCCTTCTATTTTTATAACTAAATGCCTTTTTAAAACAAGCCTTTTAAAACCAGCAAGGTTCTAGACTTAATTTTTCTTTAATAATTTTTAAGGGTTCTTTTTTTTAAGTGAATGAGTCATGATTACCCAAGCAGCCACTAATTTTCAGTTCTTTGATCAGTTCCTCTGTATCAAGATGAGGTCTATCACAAAATTCCCTGGAGTGAAGAACAATCTTTATGAGGTAGGAGACTTGTCAGCTGTAATATTTAATAATTCCAGGGGTATTTTAGACCTGACAGCAGGAGGCCTCAAGCAGATGCCAGTTAGACTAAAGTCCCTCAAGAAAACATTTTTCTTTACACTTCATAGGCAATTGCTGGTCTTTGGTGTGTTTGTCAGTGGTGTGGAAGTGCTGTCGCGTGTGGGTTTGGATTCTCTTGCTTTGTTGGTGACTCCTGAAGAGGTTAAAACATGGAGGAGTCATGTCCCGAGTATGAAAAGGCCTCTACAAGTTTTCAGGCATAGAATCATTGAATGGTTTGGGTTGGAAAGAACCTTAAGGACTATCTTAGCCAACCCCCCACCATGGGCAGGAGCACCTTTTTGATGTTATCCATCTGTATGTGGCTATCAAAGCTTCCCTAATGAGAAGACTGAATATTTTGACCACCAAATGCTCTTTGAGGGGCTAGTGGGTGGAACAACCCAGTCCTGCCAGAAAGGTTGGCACTGATGTACTGAACCAACCCTTTTTATGAAGTCCTTTCCTTTCCTCGTGATTGTACCGAACTGTAATGATGTTTACATCCCTGTCTTCCTCACGGGATGAAAAGTTCTGGGTTGATTTAGTCATGAAATACACCAAAGAGTTATTCAAATGCTTTTAAATTTTACTTCATTAAGTATAAAATTTGACAGGTTTCTGCAAAGGTTGGTGAATGTGGTTTCTGGGTTCTCCCATGGGTAAAACAGCACGAAAGACTGGCTTGGACTGTGATAGTTGAGAGTTCTGACAGATTTAGGAAAGCAAGAAGCTCTCTTGAGACCACAGCTTGAAATTACAGATTGGTGCTCACCCTCTCCAGAGGATTTTAGGTTGAGGTTGATTGTCCTTATCTTTATTTGGGATTCTGGTGTCTCTCTTTGGTTCATTACAGACTTGTTTTAGACAGGAACAAATAACATGGAATTACATATTGAAACTCGCTTGACAAATCCAAGTGTTATAAAGAGATTGTAGAAGGTGTCTCTATTTTGGGTTATTTCAAAAGCTAACTTACATATAGAATTGAAATTACTATAAATGTGTATATTGTAGTTTTCATGGAATCACAGAATGGTTTGGGTTTAAGGGGATCTTAAAGATCACCTAACCTCCCCCCTCCATGAGCAGGGACACCTTCCACTATCCCAGGTTGCTCCAAGCCTCATCCAACCTGGCCTTGGACACTTCCAGAGATGGGGCTTGAGTTTAAAATACAGAGATTGACATACATGCAAAACTAAATTTTTTTCTGCTGAAGGAGAAGCTTCTGTGTGCAGAACTCCTGGAGGGGAGCCGGAGAATAAAATGCCTGAAAACTCATCAGGTCTTCTCCTGGAAGGAAATGCAGCTTTCAGACTGTTCAGGTTCTGCAAAGTCTGCCTCAAGTTACCAGATCCAGAGAGTTCTTTAAGTTTAATTCATCTGTGTTGGCTTCGTTGACAGGGAGATTCTCCTTCTCTGCTCCACTCTTCTGAGACCTCCTGGAGTAATTTATCCTTGTCTGAGGTTCCCGACATAAGAAAGACATGGACTTGTTGATGCAAGTCCAGAGGAGAACATGAACGTGTTCCAAGGGCTGGAGCACCTCTGCTCTGGAGCCAGGCTGGGAGAGCTGGGAATGTCCAGCCTTGGAGAAGGGAAGGCTCCAGGGAGACCTCAGAGCCCCTTCCAGTGCCTAAAGGGGCTCCAAGAGAGCTGGAGCAGGACTTTGGACAAGGGATGGAGTGACAGGACAAGGGGGAATGGCTTCAAACTGACAGAGGGGTGATTTAAATTGGTTATTAGAAAGAAATTCTATATTTCTTTATGTGAGGCTGGTGAGGCCCTGGCCAGGGAAGCTGTGGCTGCCTCATCCCTGGAAGTGTCCAAGGCCTTGGAGCAACTTGGCATAGTGGAAAGTCCAAGGCAGGGAGGGCAAGGCTGGATTTCCAACCCAAACAATTCTATATTTTTGGGGTTTTGTTGGTTTTTGTTTCCTTTTTTGGTTTTGGTTTTGTGGGTTTTGTAGTTTTTAATAACTTCTGAGACTTTAAGTTGCAGAACCATTGGCTGAGCTTGAAGATTCTTCTGTGTATTCATCAGGCCCTGTTAGATCTTTTACCTGTTTTTGGTAGTTAAATAGGCACTGAAGGAAGGCTGTGCACACTCTTGCAAACCACTGGCTGTAACACACAGAATATCTTGTTCTTGTATTCTCACTTGGACCAGCATGGAAAAAAAAAAACCACCTTGAGGGTTTATCTGTGTTCTCTTTATTCTTCTGTGTTTATAAATATATACATGACTGAAAAGACAGAAAGAAAAAGGAGTTTTGCCAGGGAGTGAGCTAAATCACAAAGTAACAATGCCAGGGAGTGAACTACACGAGCAGAAGCAGCAAGGGTCAGCCTGCCTTAATGAAATTACACCATTTGAGGTTGTTATTTTAAGAGCTTTTCCATCTCGCTGTACCCGAGCACCAGTGTCATGCTGTTAAATCCGGGAGGCTGAATTGCTTCAGTGTGCTCTGGGACAATGTCCTGATACAGGAGGGAGGCTGTAATGGTTCAGGTTAACTCATACCAGCAGCTGCTGTGATGTTTGACAGCTGAAGTGCTGTTCCCTGTGCTCTTCCTTCCCTTGCTCAGGGGAATATCAGGAACGGTGGCTCTGCGGTGGGGATGTGCTGATTATTGCCATGTTTTAAACAGTGCCTGCTGTGTATGAATCAATGTGTGCCCAGGTGGGCAAGAGGGCCAAGGGCATTCCGAATTGTATGAAAAATAGCGTGGCCAGCAGGACCAGGACAGTGATCGTCCCTCTGTGCTGGCCACTGGTGAGGACATGAGTCGAGTGCTGTGTCCAGTTCTGGGCCCTTCATTTCAAGAAAGACACTGAGGGGCTGGAGAGTGTCCAGAGAAGGGAACAGAGCTGGGAAAGGGTCTAAAGAGTAAGTCCTATAAGGAAAAGCTGAGGGAACTGGAGGAAAGGAGGGTCAAGGGTGATCTTCCTGCTCTCTACAACTTCCTGACAGGAGGATGCATCCAAATGGGTGTTGGTCTCTTCTCTCAGGAAACAAGGGACAAGACGAGAGGAAATGGCCTCAAGCTGCACCAGAGAGGTTCAGGTTGGACATGAGGAGGAAGTTTTTTATGGAAAGGGCTGTCAGGTATTGGAAGGGGCTGCCCAGGAAAGTGGTGGAGTCCCCATCCCTGGAGGTGTCCAGTGCTCTGGTCTGGTTGACAAGGTGGAGACCAGTCAAAGATGAGACCTGATGTTCTTAGAGATCCTTTCCAGCCTAAATGATTCTGTGAATTATGTCCATAAAGTGCTTAGTTAAACTTGCTGCTATTTTTTTTCTTTACCCTCGCTCCCCTTTTTTTTTTTTTTTTTTTTCTCTGAGTAAGTGATAGTTTTGAACAAGTGCACTTGAATTTGGTTGCCATGGTGTGTGCCTGAAGTCTGGTACAGCTCCTAGAAAGCACAGCCTTGACTTTAAGAATGGATATCACAGCTGAGATCATGGATAGCTAATTACAGTCCTCATCTGCCTGGAGCATCTCTGGGATCAGGATGCTCTCCTGAGGATACCGTGCACTCCATAATGGGATGAAGGATAGCTCTGTGCCTTTCTGAGGGAAGCCAACACGTGGAGACATCTCTGTCTCTGTGTAATGCCTTACTCAAGATAAATGCCATGAGGGCAGTGCAAGGCTGGACAAATTTTTTTCTGCCATATGCTTGTGGAGGAGTGTTTTTCTGAAGCTTTTATGTATGACTGGTAATCATAGATTTGGTTTAGAGAGACGTTTTTGAAAGTGTGAAGGGAAAGGAAGGGCAGCATGGTAATTTGAATTAATTGTAGTGTTTATCAAGTCAACATCCAGTGGAGACCAAATCGTTATGTAGTCTCTTATTTCACTTGTGAAAAGCATAATAACTGTGTAATGAATCCAAGGTCAGATTGAAAAAAAGGGATACACCTCCAACATCTAAAACATTGTAAGTTCTTATCTCATAATACGTGAAATGGCTTTGGAAACAGACCATAGTGGGGTGGGTTTTGCTTGTTTGCTTGTTTTTCCCTTTTAATCTGCAAATAGATATGTGGAGATAGTTCTTTGTGCTGCGCAGAGCTGAGAACAGCCAACAAAGACAAAAATTCTGCTCTAGCATATGCCTTAGGAAATAGTGCCTCACTGAGGGGGCTGCCAAGCCTTGGAACAGGCTGCCCAGGGCAGTGGTGGAGGCACCATCCCTGGAGGAGTTTAAAAGATGTGTAGATGTGGCACTTAGGGACATGGGTTAATGGTGGCCTTGGCAGTGCTGGGGGAAGGGTTGGACCCTCAATGATCTTAGAGGGCTTTTCCAACCTAAACAAATTCTATGATTCTCTTATTTCGGTGGTAGGAATTAATGTTCTAAGATCTTTGGCTCCCTTACTGGAGGCAGGGAGAAGAACAAAGATGCAGAGCCTTGAGCAAGAAATCTGAGAGCCATGACCTGGACCTTCACCCCCTGATTTCAGGGGATCCAATCCAGAGGTACCAAACAGTGCCTGGATGCACACCCTGAAACAAAAGGGGTGATTTGCTGGTGTTCAGTCACATCCTCCTCCAAAAGTCCCGCCAGGACTGATGGGGTAATTGGCAGCTTAAAGGATTGCTCTGTTTCCCTCTGCTCCATCACCTGCAGGAGCACAACAAACAGAAAGTCAGTCAGAATGTCATGTATAAGCTTATATGTACATATAAGCTGCTCCCTCCTCCTCGGGGGGCTGAGCTCTGTCAGCCTGGCTGTTGGAAAATGGAATGTACAGATTTAGGAGCAGAAAACTGAGAACATTTTTGGCTGGTCTGAAATGAAGAAGTGGATATTTTACCCTTCTGACATATGATGAAGTATCTTTTGGTATCTAGAGACAGCACTGTCATGGGACTAGGCTGTTAATTTATTATGTGAATGATGGTGGTATCAGGCTGTGCTTATCCAAGCTAAGCCTATTTTAATGATCAAAATCTTGAACTTAGAATTTAGGGAAAAAATTTGCAAAAAAATGAAGCAAAGGGACCATCTCTCTTTTGTATAGAATTTGTAGAATCAACATTGATTAATTGGAGTTGCAGTAATTACACACTGATTAAAGTTAGTTGGGTTTTGGTGGTTTATTTTGGTTTGGGATTTTTTTTTTCTGTTTTTCCTTTTTTTTTTTTCCCTCCTAAATAACTTAATTATATCTTCCATGAGGGTTTAAAACCAAAAAATAAAAATAAGACAGGTGGAGAGCCTTTGGTTTCCACCTCATCAAAAAGAAACGTAAGTTTTGGTGACAGAAGATCTGTAAATATTTTATAGAATTCAGCCGGGAATCCATCTGGACCAGATTTCTTTTTTTAGCCTTTCATTCTTTTATAATTTTCTTAATTTTATCTGCAGAGAGCAGCTATCTCAACTTCTTGAACTGAGTATTTGAAAATGGATTTTTTAAAATATTTCCTTGCCAAATAATGGCCTGTAAGAGGCAGGTGTTTCCTTTGAGCGAATTAAAGTGGGACTACCCCTCCCTGATGGGGCTTCACGTCCTCTGTTTTTGCACTGAAACAATTTATTATGAAACATCTGCAATGTGTACAGTGCCTGGCAAGATTTAGTTGATGCAGTAGTTTCTGATACCTACTTGAAACAGCAGCAATACCTTCTGATTTTTTTGGGCATGTAATTATTAGGGGCCAGATTCTCATATATTTTATGGAAAACATTTAATCCTTGGATTAAGGCAGCACAAAGAAGGAGCCACTGCTCGATTTGAATATTTCTGGTCTCGTTGTGGAACCCATTAGACACAATTCCCTGCACCCTCCCGGTGCTCTCATGATCTTAATTGTCTGAATTGTTTGTGGTTTTATTTGACCTTAAACTATTTCCTTTATGCTCCAGTTGCAGTGTTTTTATTTTCCTCTTAATAGTGAAATTGGGGTTTGATTTTAAAGGTACAACAGCTTTCCTATCCTCTTTTAAATTTAAAGACAGTTTTCATTTGTGCATAGCTGATGTGTCTTTTGAGCATTCTTTTTTTTTTTCAAGTTAAATGTGACTTAATCAGGCTATTTACCAAGTGGAATACAAAGCATTGAATGGTTGGGTTGGAGGGGACCTTAAAACTCATTCCTTAAAGCTCCCCTGCTATGGGAAGAGACATCTTCCACTGGACCAGGTTGCTCAGAGCTCTGTCCAGCCTGGCTTTGAACACTTCCAGGGGTGAGGCATCCTCAGATTTTCTGTGCAATCTGTTCCAGTGCCTCACCACCCTCACAGGGAAGAATTTCTTCCTAATATCCCATCTAAACCTACCGTTTTTCAGTTTGAAGCCGTTCCCCTTTGTCCTATCACCACATGTCCTTGTGACGATGTTGAAGAGGAGCCACGAGCTTGTGAGTGGTTTTGGAAACATGGAGGTGTCCTCAGACTTTCTGTGGTGCATCTTCAGAAGAGCTTCATGTGCTCAGGCACTCAGCAGCCACCACATCCCTTCCCCTCAGGCTCTTCTAGACCCTTAGATCCTCCAGTGATAAAAGAGGGGAAGCAAAAGCCTGTGGAAAGGACAAAAACTCCTCCAACTTTTGTCCAATAAATTTTTGCCCAGAGCTTCTTTCATTGCCTTTGTAACTTTATTTTTTGAGGAGTGGTGGTAGTGACAAAACTCCTCAGTTCACCCTTTATTTTTTTGACGTTTCCTGCATAAGCTGTTCCATGCTTTTCACCTCATCCTTGAATTTTCAGTTTCATTTTCCCCATCAAAACACTTTTTTGCTGTCACTGGCACCCTGCAGCCGTAATTCCATGGATTATTTTGTGTCTGTGCAGGTTTGGATGGCTTCCCAAAGCTTTGAATGTAACACAAGCAAATGGTGCAATAGAACATTTGAAATACAAGTTCTTTTGGTCCATGTCCCAACTCCATTACAGAGGTCTCCTTCCTTTTATGCTTTATTTATTTTCAGAATGGCACTTTCTTCGAGCTAAAAAAGGTTTCTGAGGCAAAAAAATATTGGTTAAAAACCTGGCTGATGGCGCAAAGTGCAAGAGGAAACAATTCTCCAATGTGGATCCTATTGTTTATGTAGAGCCAAGTCACTAAAAACACCCACAAAGCAGTAAAAAAAACAGGACCAGTGAGATTAGACAGGCTTGGATAGAGAATATAAAAAATCAAGTGTGGGAGCCTGTATTTCTACTCAATATTGCATTTCTGTTGGAATGATGTTGGAATGGGAATTCCTGTATGATGGAAGTTCTGTGGGCATTGCTCTGAACAGATCAGAGCAGAAAAGAGTCTCTCTCTCACCTCATCTTATTGGGACCCAAATATTTTTTATACCTTATAACCACCTTAATTCATGCTCACCCCTAACAGGGATGCAATTATACATCATAATTACAGTATTTCTGTGCAGAGCAGTAAAATGAAACACAACACATCTTTTGCATGCTCTTCATCAGGTGTGAACTTGGCACCTGTTAGTTCCTTGTGTCAGCCCATTCCTGACTTTAGACTCCAGAATATGTTTACATTCATAAATGGATTTAGATTTGATCCTGCCTGGACACAGAGGGACGCTCAGCCATGAGCCCTTGGTATGTGACAGGCCTCTGTCAGTGCTCTTGCTTTCTCCTTTCTCTGCTCTCTTGGGTGATGGAGATCTGGTTTTTTTCAAACCTGGCTCTGAGGGCTGCGTCTAACCTTGTTTATAAGTCTAAGTTACTGGGGCTGAGTGGAGCCATCCTCACCATGGCCATGGAGAGAGGTAAGACACAGAAGCTGACCAGAGAGGGCGAATTTCAAGTAGCCTGGCAGCTCTTGAATTGTCTGGTTTTGTCCTCTCCTGAAGGATTTCCTTCTAGAATTGTCACGTGAAGAGATGAGCTGGGTCAGGACAGGTGTGTCCATGCAAAATGAACCAAATCCAGGGAGTTTTGTGAAGAACACGAGAAAAGAGAAAACACTGGGTTCCTTCAGTCAGAGCTGATACATTTAATACCATGCAATGTGCTTTTGTCTGCCCTTCCTTCCTTCCTTCCTTCCTTCCTTCCTT
>VZRF01001862.1:0-40629 GCA_013396875.1 Vireo altiloquus
GGCCCCTCCTTCCTCCGGCCCATGTCCGGCGCCGCCGCCGCCCCGCGCCGCAGCCAACCGCGAGGCGGGCGCGGGATACACCTCCCCGGCCGCCAATGGGATACACCCGCCTCGCCCCCCGCCCCGGGACCGCGGCGCTGCAGGGAAACGCGGGGGGAGCGTATTTATGGGAACTGGGCAGGAAACATCCCGGCAACGCAGCGGAGCGTGCTAGGAGGAGGCACTTGCCTGCACTTAATGCTGTTTGGAGGGGAGAGAACTTCCTTTGCCACGAGCTGTCAGCTGTGAATATTCCCTGGGAGTCTGAAACTTTTACCAGGCCACGAGCCTTTCCAATGGACATGTTACACAGATAACGTATGTCCCTATGTCACCTCCTAGGTCACATATTCTGCTTTGGCCACGAGCCAAATGCTTAGAGCACTACTCGAAAGCTGAGGGCTGTTTTCAGAGTTGCGAGATCATTTGAAACACTGTCTTAAAAACACGTGTTGGAAGCATAGGCATGAGCAAATTGGGGTTTCTAGGCTGAGCCTCCTTCAGCTTTTTACATTGGAAGATATTATCTATAAATGACTCTTTATATCCATATCTGAGCCACCACTGAATGCTCTAACTACTGCAATGGTGATGAAAAACTTTTTAAAAAGTTACCACTGTCCTTTGTCAGGCCCGTGACATGATCTAGACACCTATAGGATTGACTTCTGTAGATGAGAAGGATAGGTTGATTCCTAATTATAGAGTGTTTCTTGGATATATGCAGGGTTGAAGCTCTGGTCAGCTCTGCAACACAGGACTAAATTTTACAAAACGCTGGCTAAAACTTTTTTTGAACACCAAAGCATTTCACTTTCAACATATTTCTGTTTGCAAGAACTTTTAGAGACTCCTTCAAGTGTATGTAAAAGAGACTTTGCTTTTAGCTAAAGCTCTATATACACGATTTTGCTTGGGGTCAAAGTATTTTTGGTGTCATTTCAAATTGTTGAGGTTTGTACATTTTAGTTTACTGATGTTTTTAGAATGTTCTTCTAGGGAAATGAAGTTCCAGGCTGGGCCGAAACAGTCAGCAAACCAAAGATCATCCTTCTTTAGTCACGGAGATATACTTGGTGACTGGCTTTAACCAGCAGCAAAACTCTTCGTGCAAGTAGGAAGAGCAGAACAAATAAGGACGTAAATGAGACACTGCCAAAATGCCATTTGGAAAGTTGATTTCTTCCACACATTAGCCATCCCTCTGAAGGGAGATTCGGAATTTTATCAGCACCGTTTGAGTCTCTTCCTGCATCCAAGACAGACCAGGAGAACTGCACTCCAGAAGTGCTCATTATGTTTCAAAGAGAAAAAGGCAGCCTTAGCAACCAGCATGGACTCATGCTGTGGCAATGGAAAGCCAGGTAAGGGGAATCTCACCTGCACTGTACTGTGCTCCACATAGGGAAGACTGAATGGCTTAAAAGGAATAAAAAAAACTGGAATTCAGACATTCCAAAACATGCTAATATGGAATTAGAGCTGTTTTCTGTAATAAATACCTTCTAGTCTGTGTAGATTGTGATTACATCTGTCTGAAAAACGCTAATTGTAAGGTCTAATTCTTACTCAGCTGGAATGCTTTTTACTCAGCACTGTGGGGGAAGTGCTGACTTCCATTATGGTAACAATAAACTCCTAGAACACACAGAGAGAGGTGGATTTCATAGATTTTCTTCTTAAACTATCAAGTATAAATCTTGAATCTGTTGAAGTCAATGAAAAATTCACACCAGCTTCTGCTGGGGTAGGGTTTCTCCCTAGATCTCAAGTGAACAGGGGATTTGGTGTCTTGAAAAGATTATTACAGACTGTGTATCTACCTCTGAGACTCTTGTTTCTCCTTTAATTCTGGTTTTATGCTGCAGAGATCAAGAAGTTCCAAGAAGCTTTCAAGCTTTCAGTCAGAATGAGGCTATTGAAAAACATGACCTTTTATTCAAAAGCCACTACCTGCAGTGGCTGTTGACTGCCACTGTGAATACTGACCTCACAGCAGAGTACGAGGCAACACTGAACAGCACAGAGTTGTGGTCTCTACAATCATGTAGAGAGTATATCTACATTCCTATTGCCCAGTGGGGAAAATTGCCTTCTCAGCATCCCCAAAGAAAGACCACCTAATTTTAGTAACACCTAAGATGTAGGATATATCTGTTCACATTCACAAACACTAGAATTCATGGCAGCATCCTTTATGTTCCTGCTCACTGTAGAGCTTTCTCTTTCACATTCATAATGCATACTCAGACTGATTCATCAAATTCATGTGCCTTTTTAAGTTATTCTCATCATCCTTAAGTCATCATGTAAGTATTTTTAAATGGCTGTGTAAATAAATCTAAACACAGAAAATTACAGCCTGTGATATGAGGTTAGTCAGCAATTTAGTGAATTGACTCATTAGAAGACAAGTACCAGGTTCACTGCAAGAAACCACAGCAGCTCAGCTAAAATAATCTGACATACTTTCATAAAAATCTTCATTGAGTCTATTAATTAGACTTACTGATGCTCACGCCTTTCAAGGGCTTTCAAGTCAATAACAATCTACCACTAGGTATGGATCCATGGCATGAATAAAATCAAAACTGGAGCCCTGTTTTGAGAGAATCGGGGGCTACTGCTTAGAGTCAATTAAAGCAATTATGCCGTAGCTGCGTTAAAAGTGCAACTTTGCTCTTAAGCTCCTTCAGCAAATAATGGTTGTCACTGCATTAGCTCCTGCAAGTGAGGTTTGTCAGAAAGAGCCAAACTTCTTCTGAAAAAAATTGCAACAAAACTCACCACTTTTTTCCATTTTTGTACCATTAGCGTCTTTATAAATTTCACAGTAGGAGAATGTGTACTATTCACATTTCAAAGCTGATAAAAATGGCACAAAATTGTGGTCCAGCTCACAATTCACATTCAGATCAGTGCCAGACCAGATGTTCAGGACATCTTCACTAATGGCTTTTTTGCAAGATTTTGATTCTTTATGGACCTTTAAAATCAGAGATATAAAAATTATTTAAACAAAACCATGAAAATAGTAGGAAGTATGTAACGTGTAGTGACAAGTTCTAGACAGGTTCAGCACAACTATCTCTAAACCATGAAATAAAACAGAACTGCGCTGTCTAAAAAAGAAAAAATAGCTATTTCTTTAAAAGGATACTTCTCATTCTTCAGTCAGTGGACTTCAACAACTGAAGGAGTGTGCACAAGAACGAAGTGGGATAGGGATGGGAAAAGAGGATGTCTGCTTAAGCCACAATAGGTGATTATAAAAAAAAAAAGCATGTTAGGCTATTGTCTCAGTATGCTGGGTTTTGACATTCATTGAGAAGCACATGTTAGAGTAAGTCCTAAAACACAAGATGTAAGAAAAATTTTACCCAAGAACAACAACCAGATGTCCCCAACTAGATCCTCAATATACTCCTGCATATGAACAGAGTGACAGTACATCCAAGGGCCAGCTGGCTTTCAAATCACTTCTTGGTGACTTCTGGGTGTTATAATAAGTGTTCTGACATGATTGTTAACTATAAACTGTTGTACACTAGGGTAAGATCCTGAATAATCATGTAAGTTCAACAAAGCTTGCCTTGCCTTCCCATCAATGTATCTATACAGATTCTTTTCACTCCACCACCTGGAAGAGTGCATTGGAGATTAAAAACAGCCTTGCACAGAGGGAATATGAGGGCCATAAACAGGAACTAGACTAAAAAATATAATGCCATGAAGATTTTCCTATCTCATTAATCCACCTGTTTTACTATGTGAATTTTATGACCTGGTTCCTTTTCCCTTGCAGCCATTTATGTATCTGCACATACAACCACATGCTTGTATATATACTCTGTATCTTCATTTTCTTTGGGAAAGTATTTAAACTACAACCGGTGGACACATTTGGAGAATAAAAAATGTACTGGAAGCTAGTGTGCCACTTGAGTTGTTTAATAAGAATGAAAGTATTAAAAGCTTTATATTGTGTTTATGAAATCAAATCTTTGTGTTTTGGTTCTATACATTTCATATCACAAGATAAAAAATAGGTCTATAGCAATAAAAGTCTACCATTAAACTATTACCTTGATTTCAGTTCCTGAACAAAAATAACAAAACAACAAAAACAACAACAACAAAAGCAAGAAAAAAAAAAAACCCAGGCCAAAACAAATACCAGCCCTTGAAGTACTAGCGATGACTTAAATAGGTTGGTTCTTGAATAGCACTTTAATGAGAAAATGTAAATGCTTATGATTTTATCATTTAAAAGAAGGATATGAGAGTGAATCACAGCTTCCTTTGAGTTAAAAAATTAAATAATGTCTATGCAATTATAAAATCTTTGAGTGGCCTCAGCAATTTTTAATGATTGGTGTATTGTAACATCGATATAGAATTCAAATTACTAATGTCTCTGACTTTATTTGGCAAAATAGAAGAAAATATTCACCTATTAGAGAGATCAAGATGGAGAACAGCAGCATGAATCAACTGACTGAAAAGGAAATGGTTTTGCCACTAAAAAAGATTCTAAACAATCACTAAACACTAAACAATCAAAATCAAGGTGCAGGATAAAACTCCACTTGGTAATGGGCAATAACAAAGTAAAAAAAAAATCTCAAGAACCATTTTCTCTCTCTCTTTCAAATATTAGAAACCAAACCACATTTCCAAAGAATTAAAAAACAAACTCCACTATCTTTTTAGCAAGAGTGCATTGTTCTTCTGATGTGAGGACTTACAGTTTACATATTTGTTACTATATGCATAGAAAAACCCTACATGCTTTCCTTTCAGCAATATCCCTGGAGACTTCAATCTGTAAGGCACTGAAGGAGAGGGTATATAACAAATACACAGATAAACATACTTCATATGAGCTCTTTGAGGCATTTAACCATTTTATCTGCTCTTTTCCCTGCAATACCTAAAGACCTACTATAGTTAGTTTCTCTTCCAGATACAACACTCAAAAATTCTTAAGTAAATTAGTATTTCAAGTGCAGTCAAATTGTTCCCTTGAGATCCAAGGGACCCAATTTTCAGTTATATCTGCATCTTTTTAACCACTTTGCAATGTAGTGGGCTTCTATAACTCTTTAAATGTATAGAAACAGCCCTTCTGAAAATAACCTTTCTTTAAGGAGTTTCTTTTTCTGAATTTGAATTTTGATACAGTACTGCAATAGGGATCCAGAGCATCCATCTCCACAGAGCCCTGTGCCAGGAGACAGAGCAGCAGGTGCTAGGTGGCACAGGAGCATGCCTGGATCTTACTTGGCATCTGGTGATCTAGAACTCTGCTCTGGTTTCCAGGGCTTGAGCAAAGTGCTTTATACTTTTACATAATGATCAAGGAGAATTTGTTCATTTCTCCATAATGATCATAGAGAGAAAAAAAAAACAGGAGCCAAACCTTACTGTGACACAATCATCAGTGACATCTTATTCATCAGTGGGACCGTTTCACTATGTACTTGAAGTGATTAAATTGTGGCATGACACACTAGAGTGTGTTTTATAAAACAGAGTGTAATATGGCATTTTGGTCTGCGTCTGACTGAATATTTTAACGCTGTAGGAGAGTACTTTGCCAGACTTGAGGAATTGTGGAGAGAATTTTTTTCTAAACACATGGATATATGTGTGTATTATATAGTGTGTGCATACAGAGACCATCTTCTCAATTTGATTAAAGTAACACAACTCACCAATTTTGCTTTCCTGGAGGAACATGGTAGTTGATAACAGAATCAAAGAATCAATCAAGTTGGAAAAGACCATTAAGACCTTCAAGTACATCATAAATGCATTATAGTTTATGCGTGATAACTGACAAGAGTGGTCTTCCTGAATATAACAGAAGTAACATACTTTGGTGTAATAACAGTTCAGAAATAGAAGGGAAAAAAATAAATTACCAAAATGAAGGGTTCTCCAGTATTTTTTCCAATGTTTCTCAACAAAATAGCTCAAAGATTTTGATCATTCAATTTGAAATAATCTCGTATCAGCAAAAATTAATCTCGCTTTTCTATTTTGAATTATTATTACCTTTCCAAAATAAAATTATTTTATTTTATTTAAAAAGGTTTTAGAGTAATAAACATCTAAATGTTTGGGTTTTTAAAAATTTGTAATAGCCATGGAAAAACTCAGTAAAAATAACACCAAGTCTGAGTAATTCAGGTTAATCCATATGTCATAGTATTGAAAAAGGAGTCTTCAGAGGGCAGGAAATACACTATTTAAGCAACAGGCCTCAGAAGCCTCCGACTATGTTGGACTGAAGTATATTTCAGCATGAATTCCATGCAATTCCTCCCTAACATAAAGCCAAGGGATTTAATGTACATTCAGTGAACAAGCAGCTGAGGCAGTGTCAAGCATAACCCACCTCCAAGGGATGTTATGCTCAGCCAACTCCAGTGCAAAAGCAGGGTACACCCAGAACAGAGGTAAAACACAAAGGACCGCCTCAAGGGAACTTGTCAGAGCGAGTTTCAATTCTGCCAGGTTATCTTGCCTTAAAAAAAAAAAAAATATTACTTGACAAATTTAGAAATACAAAGGAATGTGACTTTTAATCCTTGCACATTGGAACAAATTCAACACAGCACTGGCTGCTGGCTGGCTCTGGTGAAGAGCTCCCTCAAACAGACCACTGTGCTCTGGAATAAGGATCTGGCAATAGGCAAAATTCTTACCAGCAGCACACTGGTACATCACCAGCAGGGTAATGACAAAACGAAAGAGGAATACTCTTTAGTGACAGCCATAAATGAGATTTGTCAAAAACCAAGAAATTTTTGCCTTGTGTAAGAGAGAAGGATGCTGGTTCTCAAAACATGTGAACAGATGAGATTTCTTGCTAATTTTCAACTAGGATATAATGTGTGTAATGGGAAAAACATTTCCGTTGCAATAGTTTAATGCTGGTATGTATATCTAATGAAATCCATGTGATGCCACTTTGCAAGCTATTCTCAGCAATACAGAATATTTCCACTTGATGGCACCAAATTTTTTTTTTTTTAAGCTTAGCTCAAAATAATTCTCTAATGAGATTCTGAATTCTGAAGAGATAATCAGGAACAAATATTTATTTTATGCTTTGTTCTGAGCACATTTCTTTTCTTAAAAATCTGGACTTATTTATAAGAATTGCAGAGAATTTCTTACAGTATCTTGGTCTCTTCTATTTGACCATGACAGTTATTCAAACTACCTATTTTTTTCCCAATGATTAGAGAGTATCTTGTTTCAGTGAAGAAAACATTATGTTATAATATTGTTATGAGCCATCCTGAATGATGCATTTCAAGATAATTTTTTTTTCTGGCCCAATCCTGGAAGCTCTATATGCATTTGCTTCTTTTAAAAAAGAAAGGCATCCATATAGATCATAGCAAAATAACAGACAATTTTTTTAAGGGCCAAGTACCAACTTTGATTCTTACCCTGAATTACCTGTTGCTTACTAGTAATTACTGACTAGTGATTCTCCAATAGCCTTAAGTACTTTAAAAACAACTTTTAAACTCCTCTTTGAAGTTCTATTTAGGCACTAGCAGGGTAAACAAACAAAACTGTAGTTTCGATAGTTATTGGGGATTTCACAAGCTTCAGACAATGTTGGAATCGCCTACAATGTACCAGATAATAATAGATTACAGTAAACATCCATTTCTTGTTTCTCATCTCCTCTTGCGACAGTAAGGTGGGTAAGGCAAGGCTGAGTCCTGTGTCTGTGCAACACCTGCTTGGGGAGGGGAGGATGACGTGGCTCATGACTAAACCTCCCAGGTACTACAGTGATACAAGTGATGTACAGAACCATCCATTCAGGTTCTGCAAGTGCAAACAAGCATTTTAGCCATATATAATGATATCTGTAATGTTTCTGTCTATAAAACATGGTGCAGCATTGGGGTTTGGAAGGATAAGGTGCACAGTTCTCTAGAGGGAGAGGACTGGGGAGCAGGGACAGAGCAGCTTTGTGTGTGTCATCATCCAAAATTATGGAACTAGTTAAGGGGGTTCAAGGCAAAAGGTAGTACCAGAATTCTTTTTCCAGAGGCTGCATCTTTAGGTCTTGTAGGAGTAGACTCTGCAATGTATGCTCTGCACAGACATTGTGTACATGTGCAGTAGAAGAGCCCTTAGGATGTGCTGTATTTATTGTGCAGGTGCAAATCAACTGCTGAGTGTGTAGAGCAGGGCTGACACTTCCCAGATACATCCCATTTACCAAGTGCCCATGACAGAGCTTCTCTGTGTGTACACATGTATGTACTGTCACTTAGATATTCAGATACGCAGCATGATTGAAGTTTCTGTCACTGCCATGAACAGGCTGCTAGATATCCAAAGGTCTCACTTAACTTATAGGAAATAGTACTTCTATGTAAAAGCCTGGGTAGAGGTTGCTTTCATCCACAAATCTGCCTTCCCTTCTGCTGCCTGCTCTCTTTTCCTGCTCTCAAGGTCCAAACTCCACAGATGAGTCCTGAGTAGACCTCTAAAGGACTCTTCTAATCCATAAGATTTAAAGGATTATCCAATACAACTTGTTCATCTACCGCCAGTTCACAAATCTATAATGAGACTGATTTCCTATCTTCTTCAGAAGTATCTTTCAACTCTGATTTCCACAAGATTTCTTTCTCTGCTGTGAGAAAGTAAACCACTTGCCCAGTCCTGGATGATAAGATTTCCACACAATCTTAGCTCCATTTGAGACCTGCTTTTGAGGTCAAACCCCTGTCTTTGAGGATACGAACATTTCAAGTAACTGGGGTTCTTGGACCGGGAACTGAACCCAGTCACTAAAACAAATACCTGTCATGGGCTGGTTTTCCTCCTTTCCGTTCTAGAACAGTATGGAAGAAAGCTCAGTCCTACAAGCATCTAAGAACAGCACCATTCATAACATTCAGTTATTTTTTTTAAGCAACTGATCTTTTATCATTTCTGTCTAATAGCATCAGTCATTGCAACTAACTATAAAAAATCCCAAGTCTTTCACTTTTTCATTTTTCTTTATGCTCTTCTGTCATTTCTTATCTGCACATTACTGTTATTCAATTATTAAATGACTTTTCTGGTGTTCCATTTTCTGTTAGAACATGAAAAATATTGGTGAGGAATCCAAGAGCCTGTGAAAAGAGCATGAGCCTCCTTTCTGCCTCTGGAAAATACAAAGAGCAATCATTACTAGCTAGAGTTTATTAGAGATGAAAAATAGCAGCTGGGAGCAATATTTCTCTTTTCCTCACCCAGAGGAAGAAAACTCCTGGCACCATAGCATCCTTCCAAGCCACTTCAGCTATCTAGCATCCTGCTCAAAGCAGCTTCTCTGGGAGCAGAGATCCATGCAAAGGCATGTCAGCCCCATGTCACACATTCCAGTACTGCAGTTCCAATGAATTATGTGGGGTTTAATTAACAGATGTACTTCCCCTAGGACAGAGGTCTGACAGCCAAACTCATTTTCCATGGGCAAATTAATCTCAATTAAACTCTTCATTTTCCCTGTTTAATAGAGGCTGATCATGTTAGCTCACAATTAAACCAGAAGTTATGAATGCCACACAAAAATAAACCAAACTCAAATTACTATTTTGCCTCCCATATTCCAACAGCTACATTTGCCTGAGTAGTATCCTGACCATACACCCATGATTTAGCTCCCATGTGTTAGCAGTCATTTACTTCTGTTCCACACAAATTCTGCATCATGTCATTTTTATTACTAAAACCTATTTTAAATTAGCAATGGAGTCATGGAGCAAAGAGAAAAGTTGCATGCCAATGCCAAATAATTCTGCAAACATCCTCTGCATAAATCTCCACAGTCTCTCGTTTTCATCACACATACTTTGTGTTTAATTGTGGTTAAGAAGTTTTTAGGAAATTACAGTCTGCTTAGATTCTGTATTATTCTGGCTGTCAGACACTGTTTTGCTCACTTGTTGTTAAAGGATATTTCTGATATAGTTTTAGTAACCACACTTAAATCTAGGTGCCACATGCTAGCCTAATTTTAGAGACATGATCTGGGCCATTTTGCATCCATATTAACTGTAGAGGAAAAGCTCAATAATGATCAGGATCCTCCCATGTTTTACCTTTCCCAGATGGGAAGCTAGCTGACCCTCTCCAAGGAAAGTGTAGAAAATGCCTGACATCTGGGAAGCAGGGATAAACTGAGACTTTGGGCTGCAGTAGGAGTTTAAGCCCTGAAGTACCATAATGGGCATGAGCCAAGGTCCAAGAAAACATATTTTTAACTGTTGGACTCAGCAGCGATCTTACAGGTCTTTCCAACCTTAATGAATCTACAGTTCTGTGGTATTCAAATTCCTGATTATTCACAGGCCTTTCAGGGTATCCATCTACAATTCTCCATTGCTCTAAGTGATCTCATCAAGATGTCATGGTGTTAGTAGAAAAAAAATTAACTGACCATGGCTCTTGTGCAGACTAGTGCCAGAAATATGTTCTTCAAGGACTTAAGAAAACAAAAGCTGCTGAAGAGACATGAAGTAGAAAGAATTAATGACGTTAATCTGTGCAGGATCTGAAACAACTAAGAGGTCTGCAATCCAGGAAGCTGCTCATTTCTGAAGAGTATTGGGCAAAAAGACAGATATTGGCAGAGCAAGGGTCTCAAGTGGCAAGCTCACTGAAGCAGAGAGGGAAAAAATCAGGTAGGTTATTTATGCCATTTGAGTCTTATTGTTTTGTCAAGAAAAAGGCTCTTCATACAAAGAAGTGTGTTCTGTGAGAGAAACAGGAACCCACAGAGGCAGCTAGTGAGTAGGTAACCCAGTTACACCTACTAATACAAGATAGCTATTTCACTGATAAATGTGACATGCTGATGATAAAAATCACAGGAGGATGACACTCAAAAGAAATACAAGAGAAATCAGTATCACAGGACAACTTCATATTAGAAAAATAATCATTTGAAAGCCATAACAAGCTATTAAGAAAAGCAGAGAGAAATACTATCACCAGTTGAATACATAGTATGAAACAGAAAGGTAGTACCTGCAAATAATTATGCACATACAAAATGCAGCGATATGTGCAACTATCTTCATTTTGGCTACTATAAAAACTAGGAACTGCTTTGTGGTAAAGCATACGCAAAAAACCTAAACAGATCCGGGGGGAAAGAGATATTTAAAATAGATGTTTAAATGGAGATAAGATGCATCTGTTGAGAAATAAGGTAGATAAAATTTAGCTCATACAATGAGATTATTATATTTTGGAAAGTTTAATTAAGAGGGTATATTAAACAGAAGGCACAGAAAGAAAATTCTACCAAAGGAAAAGTTTGGTTTTCCGTGCTTGCAAACAGAGCACATGAAGGATGATGTGTTTGCTAAAACACCTACTGGTAAAGGACATCTGGCAGCTGGAGAAGAAAAAAAACAATAAAACAGAGGGTATTGCTGATATTAGCAGGAATAATTAGTCATAGCATTTCTAAGTGCCATCTATTTTCTGAAGAAAAAGTGGATGGAATTATGTAACTGGTGCATGTAGCCACGTGCCTACCACAAAGGTGCGGGAAGGTGTTATTCAGCCACTTTAGCACTGGCTTCTTTCAACTGTAGGCATATAACCCAAGTGATTATCACTAATCCTTCTGTACACAATTTCTAAAAAAGAAAGAAAAAAGAAAAAGCACATCTAAAGAAAAGTTCATTAAATCAGTTTAGAGGAGATGGATCATGCTCTGAAAATGTTTATTTCTCTTCAGTGACTTTAAGAGGAGTCTGGAAAATTAGACTGTGAACAGTTTCTGTTAGGAAAGATTAATGTCAGACAAAGCACCAGAAGAAATTCTTTCAAATGATTTTCTGCATCTGTTGGACAAAATACCTGAAAAAAATAAATGTGTTTTGAAGTCTTGCTTGTAACACTTGTTTAGTAGGAATATTTCTAAGTTGCTTTCCCTTGCTGCAAGCACTTTCACACAGGCCAGTATGTTAAGTCAGGTCCATTACTTTTTATAGAAATAGTGACACTAAATACTGAAAAGTGAAGACACTGAAAAAGAAATATAACAATTTTCTAGAAGCCACTTCAGCCCTGTGTTATCACACCAGATAGCAGCAAGAACATGGCCCTGTGTCTGAGTGGACCATATTGTTGAAGGTGTCCTAGGTACTTGCAACTTCTTTAAATTTCCATCCAGTCTTCCCTTCAGCACTCCTCAGAAAAATAAGGAGTGGACTGCAGCCTTGGGCATGCTCTATACACCCAGCACAGGATTTTTTCCTGTAGTTGTGCAATACATCCAACCCTTCCATTCAAACACCACCTGAATTGCATAAGAAAAAGCATGCACACAAGCCGCCTCTATATTTGCCCTGGATTGCTTTGCAAGCACTTAACCTAGCTGGCAAAAAAAACACAGAAAACAACCTGTATTTACATTACTAAATTTTCTTACTCTCCAAAAATAGAGCAGCTGCATCCAACCTGCCCAGCGGGAATGGTCTCTGATCAATATTTATCCTTAATTGTGTTTTGTAATTGTTTGTCTGGCCCTCACTAAACCATGCTAGTGATTGGACTAACAACTGAGTTTCAGTGCCCAAGCGAGTTCCCCCAGATCCATTCAACTATTTCAGAACTAGCTGGTATTCATGGTTGTGTGCAACACCTGTACAGAGTTTTCCTTTTGCTAAAGGAGGGTCTATGGCTCTATGACAGTGTTATTTATGAAGAGTTTTCATTCTAATACTGCATTGAGAAGGAGAACTTCATGCAAGCTGAGGGCTCAGGTGAAAGCGTACCTGACAGAACCAGGGACTCGGGCAGGGTGGTGAGTAAGGAACAGGTCTCTACAGGAATGCACAAAGCTCCAGACCACAATGACTGTATGGCTATATGAATGAGGATAGACAAAGTATGTTTTTCCTCCACATGTGTATGTAAGAGAGAAAGGGGGTAGGGAGTCAAAATTACCTACTTATGTAAAGGGAAATTATGAGAAAAACAAGTTTGTAATCTTGGGTTTTCCCAAAAACCTCCCGCTGAATTTCCACTGTTTGCTTTCAATTACCAGCCACAGAAAACAATTGCTTAAATCTCTGCCCTTCACATCTAAATCATCAAGCAAAGATTTAGTTCAATTGGATTTCACAGAGATGACAGGATCTGTCAGTAACTTTAACAATGAAGATTTTCTCCTGTGTCTAGTTTTACATGCCAAGTTTCTCTCTGCTTAGCTACAGTCTTAGACATGATCAGTGTAATTCCAGTTGAAAAGCCTAACACAGACTGTTCCTTCAAAGCAGGGAGGGGTCTGTTTTGTATTACAGTTTTAGAGCTAGAACAGGTGCGCTAGTCACCCAGTTCATCATCATGAGGAGCGTGCTCCTCTTAATTAAGAGAGTCTATCACTCAAGGATATCTTATTATGACCCACTTTTGTCTTTAATATGGACAAACAGAAAATGATAGCATTAGTGGTCAGATTGGGATTTAAAAATCAGCCCACAGTTTTGGATTCCATCTGTCTTCCTTGACAACAGGTTCCTTCACTGGTGTGATGAAGGTTCAGGTCAGAAGGAGCCAATAACAAAATACTTTCTCAACTCATAGATACCGAATCCTTGCATATTTCTGTATGTCAACAACCAGGAAAATCTCCTGGATTGGGAAAGCAAAGAGACAAAACAAACAGAAATGATACTCACTCCCAAGGATCACATGGGGGCCCAGTCTTGACAGTGCACACCAAAAAAACTTTAATACTGAGGAATCTATCAGCAGAAAGATCAAAGACGACCTGAGTTAGATTCCTAAGAATCAACTCATGTTTCAAACCCTCCCTTTTC
Source organism: Vireo altiloquus (assembly GCA_013396875.1). Lineage (NCBI taxonomy): Eukaryota > Metazoa > Chordata > Aves > Passeriformes > Vireonidae > Vireo > Vireo altiloquus. Next base: position 13,914 of record VZRF01001862.1, read on the forward strand.
CTGGATAATAGCATGTACAATATGTCCCAGGAAAATTAGCAATTATTTTACAGTGTTATTAGTGTTAATAGCTCATGAACTATAAAATCAACAGACAGTTGTGGAATTGGGATTTTTTTTTTGATTGATTCATTTAAATTTAATCTTAATTTGTTTCTGTTTCACTGAGAAGCTGCTACCTTATTCTGAGCTACAACTGTGGCAATTAGCAGCAGTATCCCACTGTGAGTATGAGGCTGATTGCATGGTACGTCTGCAGGGGAATGACACTGCCCAAGTATCTGTTGAAGAAATCAGACTACTAAACCCAAAAATGCAGGATTAACCATAAATATTTATTTGGCAGCACATTCTGAAATAGGCTATAGCATGGTAAAATTTTATGGATGGGAAACACTGTGTACATTACTTACTATACCCACAATTGTTTATGCCCAAATATTTTAGCTCAGTTGGTCAGAGCACAGTGCTAATAATGCCAAGGTGGTGCGTTCAACTCCCTGATGGGCCATTCATTGAAGAGCTGGACTTGGTGATCCTTGTGGATCCTACTTCCTACTCAAATTATTCTGTGATTCTGTGATTTTTAAACAATATAAATTAAATATTTTGATTTTTTGAGCACATTTTTGTCTTTCTCTCTTTCTATCTTCAGAGTGCTTATATTTGGATTTTAACATAACATCTTACCAAAACAATTACATACCAAAGTGGATAATATTTCAGCATATCCTTATAATCGTCTTTCAAATACCCACACTACATGTGAGTTGAATCTACTCACATTTTTTTTTTCATTCCAGGTGGCAAAACGTAGAAGTTCTGTCTGAACTTCTAATAAAAGTAAGTTGTTTTATTAAAAACTGCACAGCAGTTTTCAGTATTATATAATATTTGGGAAGTAGATTAAAAAAATTAATTGTATCTAAATTGGGAAGATTTTCTGCTAGTCATACTGAATAAATCATTTTAAAATAACACAGAATACTATGGTGTGACGCCAGATTTTTTAGAAAAAGTAACAGAGTAAAACTAAGATACTTGACAACATCCAGATCAGTTTGGATATTAGCTTGGAAAGCCCTTTGGATATGGAAAATTATTAGTTACAAACTGAGGTACCGTAAACCATTTTTTACTTTTTTAGATTGCTGATGACACAGGATAATTGTCTTTCAAAATTTTATTTATCTGACTAGTTGGGCTCAAAGGAGAGAAGGGCTGGTTTGTTGTTTTTTTTTTCATTCCATTTAATAGGATTTAAATTCCAATCTTGGGAAAAAAACAAAAGCCAATCTTCAACACAAAAACAATCCCCTCCCAAGCTCCAGAAACCCGCAGTGAGATCAGCACAATATAATTTTACATTGTCTTTTCAGTACCACAGCCTGGCAGAAGCCTCAATGCTTCACATCAAGGGTCTCCCAAATAAAGTTCTTCACTGACAGGGGAGCACACAGCCTACAAGTGCAGCTGCCACATTGAGGAGGTGTCAGATGACTTACAGTCAATTTACCCTGGCACATGGGCTGCCAGCTAGCTCATGTCCCCAGTGTGGGGAAGAGACAAGAAAGCAGGAATGTGTCTGCAGTCATTGCCATCAGCCCATCTTGCTCTCTGCTTCACATCTGATCCAGCCCCAGCAGTCTTGAGACCACCATGAGACTCCTCTTGGCTTCCCAGGGATGGGTATAAGGGTATGATGGCTCTCAAACATTCAAAGAAAGCGATAGGTATCCAAGTGTCAAGAAGATTCTCTTCACTTCTTGCAAATGTTTCATGTGTAGAGCAAGAAGCATTCCATTTTATGCAAATTCATAAAATCCAAAGTAGGAAATACTGGGAAATTTATATAGCCACATTTTCTTATGCTAGCCTTCACTAGGTAAATACTCTTACGCTCCACTGCTATTATTTTCAAATACTAATTTTTGTTGGAAAGGTACAGGTATTCAAAAGAAATTCCTCTCCAAGGAAGATGCTTTTTCAAAAGCAAATCAAGAACAGGTTTTCTGATCATCCCAAATAGTTGTAAAGTTTTAGCAATTCAATAGAATCAATTAATTTGGGGATATTTCTTAAAGAGATGGGAGAAGTCTCCTATGCATTTAATTTTTCTGCACTGAAGAATCTAGAACTTTTCTGTTCCCTTAGCTGTGCTAACTATTAGAAATAACAACTGCTTTGACATTACCTGCAGCAGCTACAGCCTATCTGCCTAGGAAAGGCTGAAAAGTCTTCACAGTTGAATACAGTCACAACCATGGGCTCCAGAGCCATTCCAGCACGCACTGATGGGAGCTGAAGGTTTCTTAAAGTCTACCAGGTGCAAGCAAGTGTGGCATTTGACAATGAAATCTAACAATTGTCAGAACTCAGCTCATCCAGCAGGAAAAGGTCCTTAATCTCACAACACAAGATGAACTACACTCAGATCCAAGGGAAAAGCTGAAAACAAGAAAGCCACACAACATTTTACATTACAGTATTTTTCATCTCTGTTTAAAATGAGACATTGCGCAGCCAGGAATGCAAGACACAAAGCTGCCAGTGATAATACCACATACTGACTAGGCAGCAGGCCTGGGATTTCATCCCTGCTTCCAAAGCTGCTTGAAAACTGTATATGTGCTCCACAGCACGCAGCTAGAACAACAGCTCTGTTCCCTCTGATTCCCTGACCCAGGAGGGCAGGGGGAGGAGTCCTTTTTGCTCACTGTCCTGCTGGCCACATGAGTGTTTTCATGTCAGATGCAGAGCAAACTAGGAGGCTTGGAGAGAGAGGCTCTCAACATACTCCATGACCAAAGGATGTAGGATGGTCTCCTACAACGCAGATGTTGGTGTTGTGAGTCAGCCAAAGCAGGGTACAGCTTCAGACTATGTGGATAAGTAATCTTGCCAGCAAATTATTGTGCAAAAAGTAGTCACTATCACCATATGGTGGGATTTCATCTTTTTGACCCAGAAGACATTATAGAGAATGATGCTTCAGCACCTGGATTGTTTCAGGAGACTGCAGTAAGGGTAGTACCTAACAAGGTAGGGCCTGAATCTCTTTCCTGCTGCTAGAGGCACCTATGTCTCTCCCCTGATGGTGTAGAAAATAGAGACATTTATGTTCATTTACCTCCTGTTAGGATGCCCAACATCATAAGCATTGCCCAAGGTAGACAGGCTAATTTGACTCATACCTTTATGTCTTAGGGTGACTTTATGATGTTAATGTGTATCCCATATTGCCCAGATACGAATCTTGTGCCTTTCTGTGCCTTTAAACTGAGCCTGAGAAGAGAGAGAAAAAAAAAAACCATCCTGAGGAACTATTTCAAAGCAGTTCTGTGCTCCAAGGTCACTACTCCTCTCTGTTGTTATTCTGCTGTGGGGAGAGAGCTGCTGCTGCACCTTCCTGCTTTCCAGCCAACTCTCGGCTCTGTTTCTTCGGAGCAACACGGAGAGTTAAGTTTTGTCTGGGACTTTGGCTTTTCCCTTCTTCACTTCTGGACTATTTCAACCACATCAGAAGAACTTTCCACCAAGGCCCTGGAGGTGGGCCCACGCTGACCCAGCTCCGAAGAGGAGAGAGAGGGAGACCACACCCACAGAAGGAGGTTAAAATCTTCCAGGTTTCTCTCCACAGCAAGAGATTTTGTTATTTAGCATTATTATTCTTTTCCTGTGTGTTTGTTAAATAAAGAGTTTTGTTTCTTCTTTACTTTCCTCCGAGGAAATATTTCCTTTTTCCCAAACATGGTGGGGGATGGGCAGCTGTAATCTGCCTTCTATCAGAAAATATTTTCCTCTGAATTTGTCTCAAACCGGGACACTTGAGCAAGATATTTCTGAATCGTACTTTGCTAACAAGAAAACAAAAATCTGGAATACAAAATTATTTGTAAACTAATTACTCCATGTGGCATGTAGCAACCACTTGATTGTAAAAAAGGGTGAGGGAGTAACTATATCCAAACTTTGGATAAGACAGTGGGACACTTTAAGAGTTGGTGCTTCACGCTCCTTAGGAAATGAAAACAAAAAAGCCAAAGAGATCTGTAAAAGAAGCAAATGGCTTGTACAAAGAACATGACCAACAAAACTGGCAGGAAAGCAGGAATGCTGGTTAACAAATAGTCTCATAATTCTAGAAATTATCTTCATTTGTGCACTAGGGTGAAACCAAGATCTTTCACAAGTATTGCAGCCCCACTCTGAGTAACCACTCACTTTTCTGACACTTAATTACCAGAATCTGGAATATCAAAAACCTGGGGACTGGGGAAGGTTCCTGAGATGTTTGACACCCACAATAAATTAAATTAAATTAAATTATTGTTCCCTGCTTATGAGTTACTTAAGCATAGTAAGATAACTTTTAATTAAGCCACTTCTAAAAAGGCATTTCTCTTGTAAACTGGGTACTGAACACCTGTCACAGGACCAATCGCATGCTGCAGATTTGGGACACCCATCCAATCTCCCACTCCCTCCCTGATCTTATGAATTTTTGACATTCATGCAAAGAGAAGCAGTCCAAGGAAAGCAGGGGTAGATACTCTGATTTTATAATACAGGACAGGTGCTCCTGAAGTGCTTGAAAGCACATGAAGCAGAAGGGGCCTTTGAATGCAAGCATGATCCCCGCAGGCAAGAACCCAACCCAGCAGACTCTTCCTTTCCCTTAAGCTGGTTATCTCTGGTTTGGAAAAAATTCCTCCCAATAGAGCAAGTTTTTATATTAATGTTTTGTCAACATCTACTTGTACACTTCTTCAGTGATTTATAAATGCTGATTTGTCAAAGAAATTTCTACAAAAATTGATTCAGGAAAAAGATCTTATAAACTAACACCCTCTGTAATTAGTATAGAGAGAGATGTAAGTTAAATTGAGTAAATTCAACTCAGCTATGTTGTGTTCCTTTTCTTGCATAAATTAAAGTAGTTCTTTGCACACTGTAACTTTCACAAGTCAGTCTGCAGCGCAATAATATTCAGCAACAGGCAGGATTTAGACCAACTGCTGATTGCTTTTTCAAGAAATATGAGTTTTTGTTGATGAGGACTCAGCTGCCTGTCTTGTGGCAGTTTTGTTTTGGGGTAATTCAGTCTCTGCTCTAGTTATATCCTTATATAGTTAACTATCTTCACGAAGAAAATGTATCTGTACACTGCATTTCTAAAGGCATGAGAGAAGCAGCACACGCCACAAGAACAGAAGAAACACTGTTTGTAGGGAAGGGTGTCTCTGCTTCTTAGAACTTGCAGATCAAAACAGTCCATGACTTAATTATATGAAATCATAATAATTACATATTGCCCACAAAAGTAATTATGAATTTGTTTTGGTCTTTCCTTAGAGGTTCTAGCCAGTGTTACTGCAGCTTTTCAAACTGGATACATTTGAAATGTCTGCCATGAATTTGAAAATGCCATCTAAATTAAATAGGCTGTATCTCTTGCACTGCTTCATGCAATGCAGTAGCACTACTGGACATAAGCCACCCTTGGCCCTCAGCTTCTAGTATTCAGTTGAAGCAGCCCAAAGTGGTTTTAAAAAATGTATTCTTGTTTATGATATGCAGATTAATGCATTTGTTGGCAAACAAAAGAACAAATGGTTATGTGATTCTTGTATTCCTCATTTTAACAGGAAATATGTAGTTCCTTTTAAAATATAGTAGGTTAAAAAATAATATTTCCATTTCTTTTTTATTTTCTGATGAGCACAGGGAAAAAGTGCAACTTATAGAGGTGTTTCTTACATAAAGCTAAATACTTTTCTAAAAATATTGTGGTTCAGCAGGTTGTGATTCAGCAGACATTGCTTTACAAATTCTTGCTTGTTCAGAAAAAAAAAAATTCACCTGAACTTATTTATTGTCCAAGAGTTTTTAATAATTTTTGTTTAGAAAGAAAGTCCTTGTTCAAGGTTTCTTTTATAAAATCTGAGTTAGGCAAGGTTTTTATGAGGAGGTATACACTCTTCAGATGTTTCATGGTAATATCAAGAGGTTAACAGGTGGTTTAGAAATATTTTGAAAAGGTTTCTTTTTGTGCCATCTGTTGTATTTAATCCCTATAAGCTGAAGTACTGTGAATCAAGGTTTCTCTTGCATGTTGTGTCAGTCTGCAACTGAATCTTATAGTCCCATCCCCGAAAATAAAAACTTGCCTGTACTGTTGCAGATAAGTTGCTCATGCTTACATTTGCAAAGTATTACTCTTCCATTTTGCACACAAAATAAAACTTACTGTGTATTAATTTGTCATATAATTATTCAGAAAAAAAACCCTGAAAAGCAGCTTCTCTATGTATTTTAAATCATTGGTAACTGAAGATGATTTTTTTAGAATTCACATGATAATGGTGGTGAAATATTAACCATCTCAAATACAGAAAGGGAGGAGTTTTCATATTTCCATGGGCATCGTTATTGGATTTAATACTGTGCCTGATCAAATAGGCAAGGATTTGACTACAACAGAGTGACTGAACAGTGAAGCCATTAAATAACTTCCATGGAAGCTTCAAAGGAAGACCAAAGATAGACACATCTTGTACTTCATAATACAACCAGTAGTTTTAAAAAGAGAAGTTTTGTATTGTTTCAAGAGTTGCAGATTATTGAAGCAAAAGGACTTTCTGCAAACTCACAGGACTAAGGGTGAGTCCAGCCATGTGTTGTGCAGGGTGACAGTGTGCTTGCAGCCCCTAAGTGGCCATGCAGAAGTCATCCAGCCTGTAGCCTTGGGCCGGGAAGGGAAGGGGGACCCAGCACGGAGTGGAGCTGTAGCTGCCACTAATTCTCCCTCTGTAAGGATGGTACCTGATCAGACTAGTAGCTGAACAGCCAGCAGCTGGAAATAGTTACATAATTGAAGAGTTATAACTATTTGATATTATCATGTCAAAATCCCAGGAGCAAATTAAGTCCCCATTTTCTTTACCAAGCTCCAAAGGACAAAATGGTGACTGTCTTGGCGTGACTTTACGATGTGTATCCCATATGGCCCAGATATAAATCCTGTGCCTTTCTGTGCCTTTAAACTGAGCCTGAAAAGAGAGAGAAAGAAAAAAACAGCCAGAAGAACTTTTTCAAAACAGTTCTGTGCTTCAAAGTCACTTCTCCTCTCTGTTGTTATTCTTCTGTGGGGAGAGAGGTGCTGCTGCAGAGAGGGGAGGAAGCACCCTTCCTTGCTTTCCAACCAGCTCTCAGCTCTCCTTCTTTGGAGAGAGATACAGAGTTTCCCTGGGACTTTGGTTTCTTCTTCTTCTCCTCTGGATTTGTTCAGAACACCACAACATCAAAACCTCACTGAGAACTTTCCACCAGCCTGGAGGTGCGCCCCGCACGCCGACCCAGATATGAAGAGGAAGGACCACATGCCACAAAAAACCTCTAAAATCTTCCAAGCTTCTTTCCACAATTAAAGATTTTATTATTTAGCATTATTATTCTTTTCCTGTGTGTTTGTTAAATAAAGAGTTTTGTTTCTTCTTCACTTTCCTCCGAGGAAATATTTCTCTTTTCCCAAACCTGGTGAGGGAGGGGTAACTGTAATCTGCCTTCTACCAGAAAATATTTTCCTCTGAATTTGTCTCAAACCAAGAACACTGTCCCATTCTAAGTATGGCAGAAGAGGTACAGAGTAGGAGCATTTCCAAGTGCTAATTTTCAAGCATTGTCCAAATAAGCTGTCCTGATACAAAGCTGCAACCAACATGCTTTCATCTGAGATAGCTCCTGGTGAATTTATTGAACTTTCTTTAATCTCTCCTTTTTCACTTTTTATAAAGATTGGGAGTAAAAAAGTGATTAAAAATCATAATAAAAATATTTTTTAAATATTTATTTGATTAAATATTGTCCAATGTTCACTTTAGGTACCTTGAGATATTCTGGATTTCTATATAACTTCCCATGAAGCACAGAATGATTTTGGAAGCTATTAGAAAGCTGAGGATTTAGTTTACATTTTGGCATGCATGGGATATTTTAAAAAAAAAAAAAAAAACAACCCAACATCACCCCCCTACATAAAAAAAATCCAACCAAACATTTTTAATAATATCTTTGCCCTTTTTTTTCTTTTTTTGGGGTGGGGGGTCAGTGGAGGCGGGTTTTTTTTCTGTTGTTGAGGAGTGTCTGGTCACGAATAAAGCACTAGCAAAACTAAGTCAGCACCATTTCAGCTTCAAAAGGAACTTTGATGCTGTGAGAAGATCCTGCCGTGCTGTATTTTATTTCTACAGCAATATACAACAGCTTTGGTTATTCTGGTAGTTGTTTCAGATACACGACGCTTTCAGTATTGACACGTTAACAAAACTGTAGCATCTGACAAGCACAGAAGAAATTCAGTCCCATCTGAGAAGTCCTGGGTGGGGATGAGAGTACAGGGCAACAGCTCCTCCTCTACAAGGGCTCTCTGCTCCAGGGTCCCACAGGCACCAGACTTGTCTCCTTTTCATTCAGCACTGAAGTGAAGCTGTGTGGGGTTGGGTTACACAGTTGTCAGGATGCTAATGCTCAGCTCTGCTGCTCTGGATTTGAGCAGGTCCAGACACACCAAGGCTCTTCTCCTCTCAGCATCCATGGGAGACTGGTAGAATGAGGCTGACCACTTGTCACACAGAATGTGGATAATATGGCAATGATGCTGATTGGCAAGCAGAAATTAGAACATATTACCTTTCCTTTAGGTACAGATGGCTCCATTTATCCTATCAAAATTATTCATATTCTTAAAAAATTAAAATTACAAATCTTGTCTGTAGTAAGGAGAGCGCTTAATAGTTAACATCACATATATCTACATCAAATTATAGCTTTTGTCTCTCATGATGATTTCAACAGCTTTGAATAGCCTCAGACCATTAACTGGAAATTCACTTGACCTGAGATTAATCTTGAAGGAGAGGAAATGAGAGGTAATTCTATGCAGGCCTTCCAAGACATGAATTAACACCAGTCTTTGACACAAACATGGTTTTATATAGTGAAATAACAAATGAGCTATCCTCATCTCCCTGTTAAGTCCCACATTTGTAGTGTTTACCCTAAGAAATCTAGGAAGAGAAATGCATATCCATGCTTATCACTGACTTTGTCTGCTTCACCTTGAATAAATCTAGGGTGCCTCATTTCCACTCCATATCAAAATATGGTCACCCCTGCATGCATGTTCCTTAGCAAACTATTGTTCTCCATCAGGAAGACATGGAAGAATCCAGATTATGCAGCAACTTCAGATCTTTTACAGGAGGAAAGCCAAAAAAAAATACTGTTTATAAACCTGTAAATGGTCTGTGGTCAAGCAACACTGGAAATTCTCTCTCCTCTACCCATGAAAAAGGGAGAAATTACAGCTTCTGCATGGGGAGGACTGAGCCCTCATTTCTCCTGGCACTTAGAAAACAATCTGAAGGAATAAAATTGAGCACAGGATCGCCAGACAGCTGGGTAACCAGTGCACATAATCTCCAGTAGAATCATCAAGCCTTATGTGTGTGTTTGATTTGAAACTGATGTTATGTGCTCATCACAAGATGGCCAGATTATATTCCCCTTTTCTTTCACCATATATTTACATCTACATCCCTTTGACATGATATAAAATACTTCTGTGACTGTTCCAATATTCCCAGTATTCCAGTATCCAGTGTTTGAGTAGTTTTGAACTAGTTAAAATACTTGTAAAATTAAGACACTTAGCAAGGCCAAGTACAGCTGCAGTACCTTGTAGTATCACTCTTGCTCAGCAATAAGAAAAGCAAGTTGGACTTCTGCTTTAATAAGAAAGCAATTCTGCTTTGATTTCCTTCAAGCAGAGGCTCAGAGGAATGGCACACCTGCATCAATTCAGTGGGTTTGGACATCTTACCTTTCATCACATGTTGCAAAAGTTTTCCTTTTAACTAGCAACACACTGCAGCCACCTGATTTGGGAGAAATTCATCTGTGTTCAAGCCAGAATGACACTCTTCTAGTCCCAGGATCCGAGCAGAGCTAAAGAGAAGTGTCCATAGGGACAGATCGTCAAAGGACACCCACTCTGTCACCATAGCTCTACAGAAGCCTCTCCTCCCTACCCCGCTTCATCCTGATTTCCATTTTACCCGGGGTCACCCGAGGGGTGTCTCACCTCCTCTTCTTGCTGTCCCTGCTGCCGCAGTCCCCGGGAAAAGTGGGGAGCGGCTCCCGGTTTCCCCAAGGTCTCTGAAGGGGAGACCCGCTCCAAAGGGAGGCCCCAAGCCTCTGCACAGCCAGCGCATGACAGCGGCTGCACGTCCAATTCCCCCGGAGCAGCGGAAAAGCTAGCCCCTGAGGTGCCGAGCCCTGCCGGGGTGCCGCGGGCTCTGTCCGAGCTGTGCATCTGACCTGTTGCTTTGCTTTTTACACGCAGAGCCGCCTGCTCAGGAGATTACACCGCGGTAATCTGAGACGTGTGAAAGGAGAGAGATGCGCTTCCCCTCTCAGCCGCTTTCAAAGGCGCACGGTGGAGACAGAGCCGCCGACCCCAGCCTGAGGACCACACCTGCTGGTTGCTGGCACTCCCGGGGGGCGTCCCAGGAGGGGCGGCGGGAGCGCCGGCTGCAAGGCGATATCCTCTCTTGGGTGTAACGCGTTAGCTACGATTGTAACCACGGCGCCTCGCTCCTCACCAAAAGCCAAAACCCTGGGAGGGCTCCAGGTGCTACAAGATCTGGGCGAGACCTGGGATGTCACATCACCCTTTCTTGCAGGGCTCACTCTGGGGCAGAACTGCAGACGCTCCTTACATGTTCCCCGACTGGGGCAAACCCCAATGCCTGTGGGACACCCTTCGCGTCTCCCCGGACCGCCCCGCGTCGCCTTCTTCGGGCCCTACCCCGGAGTGAAGCACGGCCCGGCCCCTGTCCGGGAAGGACCCTCGAGCCTGAGAGGGGGCTGCGGGCACAGCCCTGAGAGAGCAAAGGGAGGTGAGCGGGCCCGCCTGCCCTTCCTGGGCGGTTAGCACCCGTCTACCATGCCTGGTTCGGTTACCCTGGGAGCGGTATAATCCCAGACATCCCCTCCCGCTGCTCCTCAGGCGCCCACCGACGGGCGGGCTTCGCTTTCAAGGCTCGGCTTGGCAGAGTCTGCTGAGCAGCTAATAACATAACAACCCTGCTTTGATCAATTCGAACTAATTACCCGTCTTAATTAAAGTCTTTAGCGGTTGTTTCAGTGTTTTGGCAAGGACGAGGAAGAGCTTTGCCGTGCGACAGCGCCAAAACCGCGCTCCCCGCCCGCCCGTCCGCGCCGCAGCCCCGGCCGTCGCAGTCACTCTTTGGCAAAGGTTTATTTCCATCAGGTCAAAGAATTCTTTTTTTTTTTTTTTTCTCCACGTGCAAGAATCAATGCGAAATTCAAATCCGTACATAGAGAACAGTTCTGTCCATATAGATACGATATGCAGGGGGAGAGGGAGAGGAGGAAACCAAGAAGGGGGCGGATAACCAGCAGGCAGCGGAGGCAGGGCAGGATCAACACAAGGGCATATATATATACATCGAAATAATTAAAGTGGTGCAGCGTTCCCGGCTCGGGTAATACAGATTCCCAAATAAATACAGCAGAAATTAGCTTGGCGCTTTTCCTTTTCTTTCTCTTTTTTTTTTCTTTTTTTTTTCTTTTTAACCATCTCTCCACCTGAGATGCAATGACAACCAAAAAAAATAGTCTTTAAAGAACAAAGGAAATTTTTTTTTTTTTAAATTGGAAACAACCTGTCCCATTAACGTTAGTGGCGATATAGAGCATAATACACAAAACCACTTAACGGGTGCATGCAAAGAGGCGTTAGGGCTCACACCGGCAGAGCCGCCGGCCGCCCCTCACGGCTGGAGCGGCGGCGGGCCCTGCAGCAGCGTCCCCGGCGGGGGCGGCGGGTCCGGCCCCCCCAGCTCGGCGGGGGCCCGGGGCAGTCCCAAGGCGCTGTCATGCAGCTTACGGACGTGCTTCTTGAGGTCAAAGTTCCTGCAGAAGCCTTTGCCGCAGGTGGGGCAGGTGAAGGGCTTCTTGTCGTTGTGGGTGTGCATGTGGAAGGTCAGATTGTACACCTGGTGAAAAGCCTTGTTGCAGATATTGCACTTGAACTGCTTCTCCCCGCTGTGAGTCAGCTTGTGGTTTTTGTAATTGCCTGGGAATGAGACAAGAAGGGCAAATGGACCTGGGTTTGAAAGACGGACACTGCAGAAACGAGGAAAATACAAACAATCGCCAAACTCTGTCCCATCACCAGAGCTCAGTTTTAGGATAAAACGACCGCAAACAGCCACCTTCTCCCCATCATCCCCGCGGCTGTTAACAGATGACGAGGAAAGGATCGAATAAACCAAAATCGCGACAGTTACAGAAATAAAACCCCTGGGTTTAGACTTCACAGCAACGCGGGAAGAAAAAGTAACTAAATTCTTGTATTTGGAGGGGGAAATCAGAGGCGAATTCGTTTGTCGAACCGCTCTGGAAGCTGCATAATACGGTGCGGGGAGAACAGGCTCTTCCCGCCGAACGACTGGCCCGCGCTCCCCCCGGAACGAGACCTCTGCCCCTCTCCGTGGACCAGGACATGTGTCAGAGCTAGCCATACTTAAAATAAACGTAAATATCTAACAATTAAACTTGAAAACAAAATTAACTCCCCGCCACCCTCCCTGTCGCAAATCGTCCCGACATTTGACCTGGCCTAGGGAGGGGGAAGCCGGGCAAGAGAGTGGGTGCTGGAGACCGGTACCTTTCTGGTGAAATCCTTTGCCACAAAATTCACAGACAAATGGTTTGTAGCCGGCGTGTATTCGCGTGTGCGTGTTCAGGGTCGAGCTCCGGTTAAAAGCTTTGCCGCACTGGTTGCACTTGTGTGGCTTTTCCTGGAGGGAAACAAACACCAAGACACCGCTTGTTTGCCGTCTTGCGGGGTCTGTGTTCTGTTTTGCGGGGTTTAGGAGCTGGTTACTGGAGTCTGTGTGTTTAATTGGCGGCTCGCAGCTGCCGGCGCGGGTCCCCCCGCGGTACTACCGCGCTTGGGGCAAAGGAAATCTCCCCGCGGCTGCGGATCGGCCGCCCCCCACTCCGCTGTCTCGGAGCGCCGGACAACGCCGAGCTCCCCGAAAAACCTGAGCGGACGGTCTTGGGCAGGGAGGAAGGGACAGAGGATGGGCTCACCTGGGTGTGGATGATCTTGTGCCGGCAGAGCGTGCTCGCCTGTCTGAAGCCCTTCCCGCAAACTTTGCAAACAAAGGGTCTGGCTCCCGTGTGCACCGGCATATGGCGCGTTAAGTTATAATGTGCATTAAATACCTTGGAAAAGAAAGCAGACAATAAAATAAAATGAAATTGCTATTAGAAAGTAAGAGTGCCGAGGGAGAGCCGTCGTTTAAAAATAAGGCAAGCAAGCGACCGACAACCGGCGGACAGACCGACGGGGACAGGAGGCTGGGGAAGGGAGATGGGCTACGGCTCTACTTGCCTTTCCACAAACTTCACACGTGAAAACTTTGGGCTTGCTGCTCGGGGAGCCGCGGCTAAACTCCGACGTCTTATAGGCGATTTTTTCCGAGAGGATCTGAGCACTTTCTTTCATGTAGTGCTGCAACTGAGCCTGAGATAAGTCCTTGAAGGCCACCCCCGCCGGGTACTTGTCCACGGTCGGCAGCACCAGCTTGTTCCGCTCCGCCAGGTAAGCCTTGGGCTGAGGGTGCAAGGGAGAGCTGAGGAAATAAGAAGCCACCGGGTGGATGTTGACACTGGAGGACGGGTGACAAGGGCTGTCGCCTCGGTTGAAATAGCACAGGGCTCCCATGGCGTGGAAGGAGGAGTGATTGACCACTCGGGGTCTTACCAGTTTGTACTGCTGCAAGGGCAGGGCATCGCGGGGGAAATCTCCTTTCAAGCTCAGGGCACAGTTCAAGAGATCGCCGCAGCTAAAGGAGGGCGAGGAAGAGGAATCTAAGTGAGCCTTCCTGGGTTCCGCTCCGGCCACCGCCGCTTTGGGTAGGGTGTCGTACGCCACCGGGACAAAGGGGATCATGCAGGGGATGGAGGAGTTGAGGTGCAGCGGGTGCTTGGGGTCGCCTTTGGCCACGGAGCCATGGAGGAGCTGCGGGACAGGGATGGAGCGGGGCTCTGGAGTCCGCGCCATGATGCGCTCAATGGAGAAGGCGAGTGGCTTGGGCGTGCTGATCATGTTGCTCCTGGCAGACAGGCTTTCTCTGGACGGAGGAGTCGCTAGGATTTTGGTCGCCGTGTGGTTGCCACTATTGTCCATGGCTGAATTGCATTTGTTCTGCCGGTTTGAGCCGCTCTGGTAGACGCCTCTTTTTTTGATTTCTTTCTTTCTNTCTCTGCCCCTTTTCTTGTTACTGATCTGCGAGGAGGGAGACCAGCATCGCCGCCGCCACCATCACCACAGCCTCCGCGGAACCAGCCTTCTCAGTCCAGTGGACTCATGCCAGCCCATCACAGTTTACTTTGGCGCACCAATGACTCGGGACAATCGCTACTTATTTCTATCAATAGAAAGTGTTGTGTCAATAACGCAGCCAAGATCTCGCCAATCGTTAACTTCCAAGAGGAGAAGGTAAACTAGATAATTGCTCAATTCGCTTCCAACAGTCAACAGGAAAAGTTTTTCCCCCCCCAGCAAGCGGCTACTTTTCATTGGCGCCCGCGCCTCCCCCGCCCAGAGAAGGAGGTGGCTCTCCCTCCTTCTCGCCTCTCTCCCCTCTGCCTCCCTCCCTCCCTCTCTCTTTTTATTATTATTATTTGCAATCTGCTTAACCAGGCTTTAGAGGCCAAGCAAATCCGAGATCAATTTTCTTGTTTGGCTTTAAATGACATCATCTAAAATCATTGTCCAAGTGCTAAATAGGGATGTGAAACCCAATTCAAGGGCAAGCGCCAGGGTGTTTGTCAAACAAGGTGCTGCAGAAGAAGCGGCTGGAGGGGAAGCTGTTTGTTTCCTTGCCACTTCCCAGCCCGAGCTCTCTTTGTGCGTGTGTACGTGTGTGTCTGAGGGAGGGAGGGAGGGAAATGGCTGCTCTGCTCCTGGGACTGCTCCTGGGACTGCTCACTGCTTTAAAGAACAAGGTCAGGTGGCGGTGAGCTTTTGGAAAACACGGTAGACAAATAAGCGGGGGACTTCCAACAAGCAGACGGCGAGACCAGCGCGTGGGGATGCAGGAACCTCCCGGGCCAAATGGAACGAGTGCTCGGGAGCAAAAGGATGATTCAAAACCTGGGGCAGGGGAAGAGAAGAAAAAGGAGGTAGGAAGAAGGAGTGCCTTTTACATCTGAAGCATTATTTATATATTTATATATTTTTGTAGAGATATACATATGTAGCCTGCATATACACTAAGTACAGCTTCTGTGTCCTTATATAATACATGCATCACAAATACCAAGAAATCAGGGCTGGTATAGATGCGCAAAGGAATATACAGCTCACACCCTGTATAGGTATATATGTGCACCTAAAGAGAGGCAATCCCCATGTATTTAACAGAAGCTGGACGGCCCTGTTCGGGGCGGGCAGCGCCAGCGGGTGTTCGTCCTTACAGCCAAGCGGGGGTGGTCGGGGAGATGAGAGGGGCTGCGGTGGGTACAGGACTTTCTGTGTGCCCGCCCACCCCGCCAGCCGACAGTTCGGGCTCAGGACAAGGTCCCGTTCCTTCCGCTGGCCTGGCGATCACTGGACTGGTGACTGAGAGGCCGCTACCTAAATAATACCCAGGAGAAGGCAAGGGGTCCTCCGTCCCTGCCACCCCAGGGAGCGAGCAGCCAGGCAGCGTCTCTCAGAGGAGGGACCCATACAGCAGCTTCCAATTCAGAGGTCCAGCGCTGCCCTACTTCGAGTCAGGGGGAGAGAGGCAGGAGATCTCGGGTTTGCTAATGGACAGAAGCCTCCAGCCAGGCAGCCCGACCCCCACTGCTCGTGTACCAGCCCAGGAACCGGCAAACATATCTCCCTCCGCAGCCGCCGTCCCAGGACAACCCTCTTGCGGGGAAGTGAGAGCAGGGAGGAAGGGCTGGGGGCCCAGGGAGAACGGGAGGGAGAGTTGGGAGACGGAAGGAGGGACGGAGGGAGGCATCTTTGCCCCCGGCGCTGTGACCTGGCCTATGCGGCCTCAAGCCACCGCGGCTCCATTTGAGGAGAGCAAGGCTGAGGCTGTTCCACGACGGTACCTCCGCGGCCGGGAGCTGCGGGGCACGGAGGAAGAGAATGTCCTGCGGTCCCCAGAATGGACGTCGAACGACGGGCCCTGACACCGCTCTCTGCGCACTCCGCGACCCCGTGTCGGCCCCGTCCCTCCGGCGTCCCGGAGCGCAGGCGGGCCACAAGCCGGGGCTGGCCTCGGGACGTGTCGGGATGGACACAGCCGTGCAGGCAAGCGTAAGGCGGACGAAGGACGGGATCCATGCAGGGCCGTGCTGGGCCGTGCGGGGACTCCGGCCTCGATGCCTCGCTCCAGAGCCCTGCTCCCTGTTTCCCCTTGGTCTGGGTGGGGAGCCGCTGACCGGGGCTGCACCTCTAACCTGCTTCCCCCCGCAATTCCCCACGGCAGATGGGGTGGGCGTTGAGAGCGTAATTACTGTCCCGGATCGGGTTGCTGCAGCCGCCCTCCTCTTACCTGGAGGAAAGAGGGATCGTGGACTCGCGAGGGGCCGGAGCCGTGTCCCCCAGCGCCTTGAGGGGCAGCTGCCCCGGGCTGCCTCCTTTTCCGGAGTGTCTATGTCTCTCTCGTACTTTGTGTCCGCCAGAGGAGAATTTCCTCCTTCAGAGCAATTTACATTTAATTCAATCTAGGCAAATTTCCTCTTGATTGGTGCTGAAGAAGGGAATTATTGTTGAGTGGGGTTTAGAGGCTTCAAATCCCATATACTTAATATGTTAACAGCTTGTTCTTAACTGGTCTTTTTGGGATTGACTTCTTGACATGTGCTTGAAGGTAAAATACGTAGTGTCATTTGAGCAGGGTAAATATCCCAAAGCAGCAATTACAGCCCTGCCACTGCAATTATACTGGTCTCCTCGATGTTGAGATACACTTTTGGAGAAGCGGTAGCTTTATTATTCGTTACTTCCTTACGGATATACCTCTCTTTCTTTTATCATCCCTCACGAAAACTTACGTTAATGCCTCATTTTTCTGTAGCGATCTAAACCCAACATTTTTCGGGGGGGAGGGGGGTGGCCGCCATCCTGTTCTGTCTCAGAGACAGAGCCTTGCTAGGTGCTGTTGTTACCCGCAGTGTAGAGTTACTAAAATCAACCTCGACATATCCTTTTAGTCCTGTCCTTGCTCTCTGACTGCATCTTTTTATAAGTTTTACGTATCTGCCGAGCCGCAAATATCCTGCAGTTGTGCAGGTGTCGTGCTGGTGCAGGCAGAGAGACTTACAGGCTCTGAAAGTGGCAATAAGGAACCTCTCGGCCGGTTTCTTTTGGGGGGAGGGGGCACGGCGGGCCCGGGCTCCCTCCAGGCTGGCAGCACGTACCGAGTCCCCGCAGAAGGGGCCGGCGGGGGAAGGAGCAGGCCCGCTGGCCTCTCAGAGTTACAAACCGTCTCAGGAATTAAGGGCAAAAGTTTTGCCTCGAGTTGATTTCGTGCTCTGCCCGGGAAAGCTGCTGTTCTCTTTTTCCCCGTAATCGGCTTTGTGTTTCATTCGTTCCTAAGCTATGTTCTTGATATTGCTCACTTGCATTATTATCATAACGTATCTCTTCATGCACTCAAAATCTGAGTCACCAGCGAATTCATCTCGTCGTCAGGATTACTCCAATCCGATCCCAGAGGCGATTAGAGGGAAGTAAAATACCGCCTTAGAGCCTAATCTTTAATTTCTTCCTCCTTAATAAAATGAATAATTCCATTGCGTTTTTAAGTAAAAAATGAATTGAAAAGGATAATAACTCCGCTAACCTTCTGTTGCGTGTATTAATATTTTCCTGGGAGTGTTTTACCGCAACCCTCCTGCCCGAGGGAACTGCTCCCTCCGTGCGCCCAGAGCCGGCTCCTCACGACCGAGTAAGGGCAGGGACGGCAACGTTCCGCCTGGCTCCGGACGCCTCTGGGCAATTCGGGCGTGGACGGAACCAGGGAGGTTACAAATCATCCTTCTGGCCACGACATCGGCGGACTCGGCGGCGGCTGGACAGACCCTGATTACTATTATTAGTGTTGTAATAGTAGTCATTAATAGTGACACTGGCAGTATTAGCTGCTAAATCTCGGGTTTGCCCTCGCTACGCATCACTCCGAGACATTCCCTCTCGGCCCGCCGGATTTGCGAAGAGGCGATTCACCCCGACACGGATCAGGGGCGCCGGGCTCTCCTCAGCCCCGTGCACTGCCCGCACGTCCCTGCCGCCCGCCCGCACACCCCGCCGCGGCGGAACGCTTGGCCCTGGGTTCTTACAATTGGGAATTAGCGCTTGGCTGCTGCGGTGCTGGAGGGCTCGCTGTTCATTCCTACTCAGGGCTTGTTGTTTACTGTCTTTTGAAGGGAAGTAAAAATATAAACGGGAAAGTTACAGCGGCGGAAGCGGACCAGCCGCCGTCACAGTTTATCAGCTGGCGCTGGGGTAGATCCCGCGCCGCCGTCCGTTTCGGTGGGAATCTGCTGCTACCGCCATCCGCACGGCTGCTGGAGGGGCGGACGCGGCTCCCTGGCCCACCCGGCTCCCATTCTGCTCGGCGGGGGACGGTCGCAGAGCCCGGGTACACCTCGCAGCAGCCTCGGGCTCTGCTGTTTCTGGAGCGTGGGCAAAGGCACTTAGCCTTTCCCAGCTTTTAAGTTGTAACATTTCGCGTTTTCTCCACTGATAATTGTTGTAACATTTCGCGTTTTCTCCACCGATAATTTCTCCAGTGGAAGAAAATAATACAAATATCTGTGTGCATGTGTACACACCTTCGGAGACTATGTGTAGTCTTCCCATACAGTGAGGGTGTGTTGGCATCGTCGGTGCCAGTTCCTCCGCGAGCAAAAGAATAAAGTATTGCTATTTGTAACCGAATCCATCACAAAAGAAAAACTGTTGACACTGACCCGCAAAATACAAGTGTTCCCGGAGGTAAAACAAAGTTTCGCACTACAGTACCTTTCGTACAGACCCCCCTAAACCGAAAACCAAACCGGTGCAAATTAAGCCTTTTCACGTGTAAAGCCTTTAATCACATATAAACGAAATTACAAGTGACCCTCTAAAGTAGAGCTTCCAGCCCTCCCGTAATTCATGCGAGCGATTTGGCTAAGTGTGCCAGCTCCGAACGTGGACTGCAGCTATCACGTCTAATCTAATCAGTCCGCCTGTGAGGGGACCCAGCGGTGTCATCAACTCCAAAGGGCCCTTGGTGGAAGTGGCTGGGAGAGGCCAGCGGCAGCTGGAGCCATGAATGACACTTTCTCATTTGTTCCTTTCCCAGTTCAACAAATGTTTAGCCCCGTTACTGCTAAATGAACGCCTTGCGCTCTTTGGCTGGGGGAAGTTATTTATTTTTAAGATTCCTGAATAGGATCAGGAGCAATTAACTTATTTTTTGTTTCCATTTTCTGTCAGTGTAAGGAGGTAACCTGGAGCAAAGCAAAGTGCTGGTCGCCGTGTGGGCGCCTGTGTGCTGTATTCCAGGCACCGGGGTACGCCAGGCTCACCATGGCGACAGGAAGGTGTTCGCCGGACACGGAGCAGGACAAAACCCTGCTCCTTTATGGCGGGACCCATTTCAGTGTGCCGCTGCTGAGAGAGGAGGAGAAGCCAAGTGAAAAACGTGAAAATAAGAACGAAAGTAGGAGTCGTGCCCTGTCGCAGCCGCTGCTGGACGGAGCCTGGAGAGGGTTCCCCACCTTCTCGGCTGCTCGCTCGGCGCCCCTACCCGGGCACAGACACAAGGGACAACCGAGCAACCCTCGGAATGGAGCGGGGAGGAGGAGGACGGGGGGGCCGACACGACCATACATCTGCTAAGGCAAAAACCATAAACTTTTTGTGTGTGTGTGAATGACTTTTTTTGTAGTTGTTTGTTTGTTTAGCCGCATTTTCTTCCCCCCGTCGCTGTTAAAACAAAGCGCCATGCCGAAGGGAGGTCAGCCGTGGTGTCTCTGTGGTCTCACGGGCGTCCCGGGTTTCGCACAGAAGCTCCGCTCCCCTCTGGCTGCCCGACTGCCCCGCCGCTGCCGAGCGGCTCCCTCCTCCGCCTGCTCCGCGCTTCTTTGCTGACAGTCAAACATCTGATTCATTCCTGCACGCTCTCTGTGCAGGAAACCGCCTCACGGCCTTATACTCCCTCCCTGGCCCCCCGCGCTCATCGCCGGGTCCCTCGTGGAGCCGCACCTGATGCCCACTCCGAAGTTGACACCGGTGCCCCGCCCGCTGCGCCGGGAGTCTGGTGTGTCCCAGGAGGAGTTTCCCAAAACCTGGCAACATCCAGCACCTGACCCGAGATCTCCCCGGGAGCCCAGGAAGCGTTGTGTGGGTGCCGTGTCCACAGGGCCTCGGAGGGAGGGAGGCCGCTCCGCTGGGCACCTTCGATGAGCACCGGTGCCCCGGGAGCCATTCGCCCTCTAAGTCGGGCTGTTCCTCCAAAGCGGCGCCCGTTCCTGCGATGGGGGCTGCCCGCCCTCCGCTTCGGGTCGGGATTAAAGGGAGGGGAGGTTCTTCAAGCACCAGTCTCGGCGGCGGGACACGCCGGTCAGGGCTCAAAGGGCGCGACCTGAGCCGGCCGGGGCGGAGGCTTTGCTTGTCTGGAGGTGAGAGGCTCAGTGCCCCAAAGTCGCCCACTGCCGCCGTGGAGGTTCCCCCAGCCGCTGTCTTGCCTTGCCTATCGCCTCCTTGTCCGGGCTAAGCGACCGCCGAGGGAAACGGGCTCTTGGCCCCAGGCACCCTTTGCCCGGCGGCGGGAGACCCGCGAATATCGCTTTCCTACCCCCGCCCCGAGCATCGCTTTCCTACCCCGGCCCCGAGCATCGCTCGCAGCGCAGGGCGCGCACCTGGTTGCGGCTTCTGGTTCGGCTTCTAAAGCCTCTTTTATACCACTCAGACTCAGGGGGAATGAATTTAAACGAGACCGCTCCTGCCCGCTTCCTGAGGGCTCCCTGCACTCCGTGCCCGCTCAGGAAGAGTGGAGGTGCCCGCGGAGAGCCCCGCAGAGACTCCCCCCGGCAGTGCGCGGCAGGCTCGCCGCTGGCTGCCTCGCATGAAGGGGTGCAGCGAGCGGCGATGCCGCCCGCTCGGGATGGGATGCGCACACAGCTCCGCTTGAACACCTAAGTTAAGATGTAGAGGCGGCCCCTGCGCCCTCCCAGGGCACCGCCCTGGCTGCTGGAGGCCACAGTGCCTAACGCCGGAGCTGTCACGCAGGTACTCACTGGCCTTCTCAAGCTTCATGTTGGTTCACGGTTTCACAAATCTAGGTACTAAAAATATACTTGAATTTGGAAGAAATTGAAGGCCCTTTGAAGCACTGTCTTTTCTGTACCTGTCTTCCACTGATGTCTGCTGTGCTGTGTCTTTAACAATAATTCATCCCATGCTTTGGGTCTGAGTTAATTTTTCTTTCCCAAACATCTTGTAACTTCTTCATGGTCATATGATCTGTGTCCTTTGTTTTTGATTTTTACTATTTCCTTATCGTCGTCATCTTTGTTTTGGGTTATTTTTGTTTGTTTAGCATTTCCTTACTCATCTTCTTACTGACAAATGTATCTTGCAAGCACTGCATGCAGAGGAAACTGTATAGCAAAATGCTTGAAGTGGGGCATGCAAGTATGATGCTTTGTGAAATTTGAGTAACTCAGGCCCACTTCAAGCCACAAAAAGTCATAGTCTTGTTCAGGTGGGTTTTTTCTTAATTTGTTTTTTTAAGTTATGTCAGGATGTAGACAGGGTTAACTGCTCCCTAAGGCATAGGGAGCTGGGGGAGACTTCCCCCGTCTACCTGGACAAGGGCCCACCAGCCAGGGCCAGTCCCACCACACCCACCAAGGGAGCAAGGCAGGGGAAGAGGTGGTGGCAACCCAGAGACCAGATCACTGATATGTTTGTGATGGTCAGAAGGGTCTGAAATCAATCAATGGGTCAGGCTCTGGACAAACAGTGCCTGTAAACAAGCACACTGAGGGCTGTAGCTGAGGTGAGAACCCAGCACTCCTCTTCCAACACTGGAGCAGAGGTTGGCAGCCCTGGACCGAAATGAGGTTGAGCCCCTGAACAAAAGCTGTGGGTGGGGGTCCCAGGTGAGGCCCATTGGGACCATGATGGCCTATAGTCTCTTGAGCACCTAACAGGTGAAATTACTATAACCTACCTGGTAATTGTCCAAACTGATAGGGAGAGTTGTTTGCCTCACCAGGAAATCCTTCTTGGCATGGGGGCAGCTTGAAATAGAGGAAAAGACCAAAGAGGAGGTGACTGCAAATCACTGTATCCCATAGGGCTTTTGGGTAACAGGGCTGGGCAGGGAGGCTAATGCCAGGTCACTCACTGTTGAAGGACACAGACCCATCACTTATCTCCTGGGCTGTGCTGGTGACAGGCACTTCTGTCCTGGTATTTCGAGGTCCCACTCCAGCTCCCTACACTGTTAGTGGCTTGCTAGGGATAGTGTTCAATTTTGATGTTGCTTCCTACTCTTGTGTCAGCCTGGAACTTTAAAAATCTAATGCCTTCTGGTGAAAGCCCTGCACAGACCTAGCACAACCCTGCACTAGGAGGCCTTGGCAAGCACTGCAGGGCCACTGCAGAGATACCTGCCTTCACCTCTTTACACCTGGCTTCTCCACAGGGACCTCTGCAGGGTCTCAGGAATGTAAAGATGGGGAGAGGGGAAGCAGGGAGACTTCTGCAGAGACAAAGCTCCCTCTGTGCCTGACTGACACTGATCTCTCTGTCTCGTTGGGTTTGGAAGATGGCTATTACATCGGACAGCCTGGCTTCCTCTGCACCCTGCTGTCTGCCACAGCCAGACTGGGGCTGAGGCTGCAGCTCCTGCCCAGGCAGGTTATCCCTTACCAAGGCTGGGTCTCAACCAGAGACCCAAATGGCCCTTCAAGCATCGTCTACTTCCACACACCAGCACAAGTGGGACAAAGGACAGGAAAGGAATATGCAATTCTTTCACTGCTATCAAAACCTAAATCAGCAAACCCATCTAGGAGCCTGGTAATAGGGGAAAATACTGCTGGGGCTCCCTGTGCTTCCTCCAGACCAGCAGACATGGTGATGAAAAGCTGAGCAGAATCGTCTTCCTTACCAGCTCCCAGTTCTTCCCTGTAGCTGAATTCACCTCAGCTCATGTGATTATTAGGCCAGTTTGCCACAGAAAAAATCACCACTTAGGATTTCTCCCTAGACACCTAGGAGAAGTGTAACTTGCCCTTCCCTGCTTGGCTGAGCTTCCAAGCGCACTGAAAGCCACTTTCCCTGCAGCTCCCACTCTTGGTTCCTGCAGCCCTGCATGCTTGCAATGGACCCCTGAAGTCCTACAGACTGTTCTTGCAGGGAAATGTCACAACAGCCTCGTAAACCCTCACCAGTCCCTCAGTAAAGCTCCTGAGGTGTAATGCTATGGCTCCACAAGGACCTCAGAGACCTATATTACTCCTTTGGGTGTCATCTGTGTTCTTCTGATTTTGTGTACAAAAACTCAGGAATCGGTCATGCTCCCACAAAAAAAAAAAAACAAACAAAAAACCAAAAAACAAACAAAAAAAAACAACAAAAAAAACAAAAAAACAAACAAACAAAAAAAACCAAACAAAACAAACCAAAAAAACCAAAACCCCCCAAAAATGGCTGCTGTATGTTTTGTAAGCTGTGTGAGTTTTGACGGATGAAAATTTGAATTCTTTCCAGCATACTGAGGGCATCAAAAAACAGGTAGAACACCCTGTCTGTTCATCTGCTACAGAGAGTTTTTTGTTAGCTTTTTTCCCGTATCAAGGCATTGTGTCCTTGGGTCCTTGTTTGCTACATATATCTGCTCTAGAAAAGAAATGTATTTGCTATAAATCACTATATAAATGAAATAATCTTTCAGAAAACTCGTTCTCATGAGGAATCATACAATGGTTCAAATTGTTTGAAATACTGAAAACGTCTTTTAATTGTAGAATTCTATACAAACTTGGGTAGATACATAAATGGCCACGACAAAATGTGTTCTTATTGCCTGAAAATTTCCACAGAAATACATAGATGGCAAGCTTACTGACATCCAACAGGATGAAACATCTTTAAACTTGCAGAATGAATAGACACAACACTCCTAAGCAGTTTGTATATGTTTGACTGTCCTTGAAGTTCTTGTACTTATATACCAACCTCAATATACAAAGAACCAAGCTTAAAATTTTTAATGCACATCAAGTAATAATGTAAAATTAAGCACAAAAAAAAGGTAAACAATTTGTAATCCTGAAGGTACACTATTTTTTTACCTAGGGCATTGACTCATTCCAAGGATGATTTCCTGTATAGTTGTGTTTTAAGTGAGACACACATCTTGTTTCTGCACAGGACGTCAATATTAGATGGAGATGCAAGAACAAATGGTAGCAAACAAAAGGGAAAGAAACATAATCACAAGTGAAACTCAAACTCCATGCCAGTGTTCTTGCAGCTCTAAGCAAAGCTATACATATAAATATGCTACAACCATTATTCTCAAAAAGTCCTTGGCACTTTTCCTCTGATAATCTTACTTTCTTTTTTAATGGAGCAAATTATATTTCTGCACCGATATCATAAGGCAAAACTATAAATGCAATTACAAGGACAAGTTACCAAAAAACCCCAAGGCAAAGAGAAACCTCACCCTCAGACCATCACCCCCCATCTCTGAACGCTTTGTGAAGTAGTATCATCCTTCCTCCTCGTCACTGTCTTTCATTGTAATGCCCTGAAGTCCTCCTGCATCTGTGACTGAGACTGTGGCTTCCTCCACGGTCAGACGGCTGTGCACGGTGTCGTAGGTTTTGCTGTTCAGTGTCCCCTCCAGCACTCCTTGCAACCTGAAGTCTCGGTAGGTTTTCTGCGGCAAAAGTAAAACATCCTGAATTGGACTCCAGCAAGTCTGAGTACTCTTTCACTATACACTGGCCATTGCTAGCATGCCAGTGACACAGCTTCATTCCTCTGGCAGGTTAGGGACTTATCGCCTTAATTAAGATTTTGCCGTCTTAGTTTTTGGGCTGCGAGAGATTTCTACAAACTCTTGACGTCTAAGTTGATGGTCATTCCATTAAGAGGTTATATTTTGTGCTACAGCTTACGCTAACTGCTGATTTCTCAGTAACTTCTATTTGTTTCATCTATTCAATAAGAAACCAGCTGAGAATTTTTCTAAATACCTACTGAAATGTGAATTTGGCTACAGTTAGTTCAGTTCTGTCATTCCACAGAAAATACAAAGGCCTGACCTTTTCCTCATAGGGGAATTTTATTTATATTTATCTTTACATTTATATACCAAATGTGGGAAAATAATGATTATCTATTATAATATATACTCTATGAATTAATATAGATTATGATCTATACTATACAGTGTCAGAATTTCTCAGGTGACTACTTAGTTGATTTACATTCTAAGTCTCTACATATTGATTCGCATCTACTTTTATTCTTCACTTTAAAAGATTTTGTTTCCCTTGTGTTCATCCATACTATAAACCAGCAGATACCACTTTTTTTCTTTGATTTTCCATCATGTAAGAATTTTGAGTGGTATTGTTTTATTCATCAATGCTATGTTCAAGTAAGCACATGGAAAAATAACCTGCATACACTTTTGTTAAGATGTAACACATTTGAAATAATCTTTCCTGATGTTACTCTTAAAGTCTTATAAAGGACAAGTTGATCTAGGTAGTTTCTTATTTTATGTCCACTATCACTACAAATTCTGAATGTTTCTGAAGAGACTGTTGGGAAAAGAAAATGGAAGATAATTAAGGGCTATGAGGCCTGTTCCTCTGCCTGAGGAGGAGACCATGTACAACCCTTAGAGAAAGAAAAGATTTGATCCTGTTTCACTCAATACTTCAGAGAACTGCAAAAGACCACTCTTAAAATGGGTAACATTCAGTTGGGAGGTTTTTTTCTGCCACTATGATGATTA
Source organism: Vireo altiloquus (assembly GCA_013396875.1). NCBI lineage: Eukaryota > Metazoa > Chordata > Aves > Passeriformes > Vireonidae > Vireo > Vireo altiloquus. Next base: position 40,055 of record VZRF01001862.1, read on the forward strand.
TTTAAACCTTGCTTGAATCACTGCAACTGAGAATTATTTGACTTTCACAGGTCAACGTCAGAGTCAATGGATGCAGCTTATGTTTTGCTCACGCACTCCTGCAAGTACCCCGCCTGGTCTTTTTCAAGTGTCACCATTGCATTCCCTTTTTATAAGACTGTGCATTCAATTTGCTTTGATGCTGTTAACGGGTCCTACAGCAATTTCCTTCAGTTTTACATTGTATTCTTCTCATTCTCAGACCAGCACTCTGGGGTTCAGACATTGCTCTTCTCTTGACATAGTTTTGCAGGATAATAATGTTCACTTCCAAGCTTAATTTTTCATTTCTCCCTAACTTTCTTGGTCCTTGACCCTTCTTTAGTCACATCCCTCTGCACGTGTCTCAGACATCTAATGAAACTTATGCCATCATAAGCCTTTAAAGAGAGTAAAGGGAACAATCTTCTTCTGGTCTTTCTTAATAATGCCACTACTCTTGCTGCATCCAAATCTGAAAGAATGATATTTCTCTTACTCATCCTGTGTTTTTCAAAAATGACCTCCTACTTATTTGTGTGGTGGTTTTTTTAGTT
>VZRF01001862.1:40704-260299 GCA_013396875.1 Vireo altiloquus
TTTTGTTTTTGTTTTGTTTTGTTTTGTTTTGTTTTGTTTTGTTTTCCTAAAGCAAACAGAAAAGTGCCTTCATTCATTCTAGTTTGGAGGAACTGTGCCTCTCCATGTGTCTCTCTCCAGCTGGGCTGAAGCAGGAAAAGTTTCTTATGATAGTCTGCTTGAACCATTGATTTGTATTTCCCAGTGGTGCCCTGTCTGCTGAGTTCCTATTTTACTGGTTCTATCTTCTTCACCCACCAAAACCAAAGTCCACAAAATGTTCTGTTTTCCAGAACCAATATGGTTGACATAATCTTCTTCAATCTTTAATATCCACAGAAGGTGCCATAGAATAACACAGCTGAGCAGAGCAAATCAGGTATATGGGCACAGCAAGGCCACTGCCAGAAGCAGTATTCCCACCTCCGTCGGGAGCCTCCTGCTTTTGAGCAAGGCTAACCCGTGTGCCAGGTGGCAGAGGGAAGGTGGGTTGGCAGTGCTGCTCATTCACCTGAAATTCAGCTTTGTAAGAGCTTCCTTTCATCTCCCTAGTGATATTTCTCTTGTGCAATTCAGTCTGCTCATTCTTAGATCTCACAGGGCACTGGGTTTAGATCCCCTAAAACCTATCTTCTTCCTCAGAGGATGACAACTACCTTGGAAAGGGACTTTTTACAAGGGCATGTAGTGATAGAACAAGAGGAAATGGATTCAAACTGAGAGTAGATTTAGGTTAGATATTTGTAGAAGTCTTTACTGTGAGCTTGGTGAGGCACTGGAAGAGGTTGCCCTGGTAAGTGGTGGATATCCCACCCCTGGAAGCCTTCAAGGCCAGACTGGATGGAGCTCTGAGCAGCCTGGTCTAATGAGAGGTGTTCCTGCCCATGGCAGATGGGTTGGAACTAGATGATCTTTAACATCCCTTCCAACCCGAACCATTTTATCATTCTATGATTCACTCAAGAATAGCTTTAAACCTTTCACAAGAGCCATTTATTTCAACAAGGAATAGCAATCTGCTCTTGCCGTTTGGGCACACAATCTAGCGACGGGCCAAATCCTGCTTCCAGAGAAATCATTTAAGGTCAAAAAGAGCAAACCTAAGCTTGGGTGATTCAGGGAGCCATAATGCCATTGTTATTATGATAGTTTTCTTGAATTTCTCTCTATTTTGTTCCTTTTTGGCTAGTGAATCCTGAAAGTTGCAGTTTCAAGTCCAGTGACCACGAGTTAAAATGCTTCTGACTTTATAGTATTGCATGAACTTCATGAGAAAATATTTTGAAAAAATCCAAGTCACCACTGACAACAGGTCTTTCTTACTCCACATTTGTACAAATAACAAGAAAGTCCAAAGTTAAACAAGACAGAAATAAAAGGAAAAATGTCTGAAATGGTTTTCTGTCTCTTGCCTAAGGGAATCAACTAAGATCTGAAAGGGAATTAGTAGGAAAGTTTTTTTATGGAAAGTTAACCCATAATTGCCTATTGCAAGGCATATTACACTTTGCTTGGAAGCATTTGACATTAGCCAATGCAAATGACTGAGGACTGAACTGGAGGGATTTCTATTGATAGTTATCCCTGAGTATGAAAGATTAGAAAATGTTATCTAATACACTGAATACTGTTTTCAATTAAACAGTAATTACATGTGCATAAAAAAGAAAATAGTTCCTTTGTTTAGGAGAAGGGGGAAAATGGAGAAGGAACACTATTGAAATTATTCAGTAAACAAAAATTAAAATTATTGGTAAAACAAAAAATCAGTAACAAGACAAACAATAATTTAGTAAGAATAATCATATGGCAATGCTGTACAGCTAGCTGTAAAATTCCTTGGAATGATCTTAATTGTCCCCAAGTCCAGAATTTATGACAAATACTAGTGCACATATAATTAACTTTGAAAGGTTTATTATTTATTTCACTTCTGGAATTTGCTACAACTGTGGGGAAAAAAAATCTCAACATAAAACTACATAAGTTTACAACTTTATCCCACATTTTCTAACTTTTGGGGTGATCATCCATGTTATTACTTTATTACTTTTCTCTCTTTACTGTGCAGTCTAATGCAAACACATTTTATTTACCTTCACTATCTTGATGAGAGTCTTCAGCTGGTAGATGTGAAGCTGAACATCTAATCTATCAGCCAACCACATACATATGACTTTCATGGAGTTGCTATACCATTGCTGAAAAGAAGGATAAAAAAAACCAACAACAAACAGCACCAAATAACCCTGCAGTATTCATTTAACAGATTTGGTAATGAGAGGTAATGAAACACTTTGAAATGATCACAGATCAGCACTTGAAGTCAACAATGATATAATTTCCTGTTACGAGAATTGCATGGGTCAGTAGGAAATCAAATAACTTGACCTAGACCGTTCTTTACATGAATTAGCACCTGCCATTTTATCTTTCAGTTACAACATGTTCAAGCAAAATAGCGTTATGCACTTTGTTATCTGTCAGTGAGAATGGATATTAAAGATACAGCTACGGGAGAGAATTGACAGCTAAAACAGCAAGGTTAAAAACAGGTACAGTATCTTGAGAGAGAATTTACAATAACTAGATTTTTCAATCCAAAGAGGAAAGCAGCATCAGAGAATAGGGAATTTCTTTTTTCTTTTCTTTTCTTTTCTTTTCTTTTCTTTTCTTTTCTTTTCTTTTCTTTTCTTTTCTTTTCTTTTCTTTTCTTTTCTTTTCTTTTCTTTTCTTTTCTTTTCTTTTCTTTTCTTTTCTTTTCTTTTCTTTTCTTTTCTTTTCTTTTCTGTCCTTTTCTGTCCTTTTCTGTCCTTTTTTCTTTTCTGTCCTTTTCTGTCCTTTTTCTTCTTTTCTTTTCTTTTCTTTCTCTTCACCATTAAGTAAAAAAAGCCAGAAATCCATGGAAACTGTATTTAAGTATGATCAAAACACCATCCACCCTTCCCAAAATAATCATATTAAGGTTTTGATTTATATTAATTACTAATTATAATTACAGCCTACCTTATTTCCTTTTTATGTCTTAGGCAGGGGTAGGTTTTCACTCAACACTTCACAAATGGATGGGTTAGGAATAAGCCCTCTGCTGTTGGTGTCTATGTTACAGTAAAAAAATGCTCAGTTCCAAATAGCTACTGTAATAGTTTTTTCACATTAACTGGATTAGAAGAGATTTTACTAAATATAGTTGTAGCATTTTTCTTCCCCCTCCTGTAAAATCACAACCAGATGTCATTTAGTCAAATTGTAAAAAAGAAGGATTTTTTTTTTCATTTTATCAGTGAGAGATTAAAGGAGTTTTTGTCATAGCTCAGTTTCTAGTCTCTTTTCCCACAGGAAAGAGACTCAAATTATTTTCTAATATAATTCCCTGTGTCTTTGCAAAATACAGTGATATGAAAAGAGAGGAAATCATGTGCATATTTTAAAATGCAGCATGTTTGGCAAAGTATATTTTGTGAAAGTAATTCAAAGGAAGTATCTAAAATGTCCTATTAGCCACTTCCACATTAACAAATAAATTAAAATATATACTGAAAATATGAAGACAAATTACTTGCTACTGGACATAACTAAAGAAAGAAATAGAATTCTTCCATTAAAATGTAAGTTCTCTGTAAAAAGCTTGAAAGACATACAGTAAATAACTAAAAAATACCTTTTCCTTACAGGTAACACTCTCATCACATTATAACTATCAGTTTTAAGATGTTTGAAATTAGATATTAATATCATAATTCTTCTGTTTATTTTTTTTAATGTGTTAAATTGTATTTTAATTATAAATTGCTGGAAATAAATTACTTTTATTTTTTTAGAGTTTCTTCTATTAATTTACTATTTTACAGAAGTAAAAAAAATGCACCACAAAAAAGGCAGATAGCTACATATTTCATAAAAGCAGTTTAATTTATTCACTAAAATGTGGGACTGATTAGATATCCATAAAATACTGTTTTTTAAATCACTGAATGACATTCTTATCCTATTTACATTATTTAATCCAAAATATGCATGCTGGTATTGGTTTCCTTTATAAGTACCTGCAAAATATTTTTAAAACATCCTGAATTGTGACAGAGCTGTACTGAATGGTAGCTGTAAACTATATGACAGGTGTTGTATGTATACAAATGTCTAGAAAATAAAATATCATTTTGCTTATTATTTGGGGAACTCTATTGATCTAAATAAACATAACAATTCCTACACCAAACATTCTACCCAAATGGAATAAGCCAAAAAATTATATTATCACTCAGACTCTACTGTTTGAAAAATTATATTCTTCCATAAGAGAAATCCAGTAATGCATCCATGACACATTTTTCTTGTATAAAGTAGAAATCAGAATGGGCTCAAACTTGTTCAGAAAAACTACAGACACGATTGGAAATTCTGAGACTGATTTTCCCATGCAACAATACTGAACAATGACAGATTACTCACAATAGACCTTTCCAGTTTTCTGGTAAAATGTGTTTTAAAACCCAGCCAAGTAACTTATTTAGGATGGACGCAGTAAAACTTCAACTCTCCCTGCATACCTGTGATCTTCTTACATGCACTGAAAACAAAGCTAAGACATTGGAGGAAATTAATTTTCTACTCAACTTTGTGAATGAATGCAATACAGTATGTTTTCCTGACTAATAAACTTTCAGTACAGATGTTTAATTTGATGATTGTGAAATGATACTACAGTACTTGCTCTTCTGTCAACATACCTTGTTAAGAAAAAATATTATTTTATTAGAAAAAACAAAGCATTTTTATTTTTAATTGTCACAGTATTTTAAATAAAAATCACATCCAGTATATTTTTAGCATCTTCCCAGAGGTACTTGTGGGTAGGATTCTTGTTAAGGATTGGTCCTATATCCACTAGTTTGGAGGACTTAGTATAGGCTGAAGCTGTACGAACATAAATCTGCCAGACTTCATAAGAAAATAAGTATTTCCCTATAATGTCTTTTTGAGTGGGTTAAAAAGCACAACACTGCAAATTCCTCTCAGAGAATCCACAGCCACGCATTTTGACAACCATGAGCATGTTACAGAGGCAGGGATGGATCTACTGTGGCTGATGGGAATCTATTGCAAAGCCCAAAACTTCAGTGATTAGATAACTGTCCTGAGATTACACAGTTAAAACAGCAACAACAACAACAACCACCACTAATTACTTCTAACTGGTTTAAGTAACATTTAGTAACAATAGCAGTGAAAGAACAATGCATCTCTTGCAGATGTTCATTATATGGTACTACTGCCACATTCTTTGCTGTTGTCTTTGCAAGAGTAAAGCAGTAAGTGCTTATTATATATTTTTTTCCAAATCAGCAAATAACAGCAGCCAACCACTTTAACAAAAATGTTTGCTTTGCTATTTCCTTCTCTCTCCTTATTCATAGGCCATCCAGCTTCTGTAAGGGCATGCATTACTCACTTCATTTTCCTGAGATACCTCTTTCAAAGTAAAAAATAAGAGAAAAGGAAAGGCTAGGGTTGACTCTGTGAGACCCTTGTATTTATTCACACTTATTGTGCATGACTGTACACTGGTAAATCATATTAGCAGCCCGTCTCCCCATCAAGCTGCTACTTGCTTTCCAGCCCTGGGAAGGTTCAACAAATCAACAGGAGCACGGAAAACAGAACATCAGTCTAATCTAGTGTTTAAGGTGAAGTTTTCAAACCCAATATAAGAAGATCTTTAGAGCAAGCAACAAGCTGAAGGGCTCAGAAGGTGGTATTGACAATGAAAGAGTGTTGAAATATTGAGAAGCGCAGCACTTGTGCATTTTTAATAACAAGAGGGTCAACAAGGACACAGCTCCCTCAGTGCCAATAGTTGCCACACCAGGGCTATAAACGCTCTCAGTTCATCAGATTTCTTAAACAGTTCATCAGCTTTCTTAAACACCCTAAACCCCCTCAGCAGACCTTTAGTCTTAAATTAACAAACCAAAGCAATGAAAGAGGGTGCAGCTTGAATGGCCAGCATTGATCCCCAACGGGGCTCGGCGCAGCTACAGGCACTGAAAAACTCGTTCCATTGTCAGGAGGAATTGACAAACCTCCTCGCCTAAATAGTCCAGCTCAGGCGGGCTGGAGGCACGCAGCTGTAAAGGGCTCCCCTCGCCCTGCTCCCAGCGCTCACAATGCGCCAGGCATGAGCTCTTTGTCAGGCCCAGACTCTGCAATTTTCTAACAAGGATTAAAGTTGTTTCTCGGCAGGGCTAGTGAAAAGCAATTTAGCAACATACCGTGCTTTCTTCAGGCAAGTTAAAGAGAAGTAGTTAAGGAATTTCATTATTCTGCTGACCGATGGAAATACAAAACAAATATACTAAATATTCACCAACTTTCTGGTTGCCTGAGCTATAACATTCGCAGAATGGTTCAATTAAATATAACACTTATCGGCTGAAAGCAAGCACTTCAAATTTATTTTTGAAGTTTTATAAAAAGGTGCAGCTGTTTGCCACCTGGAAGGAGGCTCAATACATAGCAATACACAATGGTTTAGTCTTTCTAGGGCTGGTATCCCTAACGCCTAAGACACAAGACCCTGTTGAGTTTCTATACCTTGACTGCTCTTGATAAATGGGCATTGTCATAATGCTTTCTCTGCTGAGTATGGTAGGGGGAACAGCTTTTCTAGGAGCTGCATTTTATGTTCCTGCGAAAGCCTTTATCGCACTATTGATCAGGAATTTAGTCACTCAGACAACAACTGGATCTTTTTACTTCCTTCAGCTTTACTTGCCCTACCAGAAACAGTAACAAAAAGTATTTTTCTCACTGAAGCCATACATCAAATGCACCACAAGCTAAAATAAGAAAATAATAATGAGCTAAAATAAGACATAACATGAGCATGTTAAAATTTAAGGGCTAAAATGCCTAGTTTTTATTAAAGGGCAGTGCTATTATATTGCTTCAAGTTTATGATAGAGAGCACTAATAGCATATCAAGGAACTTTTAGGACATTTAAGAAAATGTTTAATGGTGAAAAAAAAAATAAGGTATTCCTTAAAAATGCAAAGAGCAAAAGCTGAAAAGTTCCTGATTTAGGTTTAATAATTTATTACCCTTTTTGCAAAATATGAATAGTCATACTGACTTCCTTTGTTGAGTGTTAAAGATAATGAGGGACACAAATGTCATTCGTAGTGTTTTTGAAAATACTCTGACGTTTAGAAGGTAGAGGTGTATTTCCAAGTTTATTTACAGATATCATCCACTTAAATGAGGATTTTTACCTGAGCAATAATGAGTTCATACCTCCTTCTGAAAGCTGGAAAGTCTTGCCAACTCTGAAAGTGGCTCCCCACCCCTTCCAACTTGGGGAAGGATTTTCCAGCCTGTGGGCCACCATAATACATCAGAAGGTATGTATACACAGGAATACCATGAGAGGAAATGAAGTAAGAAGATGTAATTAACATTCAAAATATCTTTTTATGTTTTCAGAAATGAAAAATATTTAGTTGCAAGCTAAAGCAACAAGGAAGCAACTTTGCAAAAGGCATTTGTGCTTTTCCCTCAGGCTTAGGCAGCCTTTTGATTAAGAAGGCCTGAAAAACCTTTGAAGAATAAAGTAAGTATAGGTAGACAGAAAATTCAGTGTATCAAAACGTAGAAATTTTGTTTGTTCTCTCTTCCCAGCCTATCAATTCTGATTCCTGACATGTACAATTCATGAACTGCTTAAAATATCAGTTTCTTCTAATGGAGGGAGACCAGAACTTGCTGACTAGTGAGGTACTGCCCTCCCACCAATTCCCTGGTAGGAACTAATTATGTCCCCGGTGTCTTTTCTTTTCTGGATTGCACTGGTCATAGGTGTGCACCAGTCTATGAGGCACTTCCAGTCACATTTCCAATGAGAAAAACTCTGTCAGTGACCAGGAAAATTAAAGAACAGGAGCTGGGAAATCTAAGAGAAGAGAAAGCTCTCATGTAAGAGCTTTCCCATCCCCCTAGCAGCTCCACATGGCTTTCCAGTAACAGCCACAGTCATTCTGGGACATATCATCCAGCCCCACAAGGATGTGGTTTCTCATTATACCTGGCTTCACAGTGCCACAACATAACATGTTGAGCTACATTTGACTCTCTGAGAACCCAAGTTTACAGTGCCAGCCCTGAAAAAATATTCTCACCAAAATCCAGAATTTTGCCTTCAAGGGAAGTCTATGCAAAGGTGATTTTCTTTCTTTTTTTTTTTTTGTTTTTTTTTTAATCTTTATTGTTCTCAATCAACAAAGACTTTTATGTTATTGAGATGTTCTTCTACAGTACTGCCAGTAAGAGACAGCTGGCAGAAATGGTCAGTTAGCTGGCCTCTGACTGCAGAAGTAAAAATTATGTCATCTCCAGATACAACAAAATTTTCAAGTACACTTGTAGCCTGGTTATTCTTACAGCAACCCTAATGCTGCTGGCTGGTGGTTTTTTTGTTTGGTGGTTTTGTTGTTTTTTTTGTTTGTTTGTTTGTTTTTCGTGGTTTTTTTTTGTTTGTTTTGTTTTGTTTTTTTGTTTGTTTGGGGTTTTTTTGTTGTTGTTTTGTTTTGTTTTGGTGAAACCAGTCTTTCTGTTTAAGACATCAAAGAAGTTTGTATTATTTCTCTGAAACACGAAAAATTACTCCACCTTTTGATTCAATGCACATCTATGACTGGAGAAAAAAAAAATTATGTAGCATAAATTTTATAGCAAAGGGACTTGGGGAAAGAGCTGACATGCTAACTGTGCTGAGACAGAACTGTAGCTCCTTTTCATGGGCACTGATCAAGCACTGCTTCACCTATGCATTCATTTCATGTATATTTCCACAGGATACCTTGCTTTTACTGTTATTTAAAACATAAAAATACAATCAATACAACTATTAAAGCTGAAACTGCACTTTAGTATACTTCAGCATCTATCCAGTAATAATGTAAATCCTTTAGTAGGCAGGTATCAGACCTGGAAAGCTTGGGAAGCTTACTTTTGCTTAAAAGCAAATAAATTTTTATTTTATTTTTATACTTTTATTCACAAAGGAGAATACTATTGGTTTGTGGGGGTCATCATGACGCCATCACATTTATTCCTTTTGCTCCCTTTTTTCCCCTAGGAACTTCTATTAAAGATGAATTGAATAAAACTAAGCATGAGTGGAAAATCCATGGAGCTGGCCTTGTTGGAACCACAGGACTGGCAGGCAGGACAAACATACTACGCTTTTTCTCTATAGAAGAAAAGGTAGATATTTAAAAGCCCTTGATCTGGAAAATGCAAATGACTCAATCAATACTGTGTCAAATGCAAAAACTCTATTTCTGTTCCCTATTTTGCTACAGCCCCTTCCTACATTTTCATTCAAGGACTTGTCCAGAAGTCCTCCCATTGCTGTGTCACTTATTTCTGCTGTAATGCTCCTGCATTGCCTCATGAGCTCCTACTTTGCACAGAGCCTCTGACATATTCCTCTTTCACCTCACCAGTGTCTTACACTCCTAATGCTTGGCGCCATTTTTCCAGGCATCTTCCTGGAAACATCTCAGGCTTTCATCCAGCTTCCGTGTTTTGCTTCCTCCTCTGGGCCTGGAACGCCCCGCCAAGTTTTGAACTTTGTCTTAGGAATGTGAAAAATATTGACAGCCTAAATTACAAGTATATGTATCAGGAAAGGAGAGATGAGAAATGAATCAGACACCACCGTCTGCTTCAACACTCACACTTCTGATACAGGGATCAGGACCAAGATTTCTTTAGTTTAGTAATTTGAAATTACAAACTCTGTTTGGGCACATTTCCCTCCACCTTTTTCTATTTTTTCCTACCTTCTCCACACTCCAGCTACCAATTTTTTTTTTATTTTAAATCATTATAGCAGATTTAAGAACTTGCCTCTTGCACTCTTCTTGGCCAAGGAAGAAAGGTTTTCTTTCTTCCAGTGGGATGCTTCCTTTGGCTTTTTTCTGCCTTTCCTTTTTTTTGTGCCATTACTCCAACCTTCCAGGAAGCTCAGAAAGCATTTTTTTTTCTTAATAAATACTTCAGTCTCTAGTCAGTCTCTTTTCTACCTATTTGTGTAGGAGAGAATAAAGGGAGACGGGACGAGGACGAGAGATCTCTGCAATCTAGGGCATGCGAAGAAGCATGTGGTTTATTTGCATAGGTTGTGGGTACAAGAGCTTTGCTTCAGCTGCCGGCCACAGCTTGAAGCCTGCCTTAGAGAGGGCTAAAATCTGGTTACAAGACATTATATCCTTTCTTATACTGAATATGGTAATTTTACAGCATCCAACCAGTAAAATACACAAATCTTACAGAATTTACATACAGCCTATCAAAACTACTATATTTCCATACTGTGTTACATTTTAACTTCTAAAAGCTACTTTCTGAACTCTTTTTGTCTTCCCTGCCAAACTGGCAGTCTTGAACCTTGGACTCTTCTGCTTGCAGAAGCATCTCCTTATCTGCTGAGGATATTGTTCAATCAACAGGGATTCTCCTTCAGCTGGCTAGCCCATTGTCTTTTGGTTGTACAGTAACTAACGCCTTGGCATCCTACACCTCAAAGCTAGCTTTCATTTCTACTTCACTTACAGGTTTCATAATTTCAGAATCTTTTGCCAAGCAATCATCATTATAAGGTTTCCCTGTTTCATCTTCCCCAACATATTTGAATGAAGGATTCCCACTGCCACTCCCAAAGCAATCATGGGAAAGGGAAAGGAGCCCAACAGAAAAAAGAACCCAGATCTTGACAGAAAAACATTGTTAGAAAGACTTATGACAAACAAGTGAACAGTTGTTGGATGGGTTATTTTGGTGATACAAGTAAACAAAATTAGTTTTCATAAATCAATAACGAAAAGAAAAATGATGGCTCATTTAAAAGCATATTAAGCATCTTAAAAATTCCTGATCAAAAAGGATATAGTCCTGAAATAACAAAAATCTAACATATGAAAACCTTATCTTCTAGAAGGAAAGTAATTTTTCTCATTTTCATCTTCTAATTAGAAGATGGCTAGTTGCTATGGAACTACTGCCAATTTACAAATAAATATACACTTTTAATGCAAAATATACTGTACTCATCTTCCCCGGAATTGCATATTGGTTGTTAAACAGCAATTCATAATATTTATGCTGCTGTATAATACTTGTGACCTTCATTTTTTTCAGGCTTCTTCACATATGGCAGATAAGCTGGGAAACTGGAAGTTTGCAAAATTAGACACATGTAACTTCCTTCCGTATCTGGATATATGTGATGTTACTGTTCTGATTTTAAACAGTAGGTACTAGCATGATGCTCATGACTGCGAGAAACTAACAGTATAAACAGTTTCCCTGCTCCACTCTGGATATGCACTGCATCTGTGAACAAAACTTCCATAGGTCATTCTGGTGCTAAAACTCTGTGGAGAAAACAGTGTCAGTCTTGCTACACTGAGCGTTGTGTTGCACTTTGGGCATATCCACAAACATTCTCCAAGGCACAGAACAGGGAACATCACTTGAGTGACCCTGAAATGAAAGCCAGCTTCAATCCTCAAAATAAACAGATTAACATAATACAAAATGACCAAATTGTTACTCATTATAACACTTGCCTCTTGCTAACAGGCTCTAGTGTTAAAAGCCCTACAAATGTACTTAGCTGCACAAATGCTAAGCAGTCTTCCTAAGTGAACAGCTAACATTACAGAATCATAGAATGGTTTGAGTTGGAATGGACATTAAATATCATCCAATCATGCCACCCACCAGACCAAGTTTCTCAAGGTCCCATCCAACCTGACCTTCAACACTTTCAGGGATGGGGCATCTCCAACCTCCCTGGGCAACTTGCTCCAGTGCCTCACCACCCTCTGTGTAAGTACTTTCTTTCTAACAACTAATCTAAGCCTGTGCTCTTTCTGCTTAAAACCACTGTCCCTTGTTGTGTCACTACATATCCATAGAAAAAGTCCCTCTCCCTCCCTTTTATAAGCCCCTTATGGTACTGTAAGGCTGCTCTAAGGTCTCCCTGGAGCCTTCTGTTCTCCAGGCTGAAGGGGCTCTTCCCCAGCTCTCCCAGCCTGTCTTCACAGAAGAAGTGGTCCAGCCCTTGTAGCATCTTTGTGGCGTTCAGTTAAAGTTCTGGGTTCACCTTGCCTGTAAGGTAAGACACCCATCTCTGCTTTTGCCCACTCATCCAGAACTCTCTGGAGAGTTCTCACTTCCTGGAGTGAGATATCATCAAAGGAACCACAGGAGGAGACCTCCTGCTAGCTGCATGCCTCTCTCAAAGTGAGAATATTCATCTTAGTACCAAAAGGGAGATAGGCTGAAATTGGGCCAGCATCTGTGCCTTAGCTTTTGCACCCACAGTAGTAGTTTTGGTCCCAGAATTTTCTTCTTAGACTCCCTGCTCCCTGTAGAGTGAGGCCAAGTACATATTTTTTATTACAGTATTTAAACCATCCTGAGTTCTGAGTGACTATTTACGGGCAGCTCATTTCTTTCCACCTCATCAATCTTGACTCATCTGTTTACTCTTTATGTTACTGCAGTGCCACGTGATGGGGCTGGATGTAGCTGTGAAGCTGACAGGAGATGCACTCTGCTGGAGCTACTCCTCTCTTACAACCCATCGATTGGGCACTACGCTGAGCTGCCCTAATGCAGAGCACAGGTCCAGCCTCCTGCCTCCCTCTGGCTTCTCTCATCCCCTTCCTCTTTGGACAAAATGTCCTTGGACTGGGCAGGTGCCTGGTTTGCTCCTTTCCATCTCTGACCATTGCCTGTGAACACTCTTTCAGCTATGTCGATTTTACAGCTATGTTGGGGGTTTTTTTTGAGATTATTTTTCTGTGTATTATTTTTACTTTTTTTCCTTGCTCTTTAAGTGCACTATAATGCAAAAGAAAGTCAGTGCAATGTAAATTAAGAAAACACACCTGAAAGTGTGAAATGAAACACCTGAAAATTGTTTAAAGGAAATCATCGCTATATAGTTCAACACTTCTGCAAATTTAAATCAGCGCTAAAGCTTCAGTTTCCCATGATCAAACAGGTGAAGAAGTCCTTTCAGCTGACAAATCTGTGTCAGAGCACTGCAGCATTCTTACCTATTCTGATTTGCAACATAGCAACCTCTTTCTGTTATGCCTGATTCATTTTAGTAAAACTAGATTATTCTTATGGTTTCTGGCACTATTTTTTCTTGTAGTATGATCAGCAATGTGTTTGTGTGTCTGTTTGTGAACACTTACGCAGAGTTTTATTTTCCTTTTTCAACTAAGCTTGACCCAAATGAAATACAAGTATAAACATCAAACCTGCAAGTAAGGTTTGAGAAGCCACAAGGTTCTCCTGCTGTTTATACGTGTGTGAATTACAGTACATCAAGAAATCAATATTCCCTGGATGGTGCTTGTGCCTGGCACTTCATGGTGAACAAACATTAGGTAAGACAATATAAATGGTACAATCCTTATTGATTTCTCTTGACTGTGTAGAATGTGAAAGCTGCAGCCACAGTTAACACTTACTGACAGACTCATCTAAAGTTTCAGTGCTATTTTATATTTTTATAGTTGTCCATGCTCAATTGATTCTATTAAGTTGCTAGACACATTTCAAGCCATCTAGATAAGACAAAAAAGTGCAGTGCCTGGAATGAGATGCGGCTACTTTATGCCTAGCAGGATAAAAAGGTTAAAGGACTAAGTTGTGCCTGGATGTTGGAAGGAGTTCTCTTTTATTAGATAGAATTGTTATTGTTTTTAGTGAATGGATATTGTGAGTGATGGATAGATGTATTTAACTAAGTTAATAAATGAATGAACAGTATATATCAGAAAAGCATGTGAGGAAACTGTACTGGAAGCTCCCAATACTATAGCCCCTCCCTAAACAAACAAGCAAAAAACCCTTGTAGTTTTATTTGATTGAGAAAATTCCCTCAGGGAAAAAAAAATCAGATGGGCTTAAAAATATTAGGTTTGGGATTTTTTTCCCTCCCCATTTTTCCTCTTGTGTCTTGTAAAACCCATTTAAAATTTCTTTTTAAGAGCAATTCATTGTTCTTTTTTTTCTTTCCAAAAAGTGAGCTTCTCAAACAAGTCAGGGAAATTAGGGGGCTGGACAGTATAAGGAATTCTGAGTATGAGGCTATGAGTTTTAGTGTCCTGAAAATAATCTTCTATTTCCCTTTTATACCCAGAGAGCACTTTTAGCAAGATACCAGAATATCTATTTCGTAGTTTCTTACTCCCCTCCTGGAAAAATTTAAGTAACATGATCGAATTGGTGTGAAAAAGGTGTCAGACATCCATTCCATGAATATTAAATGCAGACTGGACTATGGCATATTTAATGTCTTGATAAAATAATTTTTGTATCTTTTTGGGTTGTGTGCACCAAACAGAACAACAAAATTGAAATTCAGGAACTAAAACTGGCATAAAAAATGAAGATGTGAAAGTGTGTCATATAAAATCCATATAAAATACAGTCATTGTGTTATACCATTGTGTTTCTCTAGAGAAAACACTAACAGCTACGATATAAAACAGCTTACAAAGTGCTGGATATTCTGATTCTGAAGCAGCAAACTCTGAAGCACATGCTTTACTTTAAGTGTGTTGCGGTCCTGTTGATTTCAACAGTAGTGAGCTTTGCTACAGTCATAGTAGCATAATCAGTACCCTCCAAGAGTGGGCACTCTTTTTCGCAGCATAATCCAGAAAAAAAAGAAATTCAAAGAAAACTTCTACACTATATGAAATCAGATAGAGGTTACATTTTTCAGATTTCAAATGAACTATTTTTCTTTTATAGAGATTGCTACATTGAAAAACAGGGCAAGTCTATTTGAAAACATCAGGAACAATTAAGTGAACTTTAAAAAGACTTTGAACAGTAAATTTGCAAGATATTGCTTCCATCTTGCAGAAGAATTTCCTATATTTGAGCATGTCAATATAATTCATTTTTTCAGTGACATTGCCTAGAGTCTTCTTTAAAATTCTTTTACCAAAAAAGAAACAACTGTTTGGAAATTACAAAAAATTCTGTTAGATCATGAGACGACTGCAGAGTGATTCTCATATCACGAGTTTTCTATTTTCCCTATAAAATAAGAGACGTAATTAAAGATGAGTTAAGACTTTGGTGAAAATCTAAAGAGCATCGGCAAATCTGAGCACTGCTCAGCTTTTCAATTGCTTTTCTACTTCTCAGTTCTTTTAAATGGTTTTCTATGGCAGGAACATTTTTCTTAATTAGTCACAGCTAATTACTGTTCTGGCATAGACAAGTAATCAGAAATGTCAGAGCTGCAAGGCTACATCTCCCTAATCCTTTGATAATAATTTAGCCTCCTGGGAGGGCCTCAAGCTGCGGTAAGTAGTGGCTGACAATAAGGCAAAATTAGGTGGGCAGCAGACCATTAGGATAGAAAAATAAAAAGCACTACCAAATCCTGCTGAGCACCATCAGGCAACTAACTACACTGCCAGATGAGGTGCCTGTTTAAGCCTGTGTTGTTAATTAGCTGATTCTACCAGACCTGCCACATATGTCCAGGTGCATCATGCAAAGATGTCTATTTCTGGGTTTGCGCCAAAAGACAATTTTGCACTGTGATCAAATTTCAAGAATCTGAGAAAGAAGCCCACATATTTCTTGAAGATTACTCTAAGTTATCAAAGAAATAAGGAGATCAACAAGCTACAATCCATTTCTGTTGAGTATTTTTATAAGTAATTAGGCACGGTCCTCTCATGTTTCTCAGAGGTTAATACAAACACAGCTTTTGATTCAAATGTGGCCTTTAACCAAGTAGACCTTTTGTCAAATCACACACTTGCAAATAATTACATTACAAAAAAAGTGAAGATTACTTATTAAAATTAGCGTGACAGGAAGTAATTTAAGAATAAGGAAAAAAAGTCACAATTGAAGTTTTCTAGAAAAACATTGTTGAATACTAAATGCTATAAAAATGGTGCTTTTGAAGTAGACATAAACAGCACAAGGAGTTGGTACAACTGAAAATGCAATTTAAATTAAGTATTCCTCTTGGCTGTGTAACACCATGCACATTTTTAAACACTTTTTTTGGTAATAGGTCAGAAAACCTACAGAAATTAGGCAATTGAATAAAGCATTTACTAAATATATATAGCTGTAGATATGATGGCAAACAGAAATTAGTCCAATTAGTACTTCATATCTCCATTTAGCCATAGAGCACAGTACATGATATAATAATCTTTGATAAATAATTAAGACCTCAAATTATCTCAAGTACATCACTGAATTTGAATTTTTTATCCCTGCTACCAATGGAAAATGAAAATAATGGTTGGAATATGGGAACACCACTAGCATTTAATAAACATTCCAGACAAAATACAAGAAGTTTTTCAACAGAAAAAGAATATCACATTACATCGGAACCTTTGAAATACAAAAGCCAAAACCAGCTATGTAAACCTGAAGTGCTTAAGCTTTGGAACTGCTCATAAAGACATTCAGTCTTTCTGTACTCCCAAGACAGTTGTATGAGTTCCCTGTCATTTACATCTCTTACACAGCTTGTTGAATTGTTACTTTGCATGAGGCCACAGCCTCCAGGAAGTCCTCCCACATGGGCAGCCCAAAGTCAACAGGAATATTGCATCACATCACAAGAGACGGGCAACCAGGGCCAAAGCCAACATCTGCTTACAGGTGCCATCTCATACAAGATAACTAAGGGCACCTCTTTGCCAGTGCTGACCTTTTCAGGATGTGCATTCTGACTATTTCATATATTTATGGTGCACTTGGGAAGAGGTTTCCCAGAAATTAAATCCTAAAAAAAATGGAAATCCTTTCAGTTGTATCAATGGCTGAACACAGATGCATTAAAGCTGATTCCTGGAACCGTTCTTCATTTCTCAGAGCAGCAATCACCTATTGCAGAAAGATTCCATTGCATATATAGTCTTAATAAAACTGGAATCATACATCGGTTTACACTGCAGGTTTTCCACAACAGACACAAATTTAACACGTTATATAACGCTGTCAAGGGCGAATACAAGGAATCTGAAGCAAAAATATCCATAATGATTTTTTTCTGTGTTCAAACAGGAATATCCATACTTCACGTGCCATTCACAGGTACAAGAAAGTGAGAATCTACCCAGGTGGCACTTAGGAACTACACGTTACTACAGAAAGTAAGTATGGCATTGATGTTTTAACAGAGCTTCATGTGAAATTTAAAAAATGCTTTTTCAAGAGGTTTGTCAACAAAATCCAATTTTGTTTAAAGGAAAAAGTTTTTAATTTACAAGTCTAATGTATATTAAAATGCTCAGGAGTTCAAGATTTATTAGTCCCATCTTAAAAATTCTAGTAGAAACATGAATCTAAGTCTAGTCAATGGAAATAATGTGGCATGTTTATGGACACAGCACTGCAATTATTAAAATTAATAGTAAAATGCCTGTTGATTTTGAGAAGGTAGAACCAGATCCCATGGGAATTTATTAGTTGGATATTTTTAAAATCTCATAATTTTTTGATCAGATACACAGCACTGTTTTTTGATAGTCTACACAGATGCTCTTGCATCATCTATTTAACAGATTATCTTTATAAATAGAGAGGCATTAATAGTAATTATTAATATTTTCTATTTAGTCTGGGTTTGTGTAATTATATTCTAAATATTTAATTTTTTCATTGAACAAATTGATTTACTGTCTTTTTCTATTTTATTTTAAAAATAAAAACAAGTATTTTAAAAATTATTTACAAAAAAAAAAATTTGAAGTAATATACTGTTTCTAAAACGTTAACCCTGAGCTACTGCAGAGCTTAATCATGAGGAACAGATTACAAAAATTTCAAGTGCTCTTTAAGAAATGTGATGTTAAAAACAAACAAACACTGCTCTCCATCCCCTGCCGCGCCCTCGACTTTAAGCTGTTATGCATGAGAGTAGGAGATAAATGTCCTGAGTCCCTGTGACAGAAGGAATTTGACAAGCAAAATTCCCAGCTGATTTTAGGAAGACCATGTCCCACACTGCAAAGGAAGGCAAAAATTCCCATGTCTCTGATAAACTGACCAAGTGGATAATCTTCATGACTTCAAACCTGGTGACGAGTTTTGAGAACAAGAAGGCAGCACACTAACCTGGGAGAGACCAGTGCTACCAGGAGCAACTGGACATTGCTATGCCTGCTTTCTATAGCCCTTCTGGAGGAGGTAGTAATGAAATGTATCCAGAAGGTGAGTTTTTCAGAGGAAACGAAGGAAAAAAAATTCCACCTTGGTTCTGCTGCATGATCATTAGATGTACTGAAGCACAAGACTTAAATGGTTTAAAAATGGTGCAGAAGAAACCACTAGCTCAGTCTTTTTTTCAGTCACTGGAGATTTGAACCTCTTTCATATTTAAAGGTTCATATCACGAGCTTAAATTCCTTTCTCCCTATTTTAGTATATTGTATAGCATGGCTATACACTGCTTTACCAGGCTTACCAAGCACCACCATAAAAGAGCACATATTTTTTTGTCTTCTCTCCAGTTTGAGACTTCTCAGGTAGAGTAAAAATTTTACAACTAGCCTTAACATATTGTGACTCACTGGCAAGCATTTGTACTTGTATCAATGTTATTCTTAAATTTAAATGATCTTCTTTATTTACATTACTTCATGTGATAGACATGCTGTTCACTAGGTCACTGTAATAGCTGTTAGCATATAGCAGCCCTGGATCAAGCCAGTGAAATCTGTGCAAAAATTCTTTGCAATTATACATTTTTGGGGGGTTAAAATAGTGTCTGAGGCCTGATCTTGTCTATGTTTAAAATTAAGACCTCTAGGACACAGAACAGTCAGGTTTTTTGTTATTCTGGATGAGGTATTCCCCTGGCTGAAGCACAGGAAAGTGTACTTTTCGTCTTTCACTTGGCTGATGATTACTTAGCTGATAATAATTGTGTTTTAAGAGGAAAGCAAGTCTAGCCAGCCCAATGGCTTCAAGTATATTTGCATAAAAATGTGAATATATTTTTTTCTTTCTATTGAAGTACAACTTGATAGATTTGAACTTATAAAAAGAGTACTTAGGTTTTCTTAAAGCAATAATTTTAAAAATACCTTCCAAAAATCATGTGCAAAATATTGCCCAGTCATAATGTTCTAAATCTGAATTAACATCAGGAAAGGTGAATTAACAGCATAAGATGACTTTGTTTTAAATTTCTGCATGCTATTAGCTTCCATATTTGTTAATGTTTTTATCTGCATCTGTCCAATCAGTTGTATCTCCCAGTGTGATGTTACATAGAAATGTGATACCACCATGCAGAAAAAAAAGGACACAAATAGATATTTGATACACAAAATACATATCATGTACATCTTTTTCCTTTTCTTACAGATACAAGCATTGGCCACGGCAGCATACAATGTATACTACTGAGTAAAAGGGGAAAGAAATGGGTTTGCAAACTCAAAGGCAAATGCTGTATCAGAACTTGTGGCCACACAGGAGATGTTTTCTTGTGCCCAAAAGCTTAATTGCTGAAATGAAATTCAGAAGAGGTCCTTAACCCGTGTTAACACAGCCCTGCTGAAGCCCTGTCCTTGTGATAGTGGTAAGCCAAAATCATGCCAGGAACTGTGCTGGTGACTTAATGGTGTGCAGGATCCCTTGACAGTTCTCAGGCCTGTGCCCAGGCCCCGGCCAGTGCCTCATGTGGACACAGTCTGAGACTCAGTCCCATCCCACTACATCAAAAAAGTCAACGTGGTCTCTCTAGTGAGAGTTAGACTTGGTCTTAGGCAGATAATTTTATTAACATTCAGAAAATGACAACATAAGCAAAAATAACCCCAAAGAAAAACAAAAAAATAGAAACTTGAAAATGAAACATATGCTTGCAGATTCATTGCAAAAGCAAACTGAAGCAGAAGTTGCTAATACGGTTTTAGTACTTTGTGAAGGTGCCAGCTGGATGGATGATAATTTTTCTACCCCTGCAGGGCATCAAAGCTTTTATAAAATCATTCTTTTCACACATATTAGCACTTAGCTTATTAAAACAGNATGCCTGGGAGTGTCTGGAAATATAAAATCTGAGAGTTAAGTCTTATTTTGACCACCTAGTCTAACAAACAACAAACACTGACATGACATACCATGGCTGAGAGTCTATGTTATGGGACCTTCTGTGACTGCCACAACTGTAGTGTCACAGTAAAGGCTGTGAATTGCTGTTATGAAAACATTTGCTGTAACTTGCATAATTAAATGAAACTGCCAGCAAAGCTTTCTAAAATACTTAGGAGATGACACAAATAAATGCATTTTGAAGTCTATATTACATTCCAGAATTAGTTTCGTAATAAATTCCATTTCACAATGCTAAAGATGACTACTTTCCCTGCTTAAATTCCTATATAATTTTAAGTGACTGAGATAATTGTCACATAAACTGATCCATGCTCATAGTTAAATAACTTTTATTTTACATATATTTTACATGTGTAGTACTTTAAATTTATACAGAAGGTACAGTTTCAGCTACCTACAGCTTCTCCTTCAGGCAATTACAAAAAGGACATACTGGACATAAACTAGTGGTCAGAACTTGAATGAACTGAAATGTGATCATTTCTAACAAAAAGATGAGGAATCAGGGAATAGGAATGAATGGAAGGAGGCTGCAGAAGTTATTATCAAAGCTGAGGGAAATTATTGCATGCACCTTGAGGACAAGAATTACTCTGAACTTGAAGAGGTCAGATTAGAATTTTGAAAATGAGTTTGAAAATTTAATAAATGTTTATAAAAGTCAACTTTAAGAAATTAGAAGTCTTAAACTGGAAATCCATAAAACAAAATTCTAAAATTAATTCCACAGAAGTACCAGTGTAACCCACAGATGTACCTGGCATCTGTATACTCTTTCTGCACACAAGCAGGCAGTGATATGCAAAAATTCTTAATTTAAGGAAATTAGGTCTGCAGTGGAATTCACAAACCACATCAATCCAATTATTTCCATTAACAAATTCAAAATCAAAATATGGATATAATTGGACTACTCACAGTGGAAAAATTACTCTTTCAAATAATAATCTTATACAATTTTACTTTTGCCTTCTAGCACTTAGAAGTTCCATGCAGAATTTAAAGAAAGGCCATCATTGACAGCTGAAGCTTGTAAATAATGAGCAAAAGAAAAAGTTATCAACAGAGAAGAATATCTAAACAGCTTGTTGAACACCATCAAAGTCCAGCTTATCCCTTCTGATGTAGTAGTGATACCAGAAAACTTTGCAAGGGTAGTTACTTACATCAAATAACTTCTCTATGTACATTTCCTCATTGACCTTTTCTCGAAGGATATCCTGGTTTTGCCGAACAAACATAATGTAGGTGTCTGCTAGATCCATTCCTGGTTTCTGTGAAGACAAAAAAGTGAGGGGAGAAAGTAATGGAGAAAGACCCTTCAACAATTGAGACTCAGAAGGAGGTAAATATAATGAAAACAAATGCTACAATGTTCATGAATGTAAAAACTGTATTAAAAAAATCTGCTGTGAATTCTGGTTACTTAACATGTTCAGGAGGTTTCACTATCAATGTAGTTCTATGTATTTTAATTTATGAATGCTTTGAGTCATAAATCTGTATTGCCATATGCAATTGAATGAAGTCTTGGCTCTGGCAACATCCATGGTAAACTTGGACATCTTCCCCCTTTTTTTGTTGGTGAGGCTTTCATAGATAGCCACTCCAGCCTGAGTGTGGAGATCCAAATCCTGCTATCCCTAGATAGAAAATGCTTAGAAAAAGCATTCAGTTCCTTTTTCATTGCCTAAGATTTCTTGTAATTTACTTCCAATGTACAGCTGAATTTTGTGTTTGAGGTTAGCTTCAACTAAGTGCAATTCAAACTAAGTTCAAGAACATCCCTGAGAGCAATGGGATAAAAAGGATATTTGGAGCGTAGTCCTGTACCCTCATATATTGTAAACTTTTTCACTGGCACAGTCAGCCCCGAGTATGGCTAGGGGAGGAACAAGGACCAAAATGTTTCCCTTCTTGAACCAATGTATGTTCTGTATGAATAGCAGATTAGGCATAATTTTTATACCACACCCGCAAACATGAACCAGGCTAGGATATGTTTTGTGTATGCGATAATCGTTCTGGACAGGCACACTGGTGGCTGAAACTGCTCTCTCCTGTCCAGATGTGACTTCTGGATCTCCGTAGTCATGAAAAGTTGTTCCACACTAACACTCCTGACAGCCTGCAACATGCCCTTTACTGGCAGTGTATTCAGAGCTGGTAAGGAGTTCACTTTTTTCTAACAGGAGCCAAGAATGTGCACTGGCACTTTGGAAAGTCTTCTGCAAATACCCTGTGTGTGAGCAAGCTTGTAGAAGTATTATTCCCAAATAATAGCTTATAATGTTCCTGGCATGCAAAAGAACACTAAGCTTTATAGCAAGCCTTAACATGGGCCTTAACATTTATAAAGGATCCAGATTTTGCTGAGACCCCATACAGAATAATTAATAGTTCTAGGCAAGTAGGACAAAAACAGTTATACCCAGGTCCTGAACTCCCAGGCATAAACCATGTCTATTTCTCAGAAGCTGCTGTCTGAAAACAGCATATGAACAACACTGTAAAATATTTTGCCTATTTTAAAAGCCCGTATGCATGAACATGCTCATATAATTAAAATATTAACATATAATTTTATATTAAGGCTTCCTTTCTAGTCTGCAAGTGAATATTCAACTTTCCTTATTTTCCTAAATTTTCCTTATTTCTTCTCATCTTGTAAGTAATATTTTGTAATGTATATGAACATTGCATATGTGTCTGAGCACAAGAAGGAAGGAGAGGTGCAACATGCCCATACTAAAACTTGTCCAGAAACTGCTGTCATCCTATTAAAGTAACAGGATGACAGCATCCTCTCCTCAAAGATGCAGTGAGTGAAACCTACTGGATTATGAGGTTCAACTCTTTTTATCCTGAATCTACCACAGACATTTAGAAGAATGCACTCCAAAATAAAAAGATTTTCTTTTTCATTTACACATGTGCATATATGGCAGCTTCATTTTTTAAAAGTAACTTTTAAATGTGGAATGATGGCCAGCTTTAACACTTGTAGCATCTCCAAAAGTCACAGTGAAAAACTGCAATATCTCCTGCACATTTGGATTGGTCATTCCAGAGGCAATGAAAGCTCATTGCAAAAACTTATCCCATCTATATATGCTTAGATGAAACTCTTAAGAGGAAAGCAGGACCATTGATATTTACATCTGCATCACACACTTCAATCCTAAGCATACGATAAAAATGTAAGATTTCAACAGACAAAACATTTTTCTGTTGGAAAATTCGTTGGCAGAAATCAATAGATTTCCTTCATAAAAAAGTATGTTCACTAAAATGTGATAGAAATACTTTTATATTAAGACAAATCACAAAGTGAAGCAGATTTAAACCAGAAAACTCAGTATTTTACCTAAGTATACACATTTGTGATGGCACAAGAGAATAGAATCAGTTGTGAAACCATATGTACTTTTTACATGTACAATTTACAGGAATTGGACTAGAGTTAACTTGGAGGAATAATGGAAAAATATTCTGAAATCTTCAAAGATGGGTGAAGAAGATATCTAGGAAATGAAAGGCTGATTAGAGTTCTTGAAGATATATATTGAAATGTTTTAATGGATCTTCCACTGAATTCTAAAATCTAGTGGTTCTCCAATTAATATAATTTTTTCGTTTACTAAATTCAATAAAAAATGTTCATCTTGCAGATAGCCAAAGCAATAAAACTAACATTTCCCATCAGCATTAACTCTCCCTTATCTTTGAGATGTTTACCTAGTCTTGAAGCTGTGACATATGGGAATTTCACACCTAGTGAATATATTTTCATGTAGCTTTTGGCACAGGAGTGTAATCATTAAAAGAATATACACAAGTAAGAGTAACTGCAACAGCTGGTGACATTTACCAATTAGAATTACAGTTCTTTAAAACACTTCATTCTTCTTAATGTGTGCAGGATAATTATCTTTGAAATTGCTGTGGAAAAAAAAATTAATTTTCCTTTTTAACAGCATCTGACTATAGTAGAAATACGTGTGGGTAAGGCAGATTATCAATACCCCAAAGTATAACTCTGTTTTAAACCTCTCCAAAATCTCAAAGAGTTAACCATCTTTGCTTGTGGTGGGCAAAGTACACATTAAACATTGAATGAACCAACAGAATATAAAATACTTCATTATCTCTTCATATTGCATGCATTGAATTTATTTGTTTTCTCCAAACATGTGGAAGAAGAAAAAAAAAAGCTATTATAAGCATCAAAATAGCTTTAATGCTGTATCTTTAATGTTTTAACTTTTTTTTATAGGGACTATGTATTATTTGGAAACCTCTGATTACATGATTCTCTATTGATCTGTTTTAAATTATTAAGTATCAGAAAAAACCCAAGTTAATATAGAGTTAAACAAGCAAACAACAACAAAGAAATTTCATATACCTTAGAAGACAATCAAATAGAAACTGAGATATATTTTAAATAATTGTCACTGGGGGCATTTAATTGGTAAGACTAAAGCATTCCAGTTTCCATATCTATATTCAATATAAAAAAAGTCTCTGAATCTCTGGCAGAACATCTGCTGAAGTTAATAAGAGTATTTTCAAATCGTTGGGACAAAAATTTAACCTGCTGTATTATCTAGATAAATATAAAAAAAGATTGTCTGAAAGTGTCCCCAAGAAAAAAAGTGTGGTTTTTTATGATAGATAAAAAGTTATTATAAGTTTGTTTTATCCAGAACAGCAGACAAGATGTTTTGCCTATCTGAAAATGAAAGAAAAGCAGACAAAGAGATGAATAGAGAAACTGGAAACACAAAGACATCAAATAAAATACCAGGAAATTAAGAGTTGTAAATAGGGTTACTTTGTCGCTGGTTACACAAGTAACTGAATACACTGGCGAGTGAATGAGTTTAAACAAGGGTGTAGGCTTCAGCACATTCTTTTTTAGGGTTAATCACTAGTTAACCTGGCAAGATGAACATGCTGTTTGGGAAAAAAAATTAAAAATCCTTTTTAATTATAGACTGCAAGTGCTCTTGCTTCCTGCTGCTGCACCTAATCCCACAGGTGCAGGTTGTCTCTTACTATTCACTGGTAGGTGGGTCCTGACTGCCAGGCACTTTTCATAGCAATAAATTCAGAAAAAGAAGAAATAGCTTAAGTTTCCCCATTCGAATAGGAAAACAGTATCACAGTATCCATGTAACAAGGAAGTCAATGTTAAAATACATTATTTCACTTTCCATGATATTGTAGAAGCTGTTTTATGATTGACACACATGGCTGCCACTTGCAATATTTGCCTGAAGCACCTAGTGAAAAGAAATGATACATTTCCTTAGTTTCTAGGCATTCAAATATTTTGCTGCTGAAAGACTGCAATGGGTTTAATGCTGCCACTAATATTAGGCATTTTCCTTCAGGAGAGCTACACCTAAGTTCCTGAACAGTATTTTGCAATGCAAAGGTTTGGCATAAATCTCAGTGAAAATCATGTACATTTGTAATGCTTGAGGTATGTTTATGCTCACTTTGGCATTTGTCACAGAACATTTCTTAGCAACAGAGAGTATTAAAGGAACTTGTGTTCCCCAAACCCAAGAAACTAGTTTTACTGAGTTGCTATCCTGCCAAAGCATTAATGTTTGGAAGAGGAGAACAGATGCTAGAGACCATACAAGAAAAAACTTCATCCAGTTTTGTGTTTGCTCTTCTCTCCATCCTGGAGGGAGTAATTTTAACTACAGCATGAATGTAACAATGAAATGAAAAGAAGTGATGACCTGGAGGGGGCTATTGTGAGGAACACAGGAGCTCCTTTTTCAGTGTCCACCACTAATCAAAGAGCATGTCAGAAAATTTCACCGCCTGAAAGTCCTTCTCTAAATACTGCAAGGCTCATCACTTAGACTTTGGAATAACAGAATTAAAATACCATTAAAATATTTTTGGAAGAAAAGCTACTTGTATCCATGGCTAGATCATCATCCCCTTCACTTCTTGCAAAATGAAATACATAAGCAAGGCAGGAAGGTACACCATTTGCATAATCAGTCTATTATAAAGGTAACATTTTAATTTCATATGGTTATGAATGAAATTGGGTTTTTTAAATGAAAAAATGCAATGCATTTTCCTCTCTCTCTCAAAAACATATTGAAAA
Organism: Vireo altiloquus; assembly: GCA_013396875.1. Lineage (NCBI taxonomy): Eukaryota > Metazoa > Chordata > Aves > Passeriformes > Vireonidae > Vireo > Vireo altiloquus. The sequence continues at coordinate 67,032 of VZRF01001862.1, forward strand.
GAAAAAGAAACTTTTACATAGGGGAAATGTGTGTATTTTGAGAAGTGTCATGGAAAAATTAAACTGTCATTCTGCAAGAATTTACACAAACATCTTTTCATATACATATAGTTTTATTACTTTCATGGGGCAACACAGGCATGCAAATGTCTGCACCAGGATTTTGATTTCTAGCGCAAAAAGGTCTTAAAAAAACACTACAGCCCGTATGACACAACTGGGTATTAAAATATGCTCCCCCCCCCCCCCCCCAGTTACATTTTACTATGCTATTTTAGCTTTCCTACTCATTAGTAGTCATCCTTCTGATTGCCATTTAAGAGGTATCTCAAAAATGCTGCTGACTTAAAACTGATACTGCAAGGATTTCCCTCCAATTCTACAACAGCTTGTTTTCACAGATCAGAAAACAGAAGGGCCAGTTCCCAGGTCTGGGTATACAGAGGAGGAGGAAGCCAGGAGAAGCCCTAAGCATAAGGATAATGACTCACCTGTGGTCTTTATTTTTAAATAGAGTTCTCTAAGAAAACCCAGCTTAAAAATGACTAGCACAGTAAGGCCACACCTGAATAAACACTTATTTCTCTCAAAAAGATTTTTGCTTCTTAAAACCAGCTAAATGAGGCCACGCAGTACAAGTGTGATATTTGAAAATGAAGGTATATGGAAGGTCCTCATGTGTATCTGCCTGGTAGGAGGCAGAGTTCCTTCTTTGGCCTCTACAAGACCCCGTAAGTCAAATGCTGGTACATGTGTGAGGCCCCTTTTCATACCTTTGATCCCCACATAAAGGCAAGAGTGGAGTGAGAGGGCTGGCATTGTGCGAGCTGTGCACTGCTGTCAGCCCTGGCTCCTTCAAATGGCCTCTCTGCACTTGGTATGACAGGTGGCCCATACGAAGAGAGGGAGGATTAGGTTCCTTCTGTGCCCTCTAAGTAACTGGCATAGATTACTGGCTCCTACAAAGGGATTTAAGCATACCTTTCTGAACAAAAAGCAGTATATACATAAGCATGTAACTGGATGCTCAATTTGTATGAGTAATTGCTCTGGTTGTATTTGTCAACGCAGCAAATGTGTGTAGAAATGACCAGCTAAAGACACAATAATCTGAATGACTTACATGATGAGAAATTGAACACAATGAAATTATCTACATGATTAAGGGAAAATAATCATTTGAAATTAACAATATACATTTTTTACCTCAATTTTACAGCATTCTTTCCCTATTCTTATTAATTAACTTGCTTTGTGAACAGAACATCAAAAAAAAGGCAAAATACTGGGTGGTACTTCTATGTCTCCTATGGATTGCTTGGACTTTAAGAGAAATTAATGAATGGTTATAGTAAATTTGGATGAGTTGTGTATTCAAATCAGCTTCTGCATTCCCAGTTATCAAAACAGCATTAAGAAGACAATCAGTGTCATCCTCCATGCACTACTTGAAACATTTGTGTTATTTTCCTCTGAACATTTGGTTTCTTTTATGTGCACAGCAGCCACAATTTTTTCCACTGCAGAGTCTTGTGTACTGTGACAATTACCAACAAGAAGAACGTAACAGAAACTAGATTTTTTCAGTATTATTTTTAGGAAATCACAAGACATCATTGCTATTCTTCTTAGTCTGGGTAGTTTTGCATAGCTGGGGAAAGCAATGAGAGCTCCTTGGGACTGCATACATCCCACTTCTTAAAGGGCATCCTGAAAATTTGAGGGTTATGTTGCATGTTTTCTTAAACAGTTAAAAAATCCACAAAACCACCTTTTTTCTTCTTCTTCTTTTGGATTTAATTAATCATAATTGGCAAGATTAATGAATGGAAGGGTAGACAGCAAAGGTAGGTAGCACTCTTACTAATCTATCCGCTAAACGAATCACAAGTACGTGTCTATCTTTCCTACCCTGGTCCTGAGAAATTGAGGGATGCTGTCTAGGGAGTGTGCACCTTCATGTCCAACTATTTATTGTCTAAACCCTCTCTCAATATCAATAGAATTAATCTTTTCGTCAAAAGGACCAAGAATCATCCACGAATAATTTTTTGAATAATTTACTATTTTTATTTATCTCTTATTTAACTTTTTTACCTCCTTAACCTCTTCTCTCTCTGAAACATTTTTCTCAGTAATACCTTCATTTTCTTCTAACATCTTTTTTGTCTAGTTATTTTTACTTCACTGCCATCCAGCATATTTTTCACTGTTTCCCAAATCCTGGTAATCAAAGATCAAAAACTCTGTCAAATACACACACTCAAAAAAACCCTCCAAAACCCATGCCCCTCCTCCTTGTCCCCTAGATGCACCAAGTGATCTCATTCAGATGGAGGTGGGGCACAGGGGCAGAATGCCATTGTCACACACACTGCAAGTCTGCACATATTTGCAACTACATCACAAGAAAGGGCCAACTGCAGTCACTTTTAAATAACTTTCATGTATGCAGCTATATGGTAAGGAAGGACAAGAAGAGGTTTTCTAACATATTAGGTCAAAATAAAACCACGAGGCATTTAATTAGCTTTAGTGCAGGCTTGCTAGATTACCATCACACTACCAAGAGGTCACTGTATGTTCCTCCCTGTGAGCTGCCCTTCCCTCCACTTCTCACTTCAGCTGTAAGCCCAGGTGATGGCCTTGTGATGTGACAACTTTCAGACTCCTCTTGCAGCTGGAAGCTTTTACTTTGACCTGACTGTGATGTCAGGCCCTGTTCAGACTGGACAGCTGCTGTCAGTTGTGACAGCTAAGGGCTCTTCTTGGCCTCAACTGCATCTTCACAACAAGAGAAAGAATGTGAAGAAGCAAAATCAAACCCCAGCCAAGGAAAATCTTTCAATCCACGTAAAAAGTCCTCCAGAATTTGGAAAACCTTTGTCAGGTCAGATCCACAGCCTCTCCCAGGCACAGTTTACATTTGTAATTGAAAGTTATGGCCCCACAGTCCAGTTCAAATGCTGGGCTGTGAGAAAGGTGTGTGAGAAAGCTAGAAAGCAAAGACACGTTAATAATGCAAGGATCCTGATAGCCTGTCTGTAATTTGGTCGTCTCTTCAAGCCAAGCACCATCATTCAGTGAATGTGAGAAGGGCAGTGGGGCTCCAGCAACCATCTCCCCACTCTGCCTCCCTCTTTCTCTGGAACAGAGAGCACATCCCTCTGCGACCTGATTTGCAATATTCCCCTGAGCTTGTGGCAAAGGTTTCGGTCTCATTTTTATTGTGAACTTCAACATCAATGTATCCAGGCCAATGGTAAAAGACTTCGATGTCTCCTCATTGATATCCTATGTAATTGGGAAAGTTTTCTGTATTACCTGAAAAAAGTCAATGAATTTCTAATTTGTCCACTATAGGCGTTTGGGTATTAAGTGCCTCACCAAGGACCTTTTGCGGCAGCTACACAGCACAATATATTAACAAGAGGTAAATGAAATTACTGGATTTGATATGAGGTCATTCCTTTGAATGAGACTGAGCCCAGGTTTTTCTTTTTTATAAAAAAAAAAGAGGACTTACAAAGGTAAAAAATATCCAGGCAACAAAATAAGAAAAAAGTCTTAAAACATCACCTGAAAACAACAGAAATATTAGAATTTATCTTATGAATAAAATAAATATAAAGACAGCAAAATAAATTTCAGAAACAGGGATTTTTCCTTTTATTTAACATGTATGGATTGAAAAAAATTCATTTAAGCTTGCATTTTTCAGGATAGAACTGCTGAAGGTTTTGCCGTCCACCCCACGGTTAAGCATATGTGGCATTCCTTTATATTTTAATTTAATATTTTTCATTTACATAATAATTGTCACATAATAATTTTAGTCTTTTTTTGCTATGCTTGGAAAATAGGGAGTTTTAGAATTGCATTAAAAAAGGGATGAGAATGCAGACTTATGAGAGAACAAGGGATATTGACAGTGAAAATGAGAATACTACGTAACTTCTTACTTGCTATTTAAAGATATTCTACTATCATACTCTGATAAAAATATTTTAACAGATAATTTTGCCTTTATGTACACAAGAACTTCAACAGTTACCCCTTTATTTTTTACTTATAGCACACAAACATTGCACAACCAATGGTAAATCAAATAGAGATTGAGCAAGCAAGGGGTTAAATAAGCACAGTTGAGTCTTGAAATAAGAAATCAAGAAATAAAGAAATAATGGATATTCAAGTATGAATCATTTACTTGTTGCCTATACCGCACATTTGGACAATTTATCCAAAGTATGGAAAGACTCCCACAAAAGAGTATGTAAGTTACAATCCTCACTCTTCCACAACTGAAAAAGTGCATTGAGAATAAGCTTTCCATGGTTTGCTTTGAGAGTTACTTATTGCACAAGGGAAATGAAACGTCCTCTCAGGGTTGTGGTGGCTGTTTAAATACTCTATGTAAAGCTATAACGAATCTCTGTAGGAAAGCAAAATGTCAACAATAAAAAACGTGAGCTAAAGCCCCCCTAATTTCTGAATTACTATGAACACTAGAATAAATAAATCTAAAAGGGTTATACTTACCGGAACATCAACATATTTGGCAGCTGCTTTTACCTTTAGAAAATTAAGCATAAAACACACAGTAAGTACTTATTACTACAAATTGCACACAATTTCAGAATTATGCACAGAAAGAAGAACAGAACCTTTGAGAATCCAAACACTTACAGTGAATGAAACTAATGATGAGAAGAAAGTACCTTCATCATATCTTGACAGTTTAGACAGCACACCTTCTAACACTGAAACAACCTGGAGGAAAAGCAAAGAAAAAAAATCTAAATGCACAGTGTGAAAATTAAATATTGGGAATGAGAATGTGAATTTTTCTTTCTCATATTTGTATTGATCAACAGGGCAATGTGAACTTTAAATCTGATAACTTTCTCCATCTCACAAAGTGCTGAAATCAAGGACAAGCTTCTTTTTGCAGCTTCACTTATTGATCAAGCAAATGGAAACTGCGGAACCACTGCAGAAATAGAAACCCAACTCAAATTTTCTCCTGATGTGGGCCTGCTTCTAAACACAACATTGCTGCCTATAGAAAGCAGTTGAATATAGCAGTGTGGGTACCTGGCAGGTATTTTGGGTAGAAATCACATGTTATTTTCTAGGACCACAGCTTCAAAGATGATGGAGCACAGTTGCTAAAGGTGGTGATCTTGATATCATGTTTCTCTTATCTTTGCTATTAATTAGAAAACCAGCTCTGATTTCAACTGAAAGTATAATAGCACTGGTTTTCTGTCAGCATGAGCTGTTGAGCTGCTACTCCATGGCCAAGAAGGAGTCAAGATGTATGCCTGAAGTCTCTGCTATGGTGGGATTTCTCTCCCCTGTACTTTCACCTGCTATTCTCTGAGTAGCATGCCTCCTCAGCAAGAGGAATAAATAGGTGTTTTTGCCAAAATTTCTTTCTGACCAAAAAAAAAATCTTATTAATAGCATTAAATACAGCTTTAATATTTAAACTCCCCCAAATTCACTTTAAAGCAAATTCTCTTCTCATATCCTTCTGTGATGTTATGTTGCTCAAGTAATTTACAGTATGTAACATAAAATACCTGTCAGCCACTGTATTCATGCACATTTATTTTACACATATAAATTGTATTCCAGTTTATATAAAGATTGTTTTAAGTCATCCCTTGCTCCCAACACAGACATTCCCACAACCAAGAGTATCATTTTATGAGTGTGAGGACAGAACAAAATTCCATCTGGCATGCTGTTAATGGGCCCTGTAACAGTGTCACAACAGTGTCACCTCCAGAGGAACTGAGATCATCACTTTACAATAAGCCCTACTCTTAACAGTTCAAGGAGCAGGAGCAAGTGCAGACCTGCATTTGTCATTTATCAATCTAACCTGTCATATTTACAGTGATTAATTAAGACACCGGCACGTAGGTGCCAATCAAAGAATAAATCCACATCGCAAGAGAGAGTGGCAGTTGTTTCTGCACCCCCTTTATTAGACCAAATACCAGCTTTCTGCTTTGCAGTTGCTTGCCTGTGAGAAGCTGCTGTTCATACTTCAACTCATTTTATCTAATTGACAAGGATTCTTTCTGCAGAAAAGTGTTCAACTTTATTGTGCTAAGGTCTGCTACGGAAAAGGCTGACCTCTTAAACAACATGGTGTCTGCAGTACCAACATACAAATCCAATACAAGTGGGACACAAAATAACAGAGAAAAACATTTCAGCGCCAAGGATGTCTGTTTAAACAAAAGGCTTAGTTATGTAGCTGGAAACTTGTCTTCCAAGATGTCAGTGTATGGACTTGTGACACTCCAAGAGCATTTCCGCATGTACCTCACATTCTATGAATTGGTTACCCTGACACACACTGTGCTTTGTTTTGTGCTATTCCTGTGATTTGTTAAATGGTTTAGACTGGTATGCCATGTTTAAAAAATGCCCAGTATAGCTCTTAACAAGTAAAACCTCACTGAAGGAAAAGTATTACTTTCAGTTTTATAAATAACTTGCAGCTAGGAACAATGATTGAAACACTTATTCCACTTGGACACAAAGGAGATAAAACAGAGGTAAAGGCTAAAAAATAATGAAAGTATACTAGATGCAAAAGATGAATGCACATGGCTATTGTGCACATTGAAGTGCTTTTTTTTTTTGGCTAAAACCAAGATTTAAACATCAGCCTTCCTCTGCACCTCAGAAGCTTTCTGCCTCAAAACAGAAGCAATCAGGATGTCTCTGGTATTTCAAGTCTCAGGTGAGGAGACACTGGTTAAGCTTCCAGTGATCAGCCGAGCACATGGAATATTTGCTTCCTCTTTTGAGATTTCAACCTCTGATGTTACTGTGATAACTAATAATGAAATCTGTCTGTATTACCAGTAATTGTCTCTAGAATTCCTCGTAAATAAATCCAGATGGAATATGACTATTTTCTTCCTTTTTCAAAATCTCAGATATTACGAAAAAAAATCAAAAAGTTTAACCTTTAATAGCATGATTTGTTCTGATTAAATTCCCCTTTCTTTCTCTTCCTCCTGCTTTCCAATAACACTAAAACCATAAACTGGAAGATTAGTTGGGAGGTATGGTAGGCAACATGCAAAACTTAAAACTGTTGAGTTGAATTGCTTGTAGCTACACTTAGGTCAAAACCTCACTTCAGACCACGAATGTATGGTTTCTACACAGCTATCAATAAGTGGACACATTTTGTTTAAACTTCTATAATGATCCTATAAAACCTTCCTCTTCAACTGATAGGTGTCAATCCAAAAGCAGATTCCCATCTCCCATTCCCCAAGTTGTGACAAGTGAAAATGAAGGCGTGATGAAAATATGACCAGAGTCTTACCTTTCGTCAAAAAAGTGACATAAGTGAGTACTTAACTCACAAATTGTAAATATATGGCTTATTTATCCTACCTTGAAAATCAGGTATTTATGGGTAGTTTGCAATGCACAGATAACAAAACTTCTTATAAAATCTTTCTTTTCTGTCATTATTTGCTGTGTTCCTCAAACTATTGGGGATGGAAACCTTAAAACTTTTACTGGAGTAGAGGTGCAACAGCAAGACAAGACATTGTTTAAGTTTTCTTCACTTATTCTCTAAGTCCTTATATCATGTTAAAACATTTTCTTTTTAAATGTAAAAGCCTACAAAATCAATTTTAAGAAACAAAACCTTATAAAATATTTTTAATTCAACAGTTTGTAAACCAAAATCTCATTAAAAAGTTAAACTGAAACTCTGGATATTGTCCACCTCTAAATACAAAATTTAAATACTAAGTGATAGGAAGAAAGTTCTCATATAAGAAATTTTGAAAAAACCCATGTGGTATTGTGTAAGACAATATTGAAAAAATTTAGTCCTACCAGTTCTGCTAGCTGCTAGCTATTCATATCTGCAAGAGAAATACAGAGTGCAACCTTATCTCAGTAAAAGGTTGCACAGAAATTGTTGTCAATTGTTACAAAATTTAATTTTGCAAATTCAGCACTATTTGCAAAAGAATTATTCACAAATCGTGTTGTCCTCCACGCTTTTCCTGCACATAGAAAAACTGTGTGATATTTGAAAACATCTTCAAAATTCAACCATTTTCTGCTGTATTATAAATTAAAATGTAAATAGTTTTACCTTTGAAACAAGAAGTGAAATAATTTCTTTAACAGTTTCTTCAATCAAGTCATCTATTTTTGAATGGTATTGTTGCTGTATTTCAAAAAATAAAAAAGCATTAGCATGTATATGAACACACACTTTTGTCATAAGTCATAAATGGTGCAAAGCTGATAACCCTGCCAGATCAGATTTACTTAAAATTATCATTTTGAACATCAGAAGAACAAACCCTTGAAAATGATCCACCCAATCAACAGTTTCTTACATTCTGTGCTGAAAATTTTCCCATGTACACTGTTGAGTTAAGCAGCTAATGGGGTTATTATTTAGATGAATTGAGTTCTTATACTTATTCAGGCAAAGGAATGTGAAGGATACTTTTTGTCTTCTCCTATATAATTAAGGTGGCCATGTATTTGTTTCTAAAGGGTTGGTTTAGCTGGAGAAGCAAAAAGACTAGAATAAGATTTAATTAATACAGCATTTCATGTCTGACAACTCTCATTCATAAGTTATTTTAAATGTCCTCTAGAAATAAAATGAGCTCCAATTGTTCATCCTGAAAGAGCCTTTCTTCTAGCACAGTGAGCTTCAGTTTATACAAATCTTACAATATGCTCAAGCAAGGACAAAATTAAAATTTCATCAACAAAACAGAATAGATGGTAACAAATTAATAGGCCATAGAAGGCATAATAAAACAGATTTCATTCTCCATAGACCTTTTCTTTTGCTTTTTCATAAAGAAGGTGCCTTTAAGTAAATGCTTTTAAAATAAATCCGAAAGTCTTTTTAGATAATCCTACTGAGTTCCCTTCTGAAATTAACGGGAACTAGGGATCCCATTCTGTCAAAGAGGCACATCAATTTAAACAGTAATTCTTCCTTTAGAAACATTTATCTGACAGCAAAGACTATCGCCAATAGCCACTTCACAGGAAATGTGACTTGTAAAGACTAACCCTATCTTCCTAGTTCAAGGCTACTTGGAACAGCTAACAGCATAATGCTTGGAGTAAAAGTACTGAGATCAGTGTAAACATCAGCCTAACTTAGCAGCTGCCAGCTGAATAGTTTTCGGAGTTCTAAGTTTTTAAAGGCTATTTTTCATCCATTTCAGAGTTGTCATACAAACCAAAACATTAATCTGATCTGCTGAATACTTTTAGGAATGATTTCCTAAAGAGCACAGATATTGAATTTGGGTTTAAATTAAGGGAGAATAAAACTGATAAGTGTTTGCCCACACATACATGTCTGCTACAGGTACCAACACCGAATGTTAATTTTTGCTTTTAATTTTTTTTAAAGTTTAAAACCACTTGGAAAATGTAAATATGCAACTCAGACAAACAGCTGTGATCACACTAGAACAGTAAAAGAGCGTATTAGAAATACATCAAAGAACTTTGTACATTTTCATATATATTATATTCCAACCATATTAATGTCTTGACCAATATAATATTGTCTTGATCTGCTAAGGAGTCTAATAACCCCAAACAGTGCATGATGTCTGTTGCTTACAAGTCTTCACAAGGCAATGGTTTCTTACTCTCTGAAAACCATAAATAATTATTCTCCCACTGATGAATGTCAAAACTATACATACTCCTATGATCTAAGAAAAACAGTTGTCCCCCCCAGAAGTGTCTGCAACTTTATCTCCACAGTATATTAAATGAATGGAACTATGTATGTAAGATAATTTCCTATGATTTTTGGTTTTTTATTGTATTTTTTTCTCTTTTTTTCTCACCAGAAAGCAAATATAATTTCATAGAATTTGAGTACAAACAGTAACTTCACTTCTGAACAAGGGAAAAAAGGAACCGAATGGAGTTTTTCAAAAACAACAAGGTTCCAAGTCAGGACATTTCTTTAGAAATAATTTTTAAATTACACTAACCTGTTTTTTTTTCATGATTTATTTTGAAAACCATAAGATCATAAATATTCTAACCCACTCCTCTCCAGCGCTAACTTCCACTAAAACAGTAACCCTCAGCAAAACAAAACTTCAGATCCTCGTGGAAGATGATTTGACTCTGAGCTTTAAGAAGATGGCTGAACTTTGGCTCCTAGAGGACTGGCTGACAGTGCAGGGGTATAATCCAGAGCAGGCAAGAGGAATGGCACACCCTGGAGAAGGGGGTTATGCCATCTGCCTGCAGGTCATTAGAGGTACTGGCATTGCCTGTCCCCAAGGCAGCACGTGTGTGTTTGCAGGTTACTGCTTGAACACACGTGAAAGGTGAAATGGCAGCGGCACCTCAGACAAAGAGCTGTGGTTTACTTCCAACGAGCCTCACTGAGAGGTGAAAGAACTCAAAACTTTGGGACTTGGTAAGACAGGACACTGGGTATGAAAAGCAGAAAAGTGAAGACTTCATCTGGAATCACCTTGGAGGATGAACAATGAAAGAACTGAGAAGCTGATGATCAGTTTGTTGCATGGTCAGACTGTAAAGGAATTTTGAGGGCCTGGCTAGCAAATTAACAAGAAAAGCAACATTACCATTTAAAATAAAAAGTGGCTGTTAATATTCAACGAAAAAGACGTAAATTAAAAAACAATGAAAAGACACTTACCCATTGACTAGCAAACTGGTTCATGTCACGGAAAATCAAAAGGAAAAATAAAGACGACAGGGTATAACAGGAAAATGATGAATGTCTCATTGAATTAGAAAAAAAAGACAATTACATCGAATATGCTAACTTGAAAAGATCGGTCAATGAAATGAAGAGCACAGTAGAGAAATACAAAAATCAACTGAGAAAAATATGGCCAAATAATGTAATTGTGAAGGAGCCTAAAGCAGACATACATTTTTTGTTGTCAAATTCTGGAAAATGTTTTTACCATCTCTCCAAAACCAAATCAAACAAATAACAAGCCAAATTACATGCTATTGCATCAGCACAGAAAGAACAGTTCTAATTTTTTACTAGTGGTCTCACCAATCTACATAGCATACCCTTTTAATTACACAGATTATTCCTGCTGAGAATGACAACATGGGAGTGACAGAAGTCAGTGAAATTTACATATCCTTCAGAAGCATATCAGTGCTCCACTGTGGAGTATCTAGAGTCCTGGCAGCAGACTACTGCCAAAATGGTCCCTGTCCTTGGAGACCAAACAAAAAAAGCCCATTAAATTATCTGATTATTTTTTTTCTCTCTTTTCAGCATATTCCTAGACATGAATGCTGGGTCTATAACCCAGTTAAAACCATACGTTACTCATTTAAAACCTGTCTGCAAAGTAAATATTTTGGCTGTATTTTACCATTAAAAGAGTCCTGAAGTGGGCTCTTTTTCTGTTGCAACCCAAGAGAAATTCCTCAAGGGGTTGTGAGTCAAGAAATCCTCTGAATGTTCAACAGACCCACAGGTCAAAGCAAACAAATTACAGCAGCACCGTGTGTGCTCTCTGGTGGAAGATGAGGGGTTGTGTCCTGCATGATGCTTCTAGGGATCAGCTGATGCACCCTTCTGAACAAACTATGGGACACATCTCAGTTAGTTGGAAATTAATCTAAGGACAGTCTGCAGTGTGAGATGTCTCAGATCAACCAAAACCAGGAATTAAACATACTAAATTCCACTTACCTCTTGGCCCCCATCCAGTATGCAGAGTTTAGCTGTCTGCTTTTTAGCGTCAACTAAGACGTTAAACATTGTACACAGAGAAGAAGGGATACGCAAGTCTGTTGATTTGTTTGTCTTTTGCAGCTTCACTTCAAATGCAATTCTTGTTCTGTTTATTGAGACACAATTTGTAATATGAGTATCTCTCATAATTCTGAACAACCACTGTAAACATGTACGAATCTTACTGAACATAATGCCTTAAGAATGTACATAGGCATGAGAACCCTTTAGAATTAAAATTCTGCAAATTCAGAATATCAACCTTTCAATAAACAATTGTATTGATGGTTTAAAGGTTCTGCATTTCTTCAGTGAATTCAGTTGAACAATAAAAGTATTATCTTCTTGCTTTCTAGACAACATTTCCTTGTGTGATGACTGAGAAGAATTTAAAGTAATAAAAATACCCTTAATTTTCCAACTTTTTTATGATAAAATGCAGTTTATTGTATAAAATGCTTACTCCTAAGAAATATAATGAAAAAGTCCTCTTCTGGCTTTAATGGAAAGAGAATTTTAATTCAATACAGCAAATGAGTTTACTACTAAGAAAATATTAATATTTATATTGAAAATTAAGACACATCAGAAGATACGTAATATAAACACCCTATTTTCTTCTCACATCAGTGTAAATAACGGGCAAAGTCACTGAAATAAACTACAATTCAGCATACCTAAATATATAAATGTTTTATTTCCACCCTTATTTTTAAATGTGGGTACCAGAAATTCACACAATGTTTTTAGAAGATGGAAACAGAAGAATCCTATTTCCATTTGAAAAATTCTTAAGATCATATTAATATCACAAAAGGAGTTATAATAGAAGAATTCCATCATTTTTTTTCTGAGTTGCTACTCTAATTTTTATTACCTGACATACAGTATCTTTGACCACACTAAAATATCATTAATATATTAAGATTGGTACGTTATGTATTAAGTCTAAAATATTAATATATTTTATAGTCCTGTTGATAAGACTGTAAAGATTATTTTTCAGGCTCAAAAATCAATATAGTCCATGTATTAGTAGCACTGAATCTCTGCTACTCTTTCTATGTTTTTTTTTAGACAAAGATTATACTAACAATCTTCCAGCCCTTTAAGAATTCATCATTTTTCTAAGATTTCTTAGATAACTGTAATTTACCGACCTTCTACGCCAAATTCTTTAGAACAGATGGATTGCTTTAATTTTAGTATTTCTTACCTTTTTTTGCTAGAGCTTTAACTTTTATTCCATTCCCTGTATTGTTCTCCTTTCATAATCAAATAGAAATGTTCTTTCAAATGTTTCTGGTTTTTTAATCATGATTTCATCACTATAGCTCTAGCAAGAGGCTCATACTGTAGGCCTGAGATGGTCCTTTTTCCTACTGCGTTTAGAGAAAATAATGCAATACTATGCCATCTATAAAGGTTCTCTGGTTCTTTAGCCTTGCTTATCAATATTGTACATTTTAAGATTAACACAGTGAAATTACCTACAAATTTTTTTCCCCCTATTCTATTACTTTTTTAAAAATTGTGGTTTTATACATCCACATTAAGCTTTCTGAAGCACCTAATTGTAAGTCTCCATAAATTTTCTAGACATACAGATACTTCTTCTAAACTCAGTGATATTTACTGAAAGCTACAGCAGAGATCTTTTCAGATCACCTATACCTAATTTAAAAGAATATTCCAATAAAGCTAAGATACAGCTCAAGAAAAAACAGCACTACATTTTCTGTAATTTCCAGAAGCTTAGCACTATAAAGCTTAGTTTCAGTTTTGACTATCAACCAGCCCTATTTTGCTTGTTGTATAAATGTAGAAATATTGTACACTCTATAGTTTGTAATATATTTCTTAGAGACTGTACTCTAAAACCGACAAATTAAATAATATTATTAACTGAACATGAAGAATACTTTAGTAAGGGGGGGAGGGAAATGTGAAAAAAGAAAAAGATTTCTTCTAGCAGAATTCTGAGTTCTGTTAATATTTGCCACAAATATGGAATAGAAAAAAAACCCAGTTTGGTTTATTCACTTCCAAGGGTCTATTCACAAAAGATACAGAAATTCTCCTTAGTATTTCCTAGATGTTGCCAAATTGCTGATTGGCAGATGCTGGGAAAGAAACACATGTCACGATCTCATCAGAGTTGCTCTGATTCCTGTGACAGGATTCTGGTATAGATATACCTCTGCAAGCCAGCATGACCCCTCCTGCGTTAATTTTCAAATCCCTCCCAATTTTCAAGTGGTAATTTCAATCGTACCTTTTAACGCAGGCTTCTATCATGTCAGTGGCCATGAGTTTAAGTCTTTGCTCTAAATGGTGGGCAAATTCTGGTTCTGGCCAGTGAAGATCAAAAACAAACATCTGCAGAGCATCCAGTTTCCAGAAAAGATCTTCTGATGTAGCTGATCCATTGCTATAAGAAACAAAACAAAACAAAGCCCCCAAGAAACAGAAGATAAATGTATGGATGTCTATCCCACTTGCCACATAATTAAGGTAATAAAATTTCCTTATCACACCTCCTTCATTTCCCTGTATCTTTTAGCACAGTTGCTCTTATTTAAAAAATGTGAAAATGGTAGTGGGAAACTTAAAATAATGCCCCTTAGGGTGGAAAAAGTAAAGTATTTCTCACTTGTTAGCTGAGAAATATGCAGGCTAGAGAGGTAGATGGGATGCTGGAGAGCATGGAAAATGAAGGAGCTCAAGTTTCAGATCAAGATAGGAAAAATACAGGGTACAAGAATAGTAAGGATCTTTTCAATATACTGAAGACTTCGTGCATATATTTTCTTGCCTTCATAACTCTGGTAGATAAGTCTACCAAAGAAAGAGGATGCTAGTAGTAATACTGTAAAAGAGATAACCAGACAAATAGTCCCTTGATAAATGCTTATGAATTCTAACTGAGGGAATAGCATCAGATCTGAGTGGAAGAAAAAGGAGAAGAGAAACTCTTTAAAGAAATTTGCATATAAACAAAACCAGGGGATTAACATGGCTCTGTGCCATCTTGGATCGTCCATAATCCAAGTGCTCCTTGAACTGATCGCTAAATTTAAATACATTTGCTTGTGATAAAATACAACAACTTAAGACTAAACTTAGCAGTAAGTTCATAAAAACTTACACTGTTAACGCAGATTAATTACATTTTCATGATGTGTTGTACTGCAGTGCCTGAGTTACTGTTTATGATTAGTGCATGCTACACAACATTGAATTCCAGGATGTGAGTGACACAACAAACCAAAAATCAGCCTGACAGTCCCAATTCAGATCCAAATAGTTTAAATACATCACTACTATCATTTTGTTTCTTCTGCCTCATGGCAAAATAACAGAATTATCAAAGTGTTAAGAGACCCCAGCTCTCCTGGAAGGAATCAGTGAGCACTGATTGTGCTCAGGACAAAGCAGGCTCAGATTCAAAACCAAATGAAACAACCAGAAAGGACCTCTAATATCTGACCACCGAAAGCATCCCTCAGACAGCAGCACCACCACTGGCTCACACTGGGTTAGCCAAGGCCGTGGGCAGTGAGCTGAATCAAAGCACAGCTCATGTTCAGGGCTCTGAAGTGGCAGCAGGGATGCAGCAGGAGAACTGCTTCAGTCTCATACCTGCATCCACCACCTCCCAGACACACCCAGGCTCCCCTTGCTCTGCTGCCTTAATGCTGCCAGAGCCACTTGCATGCATCACTAAGTTTAATCAAGGAACAGAAAGAAAAAACAACTGTGGCAAAGATGAGGTCCTAATTGCTAGGGCTTTTCCACAAAATGACTCCATGTCTATAGAATTTTTTCAGAAGGCTTTATTTACATTAAGAACAGAAAGCAAACCTTTTCTCCCTCCAGCCATGTTAGCTGGAGGGATAGTCTCCATGTGACTGTGTCTGTGTGTCTCCAGCATAAATTTCATAAATATGAAAACAAACAAAGAAAAAACTCTTTCATTGGTCAAGGAAAGCACTTTATCAAAACATCTTTCATTATTTACATTATTTTCCTGGGAAACTACAGAAGTTCCTTTTTAGAAATGGAGTAAGTATTACAATTCGAGACAACTCTGACTGACTGGTGCTGCAAGAATCTGCAGGCAGAAAAGCCTAAAAAATCTTCCTAGGTTTCCACAAACAACCAAAACTTCGAGAAAATTTATAATCCTATTAGACTGGTTTTTAGGGGACAAGTAAATATTGAAGATATCATTGCATCTGCTGTGTACACTGGCAGTGAGTGAAGCTGTAGATGCTTTCTTACAGACTTCATCTGAATCAAAAGTGACTAAATTATTTTTGAGATGATTGGGGTAAAAGAATAAGACAAATCATGTGGGGACAGAAATGGGACAATCTTAGTATTTATAAAACTGTTGATAAAAACACATATTTTCTAGAAAAGAAACCAAACTTTCTCAAGAAAGAAAACTAACCATTTCCTTTATGAGATTATACAATTGAATAGTTTTTTATTCTCACATAATTGTTTCTTTTTCTCCTGATGGAATTCCAAAGGAAATTCTTTAGGAGTCAGGAGGACTAATACATTCATAATAACATTCATAATAACATAAATGTATTCTTATACACATTTACTACTTTGTTTACTACTGCAATGTAGTAGCCACTTAATTTTGTTTAATTAGACTACCAAAGTTTTGCAATTATAATAAATGTAATAACAGGCACAGGTTCGTGGAAGAATTCATTCTGTGAGAAACACTCCTTCATTTGTTCTCTTTTCATATCATTTTGAGCTTTCATTCTTCAAACTTTTATTCAGCATTGTCCAATGACACTTGAATTTGATTAACATATTATACTAATAAGACAAGGACAGAAAATAAAGTGCTACAACAGAATTTTTTTGTTTCTGGTTCATACATCCAAACACGAATGTCTAATTTATTTGCTAAATGTTGCAAAAGAAGAGCTAAACTCAGATTTTACCTCCTCCTGGCACAGAAGTAATTCCTACATTCAACTCAAGCCTGAATCTATACCCATAACTTCAGAACCCTTTTTTTTTTTTTGTGAAGGGACACGATGCATTCTTAGCTATTGAAAAGTTTTTCTTTGAATGTGTATTGGTAAAGATACTTCAGTTTAAAAAGGGAATAACTTTGCTTTACCAGGAAACAGAACTGACACTCTTTCTTTACAAAACATATTTAATGGTTTCCATAGTTTTAAAATTAAGCACAAACTCTACTGCTTTGCTGGCCAAAACTTAACCTTTCAGGTGCTGTCTAGTGGTCCATTCTTATTTATCAGGTCACAGCAGTATGGGAAGGTTACCAGTGATTAAAAGAGGCAAATATCTTGCACGTCCTGTTAAATTCCCATTGTTTCTAATGGGAATTTAACTTTGCATTTGGTCACACTTTGACTGGGAGAGTGGACCAGGTATTTCCAGAGGTCCTTTTTAAATTATTTTATGGTTTTATGCCTTGCATCATACTGAACGCAGCAAAAAAAGATCTCAGACATAATGTTTCTCCAAGAACCTGCAGCATATCAAATCTAGGAGCTGCATGAAGCCTCTTAGGCATGCAGCCTTAATTCACTTCTTATCCACTGACAGCTGAAAGAGGCAGCTTCCCACTTGGCTTGCCAGGTACCTAAGAAGTAGCAATTAGTCAAACAGCCCACTAATAAAAGTACACTGGTTGTAAGATATGCCCACACAAGACTCCAGAATAGATGCAGAATAAATAATTTCTTACCCACATATGAAACTCTATATTAAATATCTAAGAATATTATCAATCAACCAAAAGATTCAAAAGCAGCTGGCTTCATTTCTCCTATAATTTACCAAGGGCAGTGATGGCCATTTTACAAATTACTGCAATTACTTTTTTTCTAAAGTTACCACTGAGATACTACCCACTAGCGTTTTCTGAGGACCACTTACAAAAAATGGCACAAGCTCTACATCCCTTGCGAGCCCCCAGCTTGCAAACTCCAGATTTATATTCTTTATGCTGCCTCAAGATATATAGTCAGGGCTCAGAAGGTTAACTGAGAATTTTTTCAACAGAACAGGATTTGCAATAATTTCAGTGTCAGTTGCACTCAGCCCCATCTCTCTACTTTTCACCAGTAGATGGGGGGAAGGATAGAGCAGAACTTTTTCAAGTATCAGTTAGTGGAAAGTCCCTCAAAGATATTGGGGAAAGAGCTACCCCATGATTCCTTAGTTCAGGAGTGAGGCAACCTAAGGATCAAGCGACAAAAACAAGTTTCTTGAGTTTTCGTTCTTACTGCATATTAGTATATTGGGAAAGAAAGAAATTTGCCCCACAATACACATTTGTCTTCCAGAATGCTCAGAAGGACCAAGTTATATTCAGAACTCCCCACTGCATAGAAAGCAGATCAGCCAGATGTGCTGTGCCATCAGTCCTATGGCTATACTTTTAAATACTCATCCTCAAAAAATGCAGGCCATGGCCTCTTACCACTTCACTGGAGGTAAGCTGTACGACAGGAACATACGTGGCACTGCAGACACAACCCCTCAGAAGAGAGATGAAACACGGCCTCCTGACTCATTCAGCACTCACAAACACACAGTAAGGTCCAGCAGGGGAGCTCAGACACATTCACATCAGCTCCCTCTATATCACTAAGGGAGCACTGTGACTGCTCCAGCCTTGTCTCTCTCATCACTCATTATAGCTGAGCAATATATAGCAAGAACATTATAGCAAGAACAATTCAGATGACACATTTCCTTTGCCTCTTCTGGGTGGAAGACAAGACAGGACTATTCTGCTATAAGCATATATCTTATTCCAGGTTTTCCTAGCCTTGAGTTTTCCTGAAGTTTATGTTTTAGACAGGCACCAGATAGCAACAGACAACCTTAGGTCTGTATCTACGATATTTCTGGTCAGTGACACTATATCATGCCTGCACTGAAAAGAATAATCTATAAATTAAACCATAAACAATTAAAATCACCCACAAATCTAACTTAAAAGCTAGGTCTAGAAAAGACAGAAAAATGATATTTAAAAAATGAAGAGCAATTTAAAACAGTGTATTTGAATTAATGAGTAAGTAAGGAAAAACTCATTGTGCCTGATTGAAAGCTATTACAGAATATTCAAACATTTTTGCTCCTTAAGATTATCTTCAGCCAAATGGAAGAGTAATTCACAGTGCTCTGCATGTCTAGCCAGTGTGTCCTCTGAGTTGTCTTCTCCAGAGACCAATCAAGAAAAACAGACAACTACTCATAACAATTTTCCCTTTCCGTATAGAAAAAGAACTGGAGAAAGAACTGCTCAAAAAGAACTGGAGAAAAGGTAATGGTCTTTCTAAATGCTGTTATAAATAGCTTATATTTACTGCTCCAAAACATATGATCAAGGAGAAACAGAGAAACAATTAATTAAAAAATATAAACAATCTTTGCTAGTAATGTTCAAGAGAATTGTAGCAATTTTAAAGTGAAAATGGGAAAAACCTATTTTCATCAATAAAGCAGACAAAGAGATGCCCAACTGTGAATATATTCTCACTTCTTTCTATTCCGGAAAAGTTCTTAGGTAGGGACACAACAGCTCTATTGAATATAGAGGTTCTTAAACGTGAACTTGAGAACATGGACACAAACATTATAGAAGTTTGGAGAATATTAAGCCTCTTTCTATTACAGATTAAAGAGACACATGACTTCAGCAAACCTTTAACGCAGTTGGCTCAGACTGCTCATTCTCTTTTTTTTTGACTCTAGATTCTTCATTGTGTAATTCAAATAGATAATGATTAATTGGCAAAAATCATAACCTTCGAAGAGAAAGAGGAAAGTCCACCAGAACTCTGTGATATACATTGTCATCTTCTTGCCAAATCATCAGTTTTGTGGTCAGGTGGAGGGAGCACAGTGAAATAGGAAAGACAGACTTGGGGGAGTCAGAGAAGAGAAGGAGTCTATCTGGGCTCCTGAATTCAGATGCCTCTGCTGACTATATGGGTAACTCAGTGTACTCCTCAAGTCCATCTAAGCTGGGGTGTTTGTTCATCACATTGAAAGGGAAAACTGTCAGGGAACTCTGGGTTTTGCTTAGCAGGTATTAGAGCATAGGTATTGGGTTACTCCCTGTTGAAGAACTTAATGACTAAGTGTGTTCTCCCTGAAAAAGACAGGGTGGGAGAAGAGGGAGAAAATAAAAACCTTCTCCTTTCTTTCACGTAACAGTGAAAGTAAACCACTTCCTCTGCCAGAAAATGAGCCACTGTTACCAGCAGGAAACTCCTTAGCATGAGAGGAGGGACAAGTGGCTTGCAGTGCTTTTGCTTTTTTTTTTTTTACCCAAATACATGACTATTCTGAGAATTTACTTGGCTCTTCCATGGAATGCAGATAGGCTGATTCTTAAAATATTGCCATGAATACTAGAGTATTACAAAGGTAACTTAATGCTACTTGCAATCAAGACTGCAAATTCATACATATTTTATAAAACACAATCTCAAAGCTCTATGTTTTGGGGAAAGAACAAGAAGTGGTGCCTCTGTCAGAGCCAGCACCATGGCAGACCTCTTCCTGAATGTTTTTTGAGGTGGCTGAAAGGGGATGATGGCCTTACAAAGGTCACAACCACAGTGGGGACACTGCTCATCCCCACTTCTCTTAAAAGGCAGCAGAATGACAGCTACTTCTGGCAAGTGTTTACAGCATGTCAGCCTCACTACTCACCAAATTCTAGGAAAACCTCACTAATTAATTTAGGATTTTATGCATATTGTGTCATACATATCGTGAAACTAAATACAAGAACGTGCAAGGGGGATGAGTCCTTGGCCGAATTTCACTATACTGGTACGTCTTTTGACAACACACTCTAAGAATATATTGCTTCACCAAACCTTTCATTTAGGAAAGAACTACCACTATAATCCTCCAACCAGAATCTGTTTTAATTATATATTCAATATTCAAAATTCATGACTATTCCTCTATACAAGTTATTTTTACTTGATGGGGCTGATAGAAAACAGACTCCAAGAAGAGCACATCCAAGATTAGCAACTCTTAACTCTGAAAGCTATTCTTTATTAAAAAAGTGACCTTTGAAAACCTGGGGATAACAGAAAGGAATTTGAGTTGCAGAAGGCCAATTAGTCTGTATTCAAAGCTGAAATGACTTGCTTAAGCACATCAGGAGAAACCTAGCATTACTATAGTAAACACAAAAGGTACCAAAGCCAAGGATTAAGAGGAATTCTGCCACTTTTTAGGGGAATTAACAGCAGAACAACAATCATAATACTCCTTTTTTACAAGGAGTCACATGGAAAAGAGAAGTGATAATGGGTTCAAGTTACTTCTGAGGAGTTTCTGATTAGAAAGAAGAGGAAATTTTTCACAATGAGGACAATCAGCCATTGGAATAATCTCCCCCAGAGGAAATGGTGGATTCCCAACATTAGACATT
Source organism: Vireo altiloquus (assembly GCA_013396875.1). Taxonomy (NCBI): domain Eukaryota; kingdom Metazoa; phylum Chordata; class Aves; order Passeriformes; family Vireonidae; genus Vireo; species Vireo altiloquus. The sequence continues at coordinate 88,307 of VZRF01001862.1, forward strand.
TTAAAAATTCATCTGAACAGGGTGCTGGGCCATCCTAGACCATGCTTTTGCCAGGAAAAGCTGGATGAGATGATCCTTGAGGTCCCTTTTAACAGAGTATTTATGATTGTATGAACTCTTGCAGAAATAGATCTAATGCTATTTAGGAGTCTGTCATAAAACTTGAAAAGACAACACTTGTCTTGAAATGATACAACCAACCTATGTGTTTTGAATGTGTGTTTTTTGAAGTCTTTCACATTCATGATTTCCAATACAACTTTTGCTAAAACAAGGTTCTTCTTGAGCTTTTCTCTAACATATATTAATGTGCCCTTACACAGAAATCTGATCTGTAACTATGGGAATATTTCCAAAGAGCAGGGTACATATACTCTATTTTTTTTTTTTTTTAAATTTAAAGAAAAGAGCACTGAAATATTGGGCAAAAATCAGAAAGAAACTTTTTTTTTCTTCAAGCGGACAAAGAAATTGATGTACTTCTATTCCCGGTACTTATTAACATTTTACCGTTTTCCTGTGACATGGATACTTAATTTAATGACAATATTTGCAATCAATGATTTTCAGAATCCATATAAAATGAGTTAATCAAACCCATGCAAAAATATAATGGGCTGCCCCATTTTAGAAAACCACAATCTAAAATCAATTATCCAAAAGGTTCCCCACTGCTTATTAATTCAGAAGTCATTAGGTTGTTTGGAGTATTAAACATCATTCCTGCTATGACAGACCTTTGCCAAGTTGATTTTCTAAGTTATCAGGTTTGGGACTGCTACATTTTAATGCACTAGAAAGCGCAACTCACTAACAGTCCATGCTTGGCTCACTCCCAAGAAACAACAACTTCCAACTAAGAGATGATAAACACCATGCAATCCAAATACAGCTGCACAGAACACTAGCAAGGCCATGCAGAGCTGACATACAGTCAGAAAGTTATTGTAAGAATACACACGTGGAGTCATACAAAGAAGTCATCCAGGTTGGTGTAGTAAAGCTAGGTATTTGTGGAAGATTAAGAGGCAAACTTGGAACTTTTGGAAGAGCTACATTAGGAAGACTGTTGGTGATGCTCCTGTGAAGAAATAAACAATGTAGGAATACAATAAAAAATAGAATATTTAGAGGACAACAGGGGAGAACCCCTCATTAGACAGAAAGCCATAGGCAGGTGCTTTGTTCAGATTTTGTAAAAAGGACTTACTTGACAGGTTGCCATGACTCCTGTTCAAGACCTCTGTGAATGGACTGGGCAATTGATGATTCCATGAGATCAATGTAGCGGACGACCATGGGAACAAAAATTTCTTGCAAGTGCTTGTGAAACTTTCCATTGCACAAAAGTGCTATAAAAAACAAAAAAAAAAGACAAAAATTTATCAGACCTTTTGCTATAGGAAGAAGTATATCTTAAAATGTTTTAGTATACAAAAGCATTGTAAGAAAAAAATCCAGCTTGTGTAGGAAATACAGTTCAGAAAAGATAAATGAAGTGTTCCACCAGGACAGTGCAGCACATTTCAAACTGTCAGTGTAATGAAAACTAGGTACATACTGAAGTTTTTTACTGAATGACAGCCTTTCTGCATATTCTTAAAATTAACAATATGCTTTGCTGAATCTAAGCATCAGCAATTCTGTTCATTACTTCTACACCAAGACAGGACAAAAAATACCTAGAGCAAAAAAAAATGTATTTGAATGTCATTCACAAGCAGTAGAATATTACCTACTTCACAGATGGGACTTACTACATGAAAAACTGTATAGACATGCAAACCGAACATGCTCAAAACATGAAAATTAGTTTGCCACCACCACTGCTTGTCCCTCTACTTCCTGAAGTGTTCTCTCGGCAAATGCTAACTCTTAGCACACTAATGTCCTGTCTCACCAAGGGAATATATGTTTCATGTTTTGAATGTGTCTGTGTTCACCCATTAATCTAGCACTGCTATTAGGACCTATAAGAATATTCCCATGTGCATATGGAAATCATAGAAGCTCAAACACAGAAAGAAATTGTCATGACCTTGGCAAATCTTGTTTTCTCTCATCCATATTCTGTTATTGTAAACTCTTTTTTGAGTTTCTCCTCCCACCTATTCCAGCATACAGGCTTCTTGTATGACTGGATGGGCACCAAAACCACATTTTGAGGAGGCGTCCTCCTCCTCCTAAGAAGAAAAGCCTGGATCACGGGGCTCACTTGTGATTACAAATTACAATCGCTTTTGTTCCAATGCCACTCCACGTCTAACGTGTCAAAATATTTCTATAACTCCCAGACACTACCTTGCCTTCCGTTCCTGAATGATGTCCAGTCCAAACTGAACCCGGTAGAGATGAAGACTGTGGGAAAAACATGCAGTCAAGTTTCAGTCCCCTATTGCTACTTGTATTGCAGGGATGTGCCATTGTTCCTCAATGTCTGGACACTATGTTACTTTTTTCCTTGCATACAAGGATCAGAAAGCGAAATATATTTTCTTGAAAACATCCTTGTAGAGTAATAGGAAATTTTGTATCAGTCACTTTTACCTAAAGAAACAATATTATGCAATCAGCTCTTGGGTTTTTGTGTAACTGTGTTTCTTGCTAAGAATTTTGAAACTTTCAGCTAATTTCAATCACTTTAGAGACAGAGGTGGAGATATCAGACATAGGAAGTTTTATAAAAACAGACAGCTACATAGCAGGCAGAGATTATTAGGGTTTCCACTGAGAAAAAGGCAGAGATGTAGGATCATCTCTTTATTAAACACTTGAGAATCCACCCTTGAGATTACCTGTGAGTCCATTAAAACATGATCCATTATTTACACTGCTCCTCAAAATAATTGTTAACCAGTTAGTTCTGGCTTATTATTTATATATCACAAATTCAAAACAATGCTATTTGTCTCTATTTATAATTATTTTATATATCTTAAAACTACAGCACCTTTTACCAGCAACAAAAATGACTGAAAAGGATTTAGATATTAGTAAAAAGGTTGCACAGCAAACTGCTGACGAGCACTGCCTTTGAGAAAAGGTTGCTGGTATCCATTTGCGTATTAGGCTCAGTTTTCAAGGCAACTCACAGCTGAAAAATAACAACAAGAATACAACTGTGCCAATTAAATCAATCTTGCTTCTTTATAGTGAACCAGTGAAGGATGGTAATTAACCAGGCAATCACAGTTACTTGAAGGGATAAGCTTGTAGTTTAGTGTTTTCTGAGCACACTGTAGAAATGCTCTGCTGCAACCCCCGCTCTGGGAATTACAGTAATGAACCCTCATGGGCACGAGGGTGACTCTCGTTACTTTGAAGTCAGCATGAAATTTTAAGAAGTCACAAGCAATGAAGGTGTTCAACTTAAAAAGCTGAATCATTTTCCTGACATCATGACACCAGTCTTTACAGGGAAGTGAAATTTTCCAAAGTTATGCCAAGACTTATTGCCACTTCACCTCCATAGAAATCCCTCTGTATGTGGGTACACTCACAACAGAACTGTCTCGGATCAACAACTCTGAGTGCATTCTGTTTTCCCAGGGTTCAGGACATGGAACTCCGATTTACCCATCTGGAGATCTCCATCAAGAATTAATGCAGGGCAGGGAAAGAACCCAGAGCACGGGGATAAGTGATATAGCTGAGTATCATCAGCAGACTCACGGCACTCTACCTTATGATTAAAATTGATCTTGCCAAAAGGTACCACCTGTGCATCACAGCAGATGGGAAACAAGAGATCCTTGAGGAAATGCCACACTTCAAATCCCTCAACTACCACTTGTCTTCAAAGCTATGTAGCTTAATTCTCTATTGTCTTTTCAGTATAGACACCCCACACCCTCTTCATAGAAGCTATCTCATATTCACACAAGCAACAATAAAATGAAAGCCTGTGCCAAAGCAAAGTAGTGCAAAGGCAATATTAAAAGAAAACACACTATGGGAACAGAAACAGAACCCCAAAGTAGATATTCTTGAAATATTGAAGTTGAAGAAGAAAATGATTAAATCTTTTCCATATTAGGAAATATATTACCTGAAATATATCAAAATACGACAAGAAAATATCAGAGATGAAAACTAAAGTCTAGTTATCCAGTACTGTAATGGGGTTTCACCTCAAACAATTGGAAACAAATCTACTGTGTCTGTGTACAACAGAAGCTGTGAGGCTTCTATAGCTTTTACTTATGCAGACACATCTTATGAGTTATGCTGTCCTCAAGAGCTTCTGCAGAATCAAAGGCAAGGAAGAATGACACAACATCAGTCTCTTTTCCTCTGACAAAATTAGCACTCTGTCAGATAGTCTATAATTATCCTGCTCTTCATAGGGTTCTCGGGAAAACATCACTTGAATTTTCTGGTATATTTTTAAATCCAAAATAACAAAGAGTAAATTTCAAGAAGGAAATATCAACGAGGATCCAGATTATATTTGTAGCAATTAAAACTCAACCAATGACATGTGAAAAAGAAGTTTATATTCTCATTCATTTGCTGTTTATATTACATTCTGCCTCCACAGAGAATTTCTTAATCAGCTAGTTAAATTGCAGTGAAAATTGCAAGTGTCCCAATTTATACAGAAATTATCTTGCATTTTTACATATAAGACATATTTTAAAAGTGGTTTAGAGGTTTAATTTGTGAAAGCAAGGTTAAAATTTATTTAATCTTTACAAGATAGAGTGTGACATTAACAGGTTATTGCACAATTTACCCTTGCGTAAAAGTCCCATTAGGAAAAAAAGATTAGTGGATATTCTGGTAAGGAATAATGCAGCTTGAGTTAACTCTCAGTATCAGTATCCAAGACATGTAGCTCTTATCCAAAGGCACATTATGATTTCAAAGCAGGTCCTAATAGGACTGAGTCCCTGATCTAAGAAAAGATTCCCACTACAACGAATGAGAAGTGTAAGGTTTGAGGACAGATATTGGTGTGGGTATAAAGTTTACTCTGATTACCTTAAATCCAAGTTGTTTTCTAACTCTACCCTGCAGTTTAATATAGGGTACAACATTACACATAAATTCTACTACAAAAGTGGTACACGGTCCGTAACAAAGCAGGAAGGCCATGATTCTGTCTTGGTGGTGTTTGCCACTCCGCTACTACCAATGGTAATAGTGGAAAAAACTTATCGGAGAATTCCTATTTGAAGTCAATAACCATAATTACAGCAATGGCTTTCAAAAGGCTAACACTCAACATGCTGTTTTTTCTAAATCAGCTTCATCAGACTCTGCCCATTACAGCAGCCTCGGGCAGAGTTAGAGCAGGTGCTCAGACATTCCACTGAGTAATACTTGATGGAGAATGAAGATTATGAGTTAACTTTATAATACTCCTAGTTTTGACTGGTTCATGCCAATGTAGCAAAGCAATAGTGCTGAGAATTAGCACATTACATAGCGTCAGTAAGTGACACTTCAAGAGAAAACTTGGCAAGGAAAGGATGAGAATAATGAATGTAGAGTTGGAAAACCTCTAAACTAAGCAAAATATATAGACACTTCATCTAAATAGGCATATGCCATTAGAAGATATCTCTCATACCATGAAAAATGAAGAGGAATTAATACATGTCCGTCTTTCGGCACTAAAAACCAGATTAATCTGAATTGTTAAACAACTACAGGAAGTAAACTGCCCTCTAAAGCAGGCCCCTTCACAACATAATTTATAAGCTCTGTGAACAAAAAGTAACATGGTCATTACAGAAAATGAGACACAATCCTGAGACAACTATGTTCTTCTTCCTTCTGTGAATATCTAATTCTGGAAATAATAATTTTGCTATTGAGTACTGCCATCACTGGACAATCTGCAAAGCTTTACAAAATCAGGCATAATTGAGTATGAACAATAGCAACTCTGGAGATCATTAAAATACATATTATAAAAGCAGCTACAATAATTTAAAAAATATTTACAAATTGAAAAATCACAACAAATTTATTTTCAATCTATTATTCATCTCCACAGTGAATGTAATTTTTTAAATCACTTTTTGTAGTTAGGTCTCATGAGAAAAGCTGAAATATTTCTCAAGATGAGAAGATCGTACTCCTCCCTCCATTTCTTAAAGTTCTTCAGCTAGACTAAATGGGAATGCAATCACTGATGTACTCTTCCTTGTGGAATAAGGTCAGAAAAAAAAGGAGACTCTTAAGGTGATACAAAATGGATTCCTTTATGAAAGAAATGAGAAGCTTCAGTCAGGATTTCCCCATCCTCCCCTCTCTTCATGAAAAATTATACATCACACTGGAAAATGCATTTTTTTTCTCATTGTTAATTGAATATTGACTTTGAAGAATTCACCTTGAATCTTGTACAATGTTTTTTATACTGTGTAAAATAGCAGATCCACTATTATTTGAATAGCCATGAATATGAATTTTCATTATCTCAGAGTTTTTCTAATATTATACTTTAGTGACATAGTTATAAAAATAGTTTTACACGTACGTTTTCTTTAATGCTGTAAATGTAAGACTGTTTCTTTATTGTTAGGAGTTCTCTCATGTCAGGTTTATGTGAAAACTGATTTGTGCACCAAAGATTTAGAGCTCATTTAATGCTTTTGAGATAGAATAACATGCAGGTGTCAGTCCTCCAAATTTCAGTGAAGATTAACCTAATATGCAACATGGTGACCTAACAGTTCTTCATTTGAAAGAAGTCTGAAAAGTAATCTCTGATATAGCCAGAGAGTGAGAATAACCCAGTGGGATTTCCACCTCTTCATTTCCTAATGAGTTTTTTGATAATGAGAGGTGACTTTGCCAGTCACTGTGGGCTCTATTATGGCTAATTTACTCCACTTCACTCTCCTTGTTAATTATTAACACTAGCCTTTTTATCCTCATGAGACCACATCCCAGTTTTCCCCTTTTTAGATTTTTTTTCCTAAATATATCTTTGTGAAGGTGATAGTTTTCAGGAAAAGATTTTCACTTAAGATAAAGTCAGAATTATTTATTTTACCTTGGAAGACTGTAAAACTGATTATATAAGCATGGGAAGCTCTTACTAATGCTTTTAATGCAGTTACAAGGTGAAAAGGCTGTTAATTGAAGAATAAGCACTGAGGTATGTTCCTCTTGGGAATCAGTTCTTGGTAAATGGTCACTTGCCACTTGCTAACATGTCCACTGATTAATAGGTGACTAATTTCCATGGTTGCTTTCCAATAGTTCTGGGGAAAAAAAAAAAAGTGTAATTTTCCAGATGGCTTTCACTTGCTAGAAACTGTCATTTAATATATCTATTACCATTAGGGAATTACTGAAATTGGTATACAGGTGTGATATTTCATACAACAGTTGTTTCATGTCCTTCAGTTAAAGTTTTACAATATTTGTAATAATTGCTTTATCATGAAACTTTTCATAAAATGTCTTTCGTAAGCCTATTCTAGCAATTTAGCATTATTATCCATTTAATCTTTTAAGGAAAGAAAAATCAGTAGCGTATCAGCAATCTCTTGCATGTGAGGACAATCCTTGTTTGTTTCTAACAATTCTCTCAGATTGGAACCAAAGCTCGAAGGAACACAAACGACACAACAATAAAGTTAAAACTGGTGTCACAAATCCTCCTTGCAAGACTACTGTAAAATACCTACAGTTTTCAGAAACCAAAGAATTGTCTCAAGTACATGTAACATCACAACTAGAAATGTGCCTCCTAAACTGAAAATGTATGATGGTAGGAAAATAGGCTGAGTACCACATCTGAATATAGGCCTTATAGATTGCTAATCTGGATTTTATGTGATCAGACACCATTTAAAGTAGTGCACAATTCACCTTTCAGGAGTCTTGCTCTTCTGAGATCTTCACTAAGATTGAACAATTCCTGTACCCTTTTAGGCAGCCTTCTGAATTGCCATCATGGCAATTTTAATAAGCTTCAAGTTGCAGCTGGCCCAACAACGGATCCAAACAGAACATTTGTTGTGTGTATTTTATTCCATTCATGCTAAAACTACTATACCTTTAATAGACATAACTAGTCTGAAAATAGTTTAGAAGGCTTAGAAGGTAATATAAACTACAACTTTATTTAAGCAGTATGGATCAAATGCAATACCTCTTATACTACTTGTACACAATTGATTCAAAACTGAGTAATTTGTGAACACCAAATGGTTAATGCATTTCCAGAATAAGGACTGAAGTGGTACAAGGATAGAGGAAAACTGCTCAGCTTGCAGGAAATGGAGCACCAGGATATGTATCATAAAAACAGGAATTGTCCCTTTTATTTTGAGCATTACTTTATTTAGAAACACATTTCTAAGGTGTGGGTACGTTGAAAAATCTTATGTAAGACGTATGTAGAAAAAATTAAGATCTTACTGTCATTTCTGAGGGCATTATTCAGCAGCTGGAAAAGTGGGAAGCTGTCCCAGGAGTCCTGTGGTTGTGCCTCAAGCGCTGAATCCATATCAACAGAATACAGAGATAAAAACTTCTCTGCATGCTCAGCCAACAATTCTGGCCACCAAGCAAATGCCTGCAAGCATAACAGAAGAAAATTACTGAACACGAATAAAAGCAAAGAGATGTGTTCTATCTATGGCAGAATACATCTGGGTATGTCATGTCATGTCCTGCCTCATTTGGGAAGGAAGAATGGGCCAAGTGAAAAATGTGAAAATACTCCATAAAACTTTGCATAAAAAAATGTAAGAAATCAAACAGATTGTTCTAGGAAAGGTGATATGATCAAAATAAATATATAACACCAAAAAAATCAAAAAAGGGAGTATAAAAACTTGCAACTTTTTGAGAGAGCAAAGAAAAACATGAAGGCCTCATCATTGAAAAAAATGACTGTATAAGTTTCTCTTGATTTCATTAAATTCTAAAGCAGATGAATTTATTTTTAAAATAAATCTTTATGAATACATTTTGCATTCATTTGGCAATCAGAAAGGATGGCTTTAGTGCGGAATTTTATTCCTTGAAGTCTGGGGGAGTTTTTTAACAGCTAGAAAGTGATGTTAATTCCTATTTTTGCTGTAAAGATGCTGGCTTCTTCTGAGGAAGACATCCAGTTTTTCTCCTGCAAATGCTATAAATCTTTAGAAGCTCACTAATGTCAATACTCATTTTCAGTAATTTAACATGTTGGAACAGTTTTCTCTGGCAAAAATTTATACTCTAAGGTAATCCTAGCCTTAAAGAAGAGAAAAAATCAGAGAAAAATATTGTCAGCAAGTAAAGGCAGCTCTTCGTTAAAGACATATAACTATTGCACTTTTTTACCATCACATAAATCTAGGCTTTCAAATCTCAGTGTTGGAGCTGAGCATTGGATCAGGGGAGCTCTGTGATCCTGGAGCTAAAGATGAAGAGAGTTTATGAAATAGGATGAATATCAAATACTGAGAGAGTTTTGTTCATAGTTGCTTATAAAAATGTCTGACAGTGAGAAATACCCACACATGCAACACAGGAAGATGTCATTGCTTCCAAACTTATGCCACTCATTTTGAATATATAATTTTGAAAATTTTTGAGTTGCCAGCATGGAACACATGTAGCTTGATCTACACAAGAGCTGAGCCCCCACAATTTAAAAAAAATTCACAGAAATCTTCACTTGCATTTATGAAATTATGTACTCAGGTCTGAAAGGCATCAAATAAACTTCTGTAAAGTGGTCTACAAATGTGTATTTGCATTGTGGACTTTCTGATGACTGCCTGTAGTTCTTTCTGACATGGGGCAAATGGAGAAATGATGAACTGGAAAAAGGTTTTAAAGAAATGCTGAGCATCCTCTGCTATTACTGAAAAGTACTTTGCGTGTTGCAGTAACAGGATTGAAAGATGACAACTGGCACCATAGTAAGGAGGACAGACGAGGCTTCAAAAACTTTGGCAAGAGTTTCAAATGGAGTCTTTCTCATCAAACTGGTAGAAGTTTCTTATTAATAAACTGTTTAAATAGAAGTTCATTTAATGAACAGATTCTTTACTCCAGAACATAACTATACAAAAATAAAAATCACTGGCAGGTGACTCTTCTAAGCAAACAAATAATGCCAAAATTTCAAAACAAAGCAAAACAAAAACTAGAAAATGAGCACATTTTCTCTCCATTTCCTTCCTCTTTGAAAAAAAACCACTTTGAACCCAGACAGAAATTCTTCTGACTCTCTCAAGAGCTATGCATCATTACTTAGGCAGCAAGAAAGAAGAATAGAAAAAAACCAGTTACAGCTAAATGTAACAGCACAGTTGTTATGAATAATAACAGGCTAAAAGCAATTAGCAATTGGTGACACACATTCTAGAACAAAAACAGTGACTGGATTAAAGGAAGAATGGAGGTCTTAGATTCTAGAAAGACACACAAATATGACTATACAACACTAGAAATCATCAAAACAGTTTATGCTACATGTTCAACGCACAGTTCCATGCTATAAGCAGAGAGAAACAATGCTTAGTTCATCAGGAATCACATACCTCTCTTCCCTTTGGGAATCCCCGAAATTTGTAAATGTTATGAATTTTAAAAAAAGAAAAAAAAAATCTAGTATTAAAAAATATGATATATTATTTTACAGATTACTGATCTTTTTCACCAGCTGTAGCATCAACCACTGAGCATTTCCATAATATTATGATGGGAAGTCACCATACTTAATGTTCAATTTTGAGTAGGGAATGTATAATTTGGTGATCTTTTCTTCAGATATATTTTAAAATTGAAGTTCTGTATACTCTGTAAGTTTCAGTGAAACTGAACACTTATTACATGAATGAAGGAAGGGGAAAATAATCTTAGCATTATCTTTATTCTTTTCAAGGTACCTTAGATCAGATTGCAAACTTTTGCTGAATAAATTTTTCTGAAGGCACATGCAATTTATTTACCCTTCTGAAAAACACCACATCTCTGTCTCACTGCAAATAAGTAGTACAGAAAGCAATCTTTGAACAGAGATATTTAATCATGTGCGTATGATTCGATCTGAGGTTTTTTTATGTGTTCTTTTCCACAGAAGTCCAATATTCTTACAGTCATGAAGGCCCTCAAAAGACAAAGACCACAATATATACATTTTATTAAGTAATCATTACACTGTAACACAGTGGCAATAGTAGTGTAAAACAGGACCTCCAGGGGATTAATTTCAAATCATCAAAACAGCTGTTTCTTCAGTATAAGATAAAACATCTATAACAAGTTCACACATGACAGATGTAAGCTAAGAACCAGATTCCATAGTGTGATATAAAACCAGATGTTTTGAATGATCATATTTTATAACTATATATACTAAATAATGTTTCTCCCTTAGCATATTAAAAAAAAATTGAGTTTTTTGAGAATATTTTAAAAACAATTTCCTGAACCTTAGAAAACTGTATTTATTAATTAAGTTTCAATAATATATACAAGTGTATCTGGCCAAGTTAAGTTTTGTAATTCCTTGATATAAGAGGTGCTAGAATTCTGGCTATTATGGTTTCTGTATCATGATGCAAAAGATATGAAAGCAAGAAACATAAAATTGTTCTATTTCATTTCTTCTACCTTAAAATGACATTTTAAAAAGCACAAGATAAAAAATATACTTTTCCAATCAACAAAAGAGCAATAGGAATGAGATCACTGTAACTATAATTATTTTTATATCTATGATCTAGATATATACAGCAGGAAGAAAACCAGCATTCTTATATATTTTCTTTCTGTTTTGAACGAGAGGTGAAAAGTTGGAAGGAACAACTGTATAAGGCTATGAACGTTTTCCATACCATTCCGCCACCCCCAGCACAAAGATGCTTTCTCTTTTTTATGCTCTTTAATTTTAATTTCTAAACCTACAGTTCATTCAAGCGAATTCAAGTAGAGTTTTATTTCACTTCACTTTTCATAAGCTTCAAGTCTCTTATTCCTCTGTAAATGTGAACTGCTTTGAACATATGTCAGAAAGTAAAACTAAAATGTTTCTTGACAGACTTGCTTTGCATCAGGGCAGAGAAAATCTAGGAACAAACCATTCTCTACAACAAATGCAATTACAGCCTCACCTCTGAATGATGCTCTTCATTTTGCTGCAATACTTCGATACAGAGTTCTGCAAGGTGAAGAACCTCTTCCAGTTTTCTACCAGGTGTTGCTTGATTCATGGTCTCTTTACGAATATAAAATGTAAACCAAAATTGCTTTTGTTACAAATATGATTTACAGTAAGAAAAAAATTATGTCAGAAACTAATGGGAATGGTGCAAACTGACAAGTTTCTAAAGCATAAGAAATTTCAAGCATTAAGGATTATCATTTAATACACATAAACAGAGCTGAATGTCCAGATCACTAAAAAGAGAAAATAATTCATAAAAGCATCACTGGTCATTGTAAACATTATCTGATTTAATATGTGAGAAATAACAGGTGCATCAGTGTATTAGATGCTCTACTTTTGCAATAAAGAATTTCTTTTTCTCTCCAAGGCCATATATACAAAGACAGCAGATAGCAGAGATCATTTTTGTTATTGTCAGTACAATGTCATTCTCACTAGATGACTCATTACTGTCATCAGCAATATTTACACTTTTTGCAGCAGTCAAAAATTCCAAAGGTTTCATCAAAAGAAGACATTCCATCTTAGGCATATTTAAAAATAAGAAAAGTGCAAACCACAGTAATCATGCAACTGATTTCTATCTATTCAAATAACTATTTCCATCTATTATTCAAATAACTAATTTTCTACCTGCTGTTCATCAGTAACGGTGAATCTGCATTCTTTTCAGTACCATAGTGAAAAGTAGCATTATGAAATAAGGATCTTATAACAGAATTAACACAAGCCTACTAAAAATTCCACCTAAAACAGGCACAAATGCAAAAGTTACAAATGACATGAAGCTCACTCATTCTACCCAGTAGACTTCAAAAAGAAAGAAAACAACCAAGGTAAACCAAAGGTAACTACAATACTTACAGGGAAATTAAACAAAAATTAGTTTGCAATAACAAAAAAATCATAGCACTAGATTTAAGAAAGAATCACAGGAGATAAGGTGATAAGGAGATAAGAATCACAGTCCAATAGATTTTTTTCACAAACATATTTTAATCAGTACAAGTAATCTGGCCAACTACATATGGAATATGTAGTTATTTGTTAGGAATAACTTCAACATTAGCTATTAGAGCTTGTTTACTTAACAAAGCTCTTGTGCTAAGTATAAATCATGGGATGATGGAAATGAGGTACAATATAATCAGATATATATAAAGAATGGTCACACTAACCAGGCTGGCAGAGAACTTACAAAGCCGATAACAAGGTCAGTGAGGGTTTCGGGAATTCTATTTTCTCATTTTTTTCTGCAAGTTTATGGATCACATGGATAGCAAATCATGTGAATACACATGTTCACATGCAGAAAATTCTGTCTTTCCCATGTTGCATTCATTATGACATAGAACATTAGCAGATTAATTATACAATTTACATAATCTCCTTGGGAGTTAGTAAGAATATCAATCTGCATGCAATAAATATTTTTAACACTTAACCTTTCTAGACATTTTAAAGGCAGGTGACCTTGTCCAGCTCTCCAGCACTAACACACTAACGCATATTAGAGTGATGAAATATATAGCTTTGATGCAATTTTTGAAGGAACACTGGATTAGGATCTCCAGCAAACATCTACTTCAAAGTGACTAAAACTCCACATTGTTTTCATGCAAAAACCAATCAGGAAAATTAGTTACTGAGGTAACTATAAAGACTTTTTTCTTATCTTATTAAGAGACCACATAACCAGATTTGCTGGAATAGTTTTTTTTTCCAAAACCAGAATTTAACTCAAGAAAGGGTTAGTGTAGGAACACAGGTCAAGCACAAAGTACACACCAGACACAAAACTACATTCATAATGCCAAGATCACTGTTCTCAATACAGTACCACAATGCATTTACAATTTTTATACTGCACAATGATTATATAAATATAACAACAAGCGTATTGAATCAAGTGAGATTAGAAAGGATTGGACAAGTGCCATTTATTTAGGTTATATTATAAAGACTACTATTGGATTCAGACTAAATCAGTGGTTTCTGCATTTATCCTGAACTGAAATTGCTCTTTCTTCTAGTAGTCAGCGTCCTCTCCTCCCTGAACATACAGCAAGTATGATTCATACAGATAATATATATCACTAGCAGTGTCACTGATGTTAATGAGTCTTAGGAATAAACCAGTGATAATAGCACAGAGCACGACTGGAACATCTGATTTCAGCATAAACAACTCATTTTATTACAAACTCGACCTGATCTTCACTACCTCGCCATTAACCAAGCAAACAAAATAATTGCATTTATAATTGTATACATTCCTAATGAAACTAAATAAGCTGTAGAAAATTCAAAAATTATATCCTAGAAGGGTTCCTCTAAATTATTAAGAAAGCAATTCTAATAATTATATGGAATCTCATGTTGCATTTTTACACTGGAATAAATTCAATTATTCCACACCTGCAATTAGCTCAAGATGGCCTAAAAATGGCTATTGAACAGATCCCATTGTCACTAGAGAGAGCAGGAGAAAAAAGATTTACCACCTAACTGTGAGATTATCCTGCTCCATCACTGTGATAAGACCACAATGAAGAGAAATATTGTCTCAGGCAAGTACCAACTACATTGAACAAGGCATTAAGGAAATGTGGTTCTGGTCATCTGTACTGAAGTGATGGATTTTGATCATAAATGGAAAGGAAAGGTGGATTTTTGTTGTGTTTGTCCAAAAGGCATCATAAGCCTAATAAAATGAAGGATGAAGGCTGAAGGATGAAAGAGAGGATCAGAAATGTTCCCACACAGGCAATGTGGTAATACAGTGTTCCCGAAGTGGAAACACTTGGGAAGAAGAAGACATACCTATGACATACCTAGGCATTTTAAAGTTTTCAGTCATTGTGGGACAAATGTTCAGGAACAGTTTTTCTCAACAGTATTAGCATGTTTAGGAGGAAAGATAGTATGAAAACTGTAAATACACCTTTGAATACAGCAGGTTTCCAATTGATGTTTCATGTCAGGAATGAGTATAATGTGGGACATATTAGTCTGAATGAACTCCAATTTCAGATTTCCATGAAAATCACCATGCTATTTACTAGTTTAGATTGAAGCTATTGATTACTAGCTAAAAACATGCAAATTACTCCTAGTGTTTCTAGCTTTTCACAATATTTTAAAAATAATTATTTTCCTAGAAGATATGTTCATAAGAAAAGGTGGCAGAGAATTTCACTCAGCCTTCAGCCTTGGACACATCTCTCTAAATTTTTTTTGTTTATTTATTCACAGAATGAATCAGTACATGCAATTTCATTTGCACTATATAAACGTCCCTACATCTCACTTAAGCTTCATCTAAAGCTTCATTTTCCATCTGTAAGTTACCACATCAGCTAGTCATTTTTCTCTGTCACTAAAGACCTTTCAAATTATAGGGAATATGTCTTATGGATATCCACCATTTACATGTGCATATACACAAGGGGCTATGAAGTAATTTGAGAAATAAAGAATGAAATACTAACTTTTTTTTTTGTACCAAGCAAGTAGTGTATATGAAGTATGAGTAATAATAAACTCTTATTTGGAAATTTTAAAACCTCCAAAATACCTGAGCAAAATATCGTGCTTGTCTTTGTAAGCATAAAAGAATTACAGGAATGGAAATCAGTGCTGTCAGTTTTCATTATATTCATGATGTCTTTCTTCCCACAATTACTAAAGGTTGTTAAGATGTGTTTACACTGCTCAAACTAACAAGTTGCAACAGGAGTCGAGTCAGTAAATATGCTACTTGACATCTTTTAGAAAATAAACAGAAAAAGCCATCAATCATCTGTTTTCAGCTACATGTTCTGCCAAAATGAAAAAGCAAACCAGGCTTTGCAAATAATGGATGCTTTCTCAAGTACGCATTACCAGTGAGTCACATAGGTACCAAGAAAATATTGTTAAATGAGCTAAGTTAACTGAGTGAACTGCTACTGAAATGGAAAAGTGACTGCTTCATGAACCAACGGAGCCTCGGGCCACAAGGGACTGTCGGATCATCCAGTCTCACCTCCTGTGTCACACAGGTCAGAGAACTTCTCCCCAGTCCTCCTTTCTCGAGACAATCAGGATGTCTAAAACTTAACTTAAGCTTGCTTTCCACAAGAGACTTTATCCTTGAAGACAAATGCACAATTCACCTCTCTTATTTTCTCCCCAGCATGTAAACTGTTGAACATATGTGATTAATTTCTCATTGACATTTGCTGAGCACAGGAATCTGCTGATTAAAGAGGCATTTTTTAGTTGGTTATGAATACAGTGCAACTAGAAGACTCCTGTCTCTGGCCTGCCAGTCTCCCACTCAGTGACACAGCATATAGCCCTTACTTGTTTTCCCTGTCTCGGATTTCATCCTCCCCCCTTTTCTTCAAACAAGCATGTCCAGAACAAGACACTCAGGAAAATCAACCTGTCAGAGGTATTGGAAAAAAGGCAAGTATGCTGAGAAGCCCCCAAGTTCACAGCCTCAGTGGGCTTGCAGTAAAGCAGGACATAATGTAATTGATAAAACAGATACATCCTTCGAGCTTTATGGATCCAACTCTGCTCCTGCAGGGCCCATTCATTTGGTCTTTTTAACATGTGAAACCTGTAAGAGTGCTTGAAGCTAGTATGCTACTAAACCTGAACTCACTCTGAAGAGTTAACCCAAAACTGGTATAATCCAGCTACAGATAATTTAGATTTGACTGTGCTGAATTTTTGTGCAATTTCTCACAGAATTAATTCTGCATGAAAAAGTGAGGAGGTAGATCTGGAAGGAAATTCTATATTTTTCTGATTAAAAAAAATAATATAATTATACAAATAGTGGAATTTAGCTTTCATTATGAATCTGAAACCAGTCTTTCCATAATTGCTTTCTATGATTTCAATAGCATTTTAAATTCTAGGGAAAAAAAAATATAATTGATTATCATTATTAGCTAAGTACAGAAAGATTATGAGATTTGTAAAAAGTTAGAGTTTACATCTCCTAGTCCATGACCTACCATTTTATTAAGTGAGTCACACTAACAATGTTTTCAGATTTTTAAAATTTATCATAGAATTAAATGGAATTACCTTCATGGGGCAGGTTTGGTTTGTTTTTTCTTTTTTTCAAGAAAGGGAATCTTGGCTCATGGAAGAACATAGAAACAACAACAAAAAAGGTAAAAGCAGAAGAAAAATCTCATTTTTTACAGCTGATCATAAAGCACTTCTTATATGAGTCTTTCTATTCTGATTTTGGCAACACAGACACAAGCAGTTGGTATTTTCCTTCTTTTCCTCACTTCTAATTTCACTTCAAAGGGGGAAAGAACTAACATTCTCAGCACTTCCTGGTACTGTAGAATAAAACTCAGGGGTAACAAACATGGCAAACTGCAAGGCTTCATGAATAAAGAGAACTGAATAGGTGAATAAGTCACCTATTAGATGGAGACAAAACTGGCACTTGAAAATGCAGACTTAGTAAAAAGTATTTTTTAAAAACCAGATTATTTTAAGACTAAATTTTAGAGGGTTACTGAAAAATGACAAAAAGTAATCTAATGCTGGCAGGTAAGGAAAAGGGAAAAGAGATGTTAAAATTATTAACTGAAAATTTAAAGAGATTACTAATTGAGGACATAAAATGAACAGAAAATAGAACAAAATGTAACAGATTTGCTAAGGTAGGTTGAACTAGACTTGTGCAGTAGCTTTTCTAGATAGGATGTTTTTGTATAAAAGAAATTCAGTAAATCTCATCTATTCTGTCTCTAATAAAGCATTTGATACTGTGCTTCATGGAAAAACTGCCAGTTAAATGGCAGAAAATGAGGATTAAAAAAGAAACTGTGTGGGACAAAGAAGATTCCTCAAGTGAAAGACAATAGGCAGTGCTGAGAAAGAGCAAAAAAAGATTCTTGAGAGATTCCTTGAAGACTCATCTTAGCTTCTTTAATATTTTCACCAGGGACTTTAGAGTAAATATTAGGAGAATGACAACACAAATGTGTAAAACATAGGAAGTAGACAAATGCAGAAACAAGAATTGGATAATTCCAAAGAATGGGAGAGAGAAATATATTAAATAAGACCTTAAAGAGTTAAAGAAAAACATATTAAAATACTTTAGGAAGGTGCAACACATTTTGAGACATGAACAGAAATACACATTTACTATAAATGGGAATATGTCAGCTCAAAATGATCAAAACTCTAAGACTGGGTTGAATTAATTTTCACAGAAGGGCTGTGTGACACAAGCATGATGCAGATATCAGAACTCGTGTTCCTTGACTCTATTAGATAATAAAGACGTTTCTGGTGTAACAGCACTGCTAGTACTGTGCAAGGCATCTCATGGGGATGACTTTGCACAGTTCTTGTCACAATGTTCAAGAAGGTAAAATTCAAACTTTAATAGAGAAATGAAGAACAGGAGGCTGCTCTGAGATAAGGTGATAAGAGCCTAGGTTGCACGAGTATAAACTCTCGTCTAAAAATGCACCATAGGGCATGGAGGAACTGGAGACGATGAAATGCTGATGAAGGATGGAACCATCCCTCCCTCATTTGGGATGCAGGACAAGGATAACATGCTAAATTTTGGGAACAAATTTTACTGTAACGTGATGATACACCTATAGAGCAAGTAGGACTTGAAATGACCTTCACGTGGGTGAAGCAGGGGATTGGAAATGGGAAGCAGCAACAAAGACTGATTCAGCCCTACTGTTAAAGGAGGATGTAGGTGTGTTTACAAAGGAGTATCAGGATGCAGACCTAACAAACCAGGGATTCTTTTACAGACCTCTGCTCCAAAACTGAAATCAGGGATGTTTTCACATATCCTCATTTCCATTTAGTTGCACAACAGAGACCAAGACGGTTCTATGCTGCTGTGCAACTCATCCACTTTTTTTTGTTCAGTGAAATGAACATGCATGGAGAGCTTTAATCAAGTCCTCTCCAGGTACAATGACTCTCTTCACTTGCCTTCTCAGCTTCAATAATGTTTGTAGTGTTCTTTTGAAGCCAGACAGATCCTTCTGAGCCTTGAGGGCATTTACATACTACCCTTCCTTTAGAAACTTGCATGTAATGACTATATTAATGATCCTTGTCTTAACTCCCAGCAAACTTTTGAGTTCCTCCTGACCGTATGGAGTTAACATTTATTCAGCCTTTGGAAGTCTTTCTGATAGAAAAAAAATTTTGGGATGACAACTGATTTGTCTTTGAGCAATTGTACACTATACTGTTAACTATTTGATCCAATTTTAATGGAATTTATTCTTATTCTTTTTATTCAAACTGTTTGGGAGAAGAAGCCCAGTACACTGAGTAACTACAGCCTTTTAAAATCAATGAGTTATAAGACAACTGCCTAATGATTCAAACCTTTACAGTCTATTGCCTCAGGAATTAATATCCATGGACAATGACAGATACTGCCCTATTTGCTTTACAGACATTTACCACTTTGATCCCTAACTGGTCCTTTTACATCTGCATCCTTTTATATCTGCACAGCAAGGTAATGCCCTGGTGCTGAAAAATGCATTTGTGTGTAAGTTTCTGTCTTTTCTCATGCAGTGACACCAGCAATAGCAGAGTTAATTAGTCCTCAGCCATTCAAATTTCAAATAAACTTATACAAGGAAAAACATTAATTTCTGAGAAAGATTAAATGTATTTTATTGCTCTGTGTGTGGATGTGTATAAAATATAAGTGAAAAATACGAAGTCTGTATAAGGAAGAAAATTTTTTTGAAGGAGAGAAAACAGGCGAGGGAGCCATGCAAATTTCTATGGGCTCTTCATAGGAAGTATGCAAAATGCACATGAAGAATGCTGTTTGTCTCTGGCCTCAGAATCTGGCACGTCCATTTATGCTCAACATTATCGATAGGAAGAGTTAATGTAAGTTAAATACTGAATAAGACAGGAACACAGGTCATACACAAAATGATTTAAAAAGTACTTTCAGCCAGTGAAGTCTCAAAGACAGCATATGCTGAAATGAAAATGGGTCATACTTAAAAAAGAGGTTTTCATATACTGATGCTGTGATTCATATCCTTGACAAATTATAAACCCTTTTTGCAAACTACCAGGGCATTACAGAAGAGTTCTTAGATATAGTTCAAAATAATAATAGTAGGTTTCCTGTTATTCTCTTCATAATGGTAATTACACTGACTGAGCAGATTAGAAACTCAATGAGAAATTCAGCAGTACATGTAATAAGGAATGACATGCTCAACCCTGTATAACTGCCAGGGCAAATGTAATTTTATTTTAAAAATCTGTTCATATTCACAACAGTACAACGATGGGGGGATGCTAAATAAAGCATCATCCTGACTGTAAACAAATACTGTTGATGGAAGTGCTGCTTATACCATTATGTTTGCCATTATGAAAGTAACCGCTATTTTAGGAAACATTCAGAGTCTTGTTCAACTGAGACTGTGAAAATGAGAGCACTTGGGGAATAGACCTGGGAACTTGGCAACCACACTGCTGAGAAAGGATTCTCACAACGAAAAGAATTTGCATATTCACCTCTCTATTACCTAACAAGGACACTCCTGTAATTCACGATTCATTACCAGTATCTAGTGCACAAGTTAAAGTATAAATGATAGTTATCTAGAAATAGGTTTTCCTTATTTTCCACAAAAATACAATACACGGTATTAGGGCTAAGCATATTGTACATCAAGTTCATTACGAAACTTGTAGGAGTCCAGCTAGAGACACCAATAGGAGCAGGATTTTGCCCTAAAAGGTCGTTTTATTGGCATTCCTCTCAGTGGCTTTTTCTTTTGCATCAGAGAAATGTCTTCAATGCTACACAAAATTCCGGTGGACACAATCTATCTACTCCTTTCAATAAAATGATTTTTTTTCTGAGTTTCTGCATTTTTAGTCAGAACTGGTATTTAATTAAGCAACTAAATTATAAACACAGCCTATAAACCCCTAGATTCAGGTAACTCACACAGTGAATTTCCATTTACTCACTGTATGTGATAGGCTTTCCTCTCATCCATTCTCTAATCTAGTTATTTGCCAGGTCACTTAAGGGACAACTTCACTATCCCGTCTTAAGATGGGCAATAGTTTCTTTCAAAGCATGAAGAAACCTAACGTAAAATGACTAAAATCATGTATAGTCCTTTTTCTTTTTTTAAAATTTAAAAAAAAATTTTTTCTGTGCTTGTAACTACGTCATCTGTACTTAATGGTCTGGGTTTCTGACATGAAGAGCCTGAGAAAAACTGAGATTGCAAGTGTGCGCCACAAGGAAGATTTGTACTTGAGGTATATACATTGTATAAAAGTGTATACATTGTATAAAAGTGCACAGGTGAGGTTTCAGAACGCAAAGGTGAAAGGAAACAATCTCCAAAATTTTCTCATTTAATGAATTATTTTTCAATTTTTTTTTCTGAGTTTCTAATTTGAAGAGATATTTTCTTTAATACCCACAGGCATAAAAATATTAAAAGGGGTATTTGTGTTATCTAGCTTTAGGTATCTTACCTAGAAGGGAAACTGTCTTTAGGGTGTTTTGTATTTGATGGTGTGAGATAGGTCCTTCCACAGAGAAATTGATGAAGGACCCTCAGAGCACTCCCTGTTGATCAGAGCAGATCGTCTGAGCAATGTGAGCTCCCATCAGCTCATCCTAACAGACTGTGGCATGAATACCCATCCCACTAGTGCATTCCCTGCTCTTTTTAAAAAAATTACATAGATAATCTGTTTACAAAGAACTCAAAGCTTTTAAACAAAAAAACAGCGGAAGTCCTGGAAATCAGTGGAATTTTTTGACTCTTCAGTTAGGGACACAGTTGTTAAAAAAGTAGTTTTAATAATTTTCAGGTAATTTTCAAGCCCCTCATTGGCAAGGAGCTCCTCTTTGAACTACATTCATGCAACTTCGTAGTCATCATGCCAGTCTGTCCTTCCAGATGGAAAATCAGCTCATCACCAGCTCAATGCCTCTTCCCCAAACTGTGGTTGATATTATTTGTGAAACCCCACAAGCAATCTTCCTTTGAGTATGTATGTCAGGTAAGAAAAAGCAGTGCACAGCTCTATTTCACAGTATAGATATGCACAGTCCCTCATGTTTCTACACAGTCAGTACTGTTCAGCTGTAAATACTACTTTAGCTGTACTTCATCTCTTTTTATGAAGATTTTAAAATATTAGGATATAAGAACTCAAAACCACCTCCCTGTACTACTGGAGAACATACAACATATCATATAAATGGAATTAGGAACACAAAGAACTACCATCCTTGTAACCCTCAGCTGTAACCAGAAAAAGAAACATACCACTGAACAAAGGCATATCAGAGAAATGTAAAACCAGTTTTACAAGATTAGTTTTCCTAGAAAGACCTTCATTAATAAACTGAGAAATCCCGTTATGAAACAGATACAACTTTTGCAGAGGACTATGAAATTGCATTTCTTTAAATACACAAACTGACTTTGAATTTAATAAAATTAAACTTATCTGCATCATTTAGTTACATCGCTTTCACAGAAATTACAAGTTCATCATATTCCAAAACAGAAAGTTAGCCAAACTGCTAATAAATAGGTACATCATAATTAATTATCAGTGTAAATACATGGCCTATACTACACCAAACTTAATTTTAATATTCACAAATGCTCTGGTCAGTATCTTGGTATTGTTTAAATCAAGAAAAATAATAACAACAGACACAACACACTACATCTGTAATACATGCAGACATGCACACAAGCAGTAATCACCTGAGTCCTTTTCCGCTGTTGCTAAATGAAAAAAAAATAGGGAAAGAAAAACATCATTATAGAAAAAACCTCACATAATTTAATTAGGGAAGAATAAATATCACATAAGGAGTTAAAATCTTAAAATCTTGAGTACATCGCGCAAGTGATGGGTTTTGTCATGTGAGGGAGAAATGGTTCATGTTTTTGAGTAATACGTTTGGATTTACTAGCCTTATATAGCCTTTATTTCAAGCTCAGGCACTGAGCTTGCATCCATATTGTGCCTGAAAATTTTGAAACATATGATATCAAAGCAACATAAGAAAGTAATACGAATAATATGAGAATATCATTAATAATAAAACCTTCTTTGTGTCTCTACTTTTTAGGTATTTGCTATTGGTCTGTAGCTGATATTATCTTGTAATCGTTACATTTTGACTGACTAATATGATGTTCACTGAAGAAATATTCAAAGGACAAAAACCTCCAAAATGTATGCCAGCCACATTTGAGGCCATCAGTAATATTTTGAAGATAAGGACTATACGCTTTATGTGTGCAATTTGAGAAGTAAGTATTTAATGCAAACACCAGCACAAATTACTTTCAAGAGAAGAATGTAATTTCAGTGCAGAGATACAATACTACTCCTAAAAACCTAAAGAAGCAAAATGGAACCTATTGCTGTAAAATATTTCATTTATATTGGTTTGTAATGACCAGTGTATCAAAAGAGAACAAATACATGTCTCAGTGCTACTGAAATCCAGTGCAATACATTTCCTGATATGATGCTGGAGCCCTTCACTTTCAAACAGTACTTTATTCTCAGAAAAGTACCTCACACATTTCTCTTTATATATGCAACGATCCATTGTGCTTTGAGTTTACAGCTACATGAGTGTAAAACTACTTAAAATAAATCTAGTTGTGCTCCAACCAAAAGGCAATAAATCCAAAAAGAAATCTGCAAGTCAAAATATGGGAGTCAGTTTCATGCACTGTTCCAGCTTACTCAGTGTTAACAGTGTGAATATTCTTAAGCGCAAACTTTGCTACTTCAGAGGAAGTCCCAAAATTCTCTAGGATATAGTCAAAAATCTTGGGATAAGATGTACTTACATCACAGCAAAAAACTTTTCCAATCCATTTTATTATCAGTGAGTTTAGATATCTTTTACAAGCTTTTTGTCATATTATAAAAATGTTTCTATTTTTATACTCATTGTTTCAACAGGTCTGATACAAGACTTAAATACTGAACATTAAAATTTCCCTTTATGAATACAGAAAGAGAAAAAATAAGGAAAGCAGTTTTTTTCCCCTTTTCACTTTCCTGAACAGATTTAATATTCATCATTTTTTCCTTCAACACTACATGATATCATAATTAATTATGATAAACTGGTAACTAGGATGGTTTCATGTTGTTACTTCCATGATATAATACTGGTTGCTATAGTGATGAGATGGATCTTTTGTTAATCACTTGTGAGATTGGTTAACTCATGTTTTTCAGAGAATTTGAGCAGAGATAAAATATGGGAAAAAAGTTGCCTTTATAATACTGCTAAATATATGAGGCTTTTTCAATTTGCTTCTATGTTAAGTCTGTTTCTTTTGGTGTATTGCTAAAAATATATGCTATTAAAAAAATAAATATGCATAAAATTTGTATTTTTTAAAAACAGAATTCATCCTTCAATATTTTCCTGTGATTAGCTCCAAAAATCCAGCATACATAGCTTTCTGCTCTTGAATATATCTTAACAGGAATATCTCAAACTTTTTGTACTTTACGGAGAATAAAAGTCTATCTTGGCAAGGTCTTTGAATATTATGACTTCCTTTTTGTTCTACATAAGGTTTGCAAATAGTAAAATGACATCGTGCATCCTGGCCATTTTTTAAAGCAAAATTTTAGTTAATTTGATGATATACTTTATAGAACATACCAAATCTTCAGAAAAACTCCTGATTACCTTCAAACCTAGTATTTTGTCCCTTTAATTCATTCAATCCAGATGTAATTAAGTTTTTAATCATCAGATTAATATTATACATCTGATAACACAGCAGCAAAAATAAATAGCATTTATCTATTCCTCTGCCTTATAAATACTTTAGAAAATAATCTATTCACAGAGTTTTCAAATTTCAAGGCAGTGACACTGCTGTTAAGGAAAGAATTTCCAGTCACTAGTTTAATCACTAGAAAGAGCTAGAGAAATAAAAAATAACCCATAAACAACCTCTTAGACTTATGAAGAACTCAAAAGTAAGAACAAAGGGCAACTTAAATTAGGAAGTCCTAGTCTTTCATTCAAACACGGTCCCAGGAGGCATATTAAAGCAATGAATAGGAAAAAGCTCCACAGTTCACCAGCTGAGATTTTAATGAGACATTTCCCCTTGCTGTGGAAGGGGTTTGTTCTGGAAAGGGAAAAGGCTGCTCACGGAATATGCAGTTAATAGGCATTGTTGGCTTTTACAGCCACTTTGGCAGTTGATTGCTGTACTAACCTTCTATTTTGGCATATTCTGTAAGTCGAGTGTAATTGATCAAGGCAGCCTTCTCCAGACATTTTCTAACCACTTTCTTCACCTCTTCTGCTGGTATGGGAGTGGCAATATCTTTCATTAAAACCTGTTTCAGAGACAATTATACCACTTCATTACAACTATTATTCAAACCCCCTAGGAAAAGGATAAAAGTATCCTACAGTTACTACAGATCTTAATGATAAAAGGCAGAAGTCAAAAAGGAACTATTTCAGGTGTTGGAGCTGGACCTTCATCTTTGAAGGTTTCTGTTCAACCCTGGTTTAAATTCCTATATGGTATTTATACCCCTTGTTTGGCACCTTGCAGCCTGTCAGTCAGTCTTTGGGCAACGTCAGGACCAGTAGAACAAGAGTGTTCCATGGATGGGCTGGATCGTGGTTACCACTAAAGATGTGGTTGTGGAAATTTGGTTGGCTCTCACCTGTGGAAAAGCTTCCACCATTGCATAGCCATGGACTCTTCAAAATGGTAAAGTTATTAAAATTCAACATGTCCTTGCTGTGGAAAAGTATTGTCTATAGTGGGCAGGGGAAACATTGAACTTCCAGCAGAATATTTTATTAAGGACAAGTAGAACAGTCCATATGAAGGTTTTCAAAACATGTGAGTTGTTACCTCACCTACTGCAAGTGAGGTAAACCAAGAATCTATACCTCTTTATATGAATGCAGCATAATATACTCTGGATTATCATGTTAAAAAAAATCACCTGCATTTTTACTTTAATTCTGCACTCCATTAACTTTCAACAGGTAGGTGTAAACAAAACTCAGTATGTTTTTATCACATTTTCATGTAAATAATGAAATTTCAGATAACTCACAACCTGTGAAAAATTCTTGGCAAGTGGATCCCTGGGACAAGCTACATCCTTACATATCTAAAAATTACTGTTAAAGGAGGGGGCGAGAGGTACACTCTGGGGAAGGATGTGGTAGAAAAGAAACAGGTTCAGCAAGAGAGAAGCTATTAGGAAGACACTGTTGCAAAGCAGGCTTCTAGAATACTTGTACACAAATATTACTTATCCACCTGTTTCCTTGCTTTTTTTTAATTAATAACTTCTGGGTTATTAACAAGTGAATACACAGTATTCAAAACCTTTTTTTTTTTGCTCTGTTTTTTTTCTGATTTTTCAAAGACAGGTAAAATAAAATGGTTCTAACCCATTCTGCATCCACAAATGTAGGAAAGCACATTTATTCCCAGTCAAGACTGACAGAGGTGTTGCTTGAGCACCAGTTAGAGCACCACTGCCATTTGTAACAGCAGGAACGGGGAGAGGAAATGGATGTTTCATAAAGCACAAAGGCATCTACACAGCACTACAATTACTGAGATGGTAAGCGAAACAAAACATTTATACTCAGACTCCCTATGTGTTTTCTGAAGATGGCAGAGGTTTTCCAAGAGAGAATCTCTATCCATGAAGTCTTCTGCAGTGAAGAATAAATAATATTTGCCAGGACCAAACCTCTCAGATTTTGGCAAAGCAACACAGCCTGAGATCTAAGCTTTTTTTGAATTCATACCTTAATCAGACTCCTGCTGATACAATTCCTTTGGAATCTCTGCTGGAATTTAAAGTCCTCTTTCCATAGAGATGACTGAGACGCTTTTATCATTATGAGGTATTCTCCTTTCCAGTCAATACGAGAGGATTTGCTGGGCAGGAGTTTACATTTATAGCCTCACGTGTCAGATTTGCTGAGTATAGCTTTTGCTTTTTAAATTTATGGAATATTATTTGAATTATATAGAAGGCTTTTAGTATTACCTATGAGTATAGACAATACCAGCAGCATAGAAGGCACAAACAGCAGGAAAGGGGGGCTGTAGAGTAGACTTGTGCTGCTTCAGAGGTAATGCTGGATAAGTGTTAAAAAGCAACAGAGTCACTGACTACAGTTCAGTGGCTTGAAGGGAAAGTCCAGTAAATAAGCCCTATAGAAAATAGCTGTTTGTCTCTGTGGACGACAGTAACAAAAAAACCCCAAATCCGACAATAACCAACTTTCCAGTGAGCAGTTAAAACCAATAGTAAAATAACTGAGAAGACACAAGTCTGCTTTCAGCAGTCTGAAGGCAAAAGAAAAAGGCAGGCTCAGTAGTCATGCAGAATTTAAGTATGTTCTCAGACTTACCCTTTCAAGTAACGAAAGTGTGGCTTTTAAAGCTCCTTCAGGACGCCCAAAAGGGAAACAGTATCTTAAAAAGTAAAAATATTTTAAAAAAAGAGAAAGTAAAGAAAAAAGAGGAACATAAAATTATCAGAATTATAAAAGCTGCTTTGTGAATTTACTTTAAGGCTTATCTACATACAACTTGCACTAAATTATGTTAGCAGAAGACACTCATACCCAACGTACTAATAAAAGCAGAAAGCCTCTTCAGTAATCTACCATAGAGTACATTCATATCACAGTGGTATCAGCCTACCAGCATTTGAGGCCTAAATGCAGAAAAAATCCTAAAAGGGAGAAAGCATCACTTCCAATTTATCAACTATGAAGGATATTTAAAGGTCTCTGATGAGTTTGTCATCTTTCTGGAAAGAGGTACTACTTCTCATGTAGCCATGACTGCTACTGGACCTGTGAAGCAGCATTCTGTATACTGCATTTTATTTTAAAATTGGATTAAGACAAGGATAAAATGTCAGATATTTTAATTTCTAGAGATATAAATGCTGGCAGACATTCCACACTTTTTCTGTTATTACCTTGGAAAAGCACATAAATTTTAAAAGCTACTTAAACCATACCCACTTCTAAAATTATGTAAATTAAAAATGATTGCATTCATAGCTTCATTTTTTATTTTTGTCTGTCCAATAATGCAATATAGCAGGTCAATGAGAGTACAATGCTCAGGCAACTGTAACCTCTCTTAATCCTGTCTATAAAATCTTATTGGGATATCCCCAATTGGAAAAAGGATTTTTTACTTTGCTGAGATTATTTTTTTCATATTATTACTCACTGAGAATGGTAGCTTCCTATTCTAATATTTTCCATTAGTCAAATATTTTCTAATGACAAAAGGATTCAGATAAGTGAATTTTAGATCTACATTTTGGTCAACCAAAATAAGGTCTTATAAATGAGGTCAAAACAGGATTTCCTGCAGCAGGAGTTCCAGTATTTGCTTTTATCTCTGGAAAGACTCCAGAGGTAAAATTCACACAGCCAGGCAAGAGGTTAAAATCCAAGACCTTCATAATAGCTTTCTCAGAAATATTGTCTCTTCCACATCTGACGCCTGAGAGACAGGCAGAGATCTGAAGTCTCAGTGGGTAGACAAGGTGAGGGAGAGGAAAGGTGTAAGTACCTTAAGAACTACTTTAGATGACAGCCACCAGCACGGGACGAGCTGACTGCATCTTAGTCATAATGGAACCAGGCTAATAGCAGTGAAAATGAAACTAAAAAGGCTAGAGGGGAGAATGAAAACTGGAAGCTGTAGGTCAGTTGGCAGGCAAGAGAGAGAGTCTTTTTCAGATGGGTGTGACCTAGTGACTTAGGTGGACACAGCAAACGTTCAGAGCTGCTCTGAAAAGGCAGGAAGAGACATGCACTCTTAGTTAAACTGCCCATGGCAGCTGACCAGTGCACACAACACTAAGCAATGGAGAGAGGGTAAAGCTTAGAAAAGCATCAACATATTACAGGGGGAAAAAAGTACTAACCATACTTGAAAGTCTGTACCACTGATCCCCTAGTTATAATGATCAGCGTGATTACAAAATGTCAAGTGAGATTAGAGGAGGTGCAAATTCAAGATTTCTACTCTAAACAGATACACTTGACTCATTAGGTATCTCATTAGGACAAGGCATACTGACAATACTTGGAGACAAAGGTTTGAATTGCTTCCTTGAACAGCTAACTTAGGACCCACAAAAAAAAAAGTTATGCTGGATTTGGTCTCAAATGTGAAGAGGACATAGCTTGAGAGCCACAGAGCAGAACAGGTGCTTTGCAGTAATAATCATAAGGTAATACAATTTAATAATGTAGCAAAAGAGAGCAGACCAAGAAAATTCAGTACACGTACATTTTGTACATGTATACACAATTTCAGGAATAAGATCTATGAAAAAATGAAGAACTTGAAAAACGAAAGCAAAAACTTTAAAGATGCAATCAAATAAAAGCAAGAAACTTACAGCAGCCTGAGATAAAATTTTAAAAGTAGGAGCCAAGTGCATGCCACAATTAAGAAATCAAAGTGGTAACAAACAATCAAACACCCTCTCTGTGATTCCATGGGGAAGATAAAGAGGTTACTGTAGAGAATCTGGCATTTAAAAATGATAAAACTTATCTGAACATGAAGGACATGAAAGTCTCTGAAATATTATAGGAAATATAACAAACAGCATGGATGCTCTGACAGTAGAAAGGACAGTGGAAGCAGGAAACCAGCCTGGGAGATGGTGGCAATGCCTGATGGCAAGGAATACAGGGCATTCAAGGACAGTAAGGCCACAGCAGAGAAATTCAGTGCACACACTGCATAAATCTTTACCCTTGAATGTATTTTTCAAAATATTCTGCATTTCAGTTATCATAACAATTTTGAAGGACTGAAATATGGAGTTTCTTTAATACCATGTTTTCCTAAGAAAGCAATCTAACAGCCAAGGTTATTCTTTGTTAATCACTAGCGGTGATCTTTATACGCGTCTTGAGTCAAGGTTTTATTTAAAATGTTACTTCCTGTGCTTTGTCAGGATGTCCTGCATTGTGACTTTATATGCTTTATAAATTCAGATTCTAAGGTACTATCTTTTTTCTTTCTTCCACTGTTATGCCAGTAATCTTGTTTAAATCCAGACATTTCACCTATTTTTTTTTTTTAATTTCTACTACTTGTTCACAATAAGAAATAGTAATTACTCCTCACCTGGCAGATGAGTTAGTGTGTAATGATTAAATAGGATTTTAAGGCAAACCTTAGAGTCCTCTAAAGGATGAAGTCATTCATGTTTGAATGACACAGTTAATTGCTCTCATGGAGGAGTTTCTAATGCTGTTTAAATTTGCTCAAAATCCACCCAGACCAATGGTCAATAATGTAGCTCAAGCTCATTGACATAACTCTCATGTGTAGGTTAGCTGACATGATGGGTATTTTTATTTGTTCCACCTCAAAAGATTATTTATACATTTATACAAGACATTATTTTACATTTTGTAGTTAGTCTCATGCACTAAGTCTCCCTGAAGGCAGGGAGAACTCAGTCCTATACTGTACCGTATAATTTCTCTTGTAAGAGCTCTTTATTCCCATAGAAGGGAGGAAAGAGGAAATGTGTTAGGGAAGATTATTTAAAGGAAAGGAAGGATCATGCTTTTTCCCCAAAAGGAACAGTCTCCAAGGAGAACCCCAGTTCTCTTTATTTTAATATAAATATGAAGTCCCAAGTGAAGGCTGCTATGTCCTCTATGCTCAAAAAAATCCCCAGTGACCTATGATGTTAGTGAATACTAGATATTTACCTCATCAAATCAGAGAGGCATTCATCATAGCCAACCCTGACAAACAAAAGTTCTATTTCACAAAGAACTATTTAAACTGTGGAACTGGTTGTTATGATGTGATATAGAGACAAAAAAATTCTAAAAACACAGTCTAAAAGGATTAGATTGACAGAATAGTGGCAGATAGGTTGGCTTAGCATGACAAAGTAACAGGTTTGGTGGTCTACACGCAATTTTTATACAAAGTTTCATAAACCATCAATTGCTACAAAATAGCAGGAAATCCCACATTTCCTGTTACTTGTATTCCTTCTCTAAACATCTTCTGCTGGTAAAGACAAACTCTTCATTGAGCATGATGATCCTCAACTTGGGAAAGATAAGCATATCATGAAACCAAGAAAATTACATTAGACATCAAGAAAAGTTTTAGCTGCCATCTATCAAAGATGTTCTCTACTCATATGATTTTACTGATCCATAGTAATCCAGAAATAGTTATGGCACAGTCACTGTCACTCAGACAAATTTCTTGGTTAAATTTCTACAAACCCTGAACTTTAAAAAATAAACAAAACCAAGGCCTATATTCCTGCACAATCTTTTTAATCATAGAAAAATACAACTCACATATTACATAAATAAATATCAAGTACAACCACTTGTGTAAATAAATTATTCTGTACTTAAGCCATTCCTTTGCAGTTAGACTATTTTATTTTCACTCCACTTGTTCAAGACCAAAATTAAACACCACAAGAAAATTCTTCCGGAAAAATGTAGCATTCATTGAATAAATTACACACTCACCTGAAATGGCTTATTTGGTTTTCTAAAAGGGAGGAAAGTCTGTCCTTAATTTCCTCAAACCTTTCTTTCTCTTCCACAGATACTGTTCCAATTCCATCTGGCCTGTAAAATTAAATAGTTAATAATCGTTGATACGTCTTCATGCAGATTTGTCTTTGGACAATGATCTTTATTTTTAAAGTTTGCATTTAACATGAGTGTTAACTCCCTTTTCCCCTTTCTCATTGTCTCAAAGGATAAACAGTTACCTGTGAATATAGTTAAAGAACAGGCTACAACTGGACAAAGAATTTGACTTTTGAGCTGAACTTTTGAATTCAAGTCCTAGATTTCTATGTCATCTCCATATGAACACAATCTAGCATATCCTGCAAAGCCTTCCAAAAGACAATATCTTTTCTCAAGAAAGTTAGTACTATTGTCACAGTAGAGAGGCCTACTCAAATCTTGTTAAATTTCAGCTCCTTGAATCTTCAATTTCTTTCCCTAGAGGCACACTATTGCTAAAATTGATTTTAAAGTAAAAGTGGGAGGGAAACTACAGCGAGAAAAGCCATAGCAGGCAACACCTAGGAATCCTGCATAGTGAGGACTGAGTTTGATTCTCCATCCTATACTGACAAATCATGTGATCAAGACTTCCACATAGGTGCAGCATTAAAGATGCAACAAAAAAAGTCTTTAAAAAACAAAACCACCAGCATTTTCTTAAACAGTAAATTTAAGCCACAATAAGTAAAAATAAGCTTATATTTATTGTGTTAAGCATACACTTATTCTAAAGTTTTTGCCTAAATGTGTTACCAATGTATTTATATTAAAATGATGACAAAAGTTAAAAAAAAAAATTAAATACACAGTTCTCAAATATTATTTTTGCCATGCAGTCACAACTTCCCCACATACAGCATACTTTAAAAAGAAATATCTGAAAACTTCCTGTTACTTTCTTAACTTCCAGCTCCAAGTAACGAATCAGCTACTGATTTGCACCTGAGTTTCTGAACCTGACACTTTGTGTGAATCTGTCCTGTATCTTCTCCAGAGCCTCCAAAACTATCTCAGTGTTTCTAGAACTGATAGAATTGTAGTAAAATGGCATGAAGAAAGACAACATTCTTTCTTGGAACATTCTGATTGTTCCAAGAATCGTTCTGGGGTTCTATGGACATCTTTTTCCTAAACTGTTAATTTAACTTTCTGCACTATACTTAAATCTAGGAGTAATAAGTTGCTACCTGGTCATGACATAAACAATTCTCTCACCCTTTAAATCACTTATATTTGTGACCTGTCAAGTCAAGGTGGAAGGAATGCCTGAATTCCTTAAATTATTGTGAAGACAACAATAAAAAATCAGATGTGGTGGGTATAGTAGTAGTCAGGCACATCAATGTACCATTGTATAAATTTGATGTGAAAGAGCAAAAAACTTATCTTTTCTCTTTTGATAGATGCCAGGATACTTTACCTCAGCCTTCTGACAGATGGAACGAGCTCAAATTTAAGTAAATTGCACTGTCTGATTTCATTGTCAGGACAGGTTGTGCCTGGACTGATACAGTAAATAGTTCTGTCATATTAGGCCTTTCTGAGGCATGTCATATATATGTCAGAAAAGACCTAGGGGTCCAGATAACAGTAAGTGAAAAAGGTGAGCCAGCAGGATGTCATATCTGTCATCCTGCACTAAGGCTAAGATCACTGCGTACCAGGGAACTGTCACTTCACCAAATTTGTTGTCATAAGGAACCTTGTTGACAACAACTAAAATTTTCAGAACTGCTAAAAATATGTTTGCTTAGAAACAGACGTCCCAGAAGAAGGAGTACACAAAAAGGTGTTGGAAAAGTACCACCTATAGCACTGAAAAACTCATGTCTTGAAAACATGCTTTTAGAAAAGAGTATGAAGTCTGAATCACAATTTTGTTTCTTCTTGTTGCAAACCTTATTGCAACAAGAATATAAAAATGCATTTTTGCAACACAATTCTGAGACATGTTGTGCTGGTGATAATTTTTCTACTTAAGGGAATGTATACCTACTACTGATTAGAAAAGGATCCATGAAGAAAAGAATCTGAGATGAGCTGAAACATTAAAAATAGATAAATACTACAAAATTCCCACTCATTTAGTCTTCTAGATTTTTTTCTTTTTACTTTTAAGACTGAAAAAAATAAATAGCACTGTTTTGAGCTGGTTATTTTTATTTATGAATTACTGTGCCTGCAAAGAAAATCAGACCCATACAGTAATTTAGTTTTCAAAGGTTTAGATCATCCATAAACTATGCCAAAACTATTTTGCAACTAAAAGCAACAGCAAATGTGCCTTTCCTACTGTCTCAAATGTTATGTGGTTTGGACTTGAGTTTTTTTCAATTCAAAACCAGTACTAAGCTTTGTTATTGCAGCCTGGGACCTCTCTTACAGGAACTCGGCCAAGAAAAGTGATGGACTGTCTTAAGAAGAGTTTTCATTTTAACATCATCTTCTCAAGAAGATGATGGAAGGGGAATTTTCCTTTCCTCCACACTCTTTTTCCTCCTTATTGCTCACAACACTTTTTAGAACTAGAGAACTAGGTGAAACAGTAAACACTCAAAACCTGAGTAGCCTTCTCTCCCTTACTTATATTAGTTTTCCATTTTTTTGAGAACTCTGTC
The DNA here is from genome assembly GCA_013396875.1 of Vireo altiloquus. Lineage (NCBI taxonomy): Eukaryota > Metazoa > Chordata > Aves > Passeriformes > Vireonidae > Vireo > Vireo altiloquus. The sequence continues at coordinate 122,757 of VZRF01001862.1, forward strand.
AATTGGATTTGGATTGGCCTGTCTTATCTGCTTAGATCACAGACTAACTGGCTCAGATGTAATGTTATCTCTGGTCACAAGTCAAATTGTTTAATTCACTCAGACTTAAATATCAAAAGAGATTTGAAATAAACACCTCATGAACTAGAACTAGTAAATTCAAGCAAAAAATAGCTGTTTGAACATAAACCACTTAAATAATGAACCAAAAATAAAGGTTGACCAGAATTTCAAAACTTATTTTTCCTGCAAAAATCTTGCAAGATCGTTAGCCTGACAGCAGTTACTCTAGAGAAGCTAACTGATTAGGTGGTGGATTTCAGTTTTCCTGTTGCAATGGACTGTTTTTCCTCACTTGATATAATCCTTTAAGGCTTGGAGTATCCTCTAGAATTATTTTGATCTCTAGACGTCTTAAAACCTGCAATAATATGCAGAGGTCACTTGATGAATTGTAGGATTAAGATTATTGTGAATACCCACAGCACGGAAGATAAAATTGCGTTCCAGTTCCAATGGGAATTACGTATGATGGACACTGGGTTGACTGTAGATTGTTTCCAGCCCTCAAATTTGGAAACAGCTTCTCCTAGTGGCCTCTTGGAGAGTGAATTGTTACTTTAAGCAAGACTGCTTTGTCAAGACAGCCTTGGAAATACTAACTGAATATGCCTGACTTTTTCCCTCTGGAACATCATTGATACTCCTGCTTTTCTGCATCTTTAAGTATATAAAAAATGTTAAAAGGCTTTTTTTCAGTGAGCGTTCCGAATTAAAAACATAGACCATCACTTTGGTCTGTCATGAAAACAAAGATTAAGAGGAGAGTAATGCACAGAGTGGTATTCTAACATACATACAGGTATGAAAAGTAAGGCTGATCAGAGCAAGATGAGAAATTATTATGAAAAACAAAATAAAAGAAAAAATACTTCAGCTAAGTTCTTTAAGACATTACTGCAATAAAGTACATTTCAAGGACATAGAAAAAACAAAACCAAACTTAAATGGCATCCTTTCTCCAAGAAACAAAGTCTTTTAGAAGACTTTAGTGCTTTCTAATAGAACTTGCTTTTATATTCAGCAGGATGTACTATCAAATGAAAGAACAATGACAAGTTTCAAATTAGCAAGCTAAAAATTTGACTGCTTGTTTCTTAGAAAACAGATTAAATTTTTAGAATTTGATGTAGAATTTTTTTTATCTACTTATAGGACTTAATATCCAAGAACTTACATATGTAAATTTTCCTTTCAAATGCAACTGTGTTAATACTTTTGCAGAGCCCATGTTTTATCTTACAGAAATATAAGAACGATGATTTCCACTATCAGCTTAGAAGCAGACAGAGCAGAGATCTTTTTATTACAGAAAATTAAGACAGTGCATATCACATGGCATTCAAACACAGATTTAACCAGCAGACTCTTGAAGATTGAGCATTTTGTTGTTTATATTAACTGTTCTTCAAATATTCTGCCATAAAACTGGCACAATAGAGCCTTCTGCTGTATGCAGTTCTCAGGCTGCTCCGACATCTGCTTACAGGTCATGCCCTTTTTTCACAACTGAATGAAAAAGACCAATTCTGAAGGTCACTAAAACAGATTAAGATCATAAATTGGGTTAATTTCAATAATCTTTTAGGCAGTTATATTTTAGGTAGGATTCATTAATGCCCTTCTACTGAAAAGCAAAGCATGTATTAATATAATATCATTTTACTCGATGCATAAAGGTATGAAAAGGCAGTAATCAGTTGAAATTAATGACAAAATGTTGTATAATGTTTGGGGACAGTAAGTGTTTGTAATAGCATTCCTTCATTCCCTAAGATGGCAAGTATAACCTTAAACATGCAGAACCTTTTTCTCATATTTTTTAATAATGTGTGAATTATGTTTAATTTTCTATTGAGATTTTCTCTGAGGCTTTTCAGCAGCAGATTTGTTTTGAGACGTTGAAAAATGTGCCTGTTAATAATGTAGTGAGGACACATTTTGTTAAATCATTGCTGTAGCTAGCAACATTTTCCAACACAGGGCAGTAGCCTTCCTTTCAACAAAGGTGAAGTCAACATGGCTTCAGTCGGCACCTGCAACAAGGTGAAGTGTTTTGCTTTTAGCTTTGAATACAAGAGAACCCCACTGAAAACTTTTTTCTAGCTACTTACAAGAGCAATATATAGAAAACTGTGCCACTAGTTGAATGACATCCATTAAAAGTATATAAAGGAAACCAAATGTAACTAGAGAGGGGTCCCTCTCTAAGTCTCCCATCAGAGGCTTGGGGCTGTGATGCTCATAAGCAGTTTAAGTCTTATTACATGTTTTTTATGAAATATACAAAATGAAGGAGAAACCACCAAGGTATAGACAACCTTACTTTAAAGTTAAGTTAGTCACAGAAGGAAATACCTATTCAGAAGTTCCAGAAAAAAATTCAGAAGAGACAGAGAAATGTCATGATATTATTTTCTTTATTTTTATGAAGTTTCTTTTTCCAGATTTAAAAGGGATGATTTCTCTGAACATTGTTTTATGACTTGACACAAAGTGTAAAATTGCAATAAATGTTTCTTATCACAAAACACTGAAAAGTGAAAAAGAAATATATGAATGCATAGCACTCTACAAAGTTTTCATAGTTTCACTTTCCTAGTGTGTGCCTTTATTCCACTCTAAGATACTTCCTCCAAGCATAACCAAATCAAGAAGCCTGTCAGAGAGTCTACATTGCCAAATGACGGCAAGGACATAAAAGTGCTCTCAGAGAGGGTGAAGCTATTACAGAGACACAAAATGATTTTTTTGTACTGGTGTATTATTATGAAGCAAATTATTATAAAGAAGACTTCTGTGCTGGAACTCTTCTTTGCTCACAGCAAAAGAATTCCTAATTTTCAGCACAGAAAGTTTTAAAAATGAAAGCAACTAAAAAAACCTCTTATGGAACAAATTAGAAAAACAGACAGCAGTAAGTTGCCAAGACCACCTGGCAATCTGAATTATCTGTGGTTATGTGAAAGTTCTCATTGAGAACTGCCATCCTCCTGGGGAATGGGGGATCAGAATCAGAATGGGAGGATAAAAATCAGAAAAAGTCTCCAAGGAGCTGAAGGAACTAGGGGCCAGTAAGTACTGCATACATCCCAGAAAATTAGAAGGAACTATAATATAAGGTCATTTAAGGATAAAAGTAAGGAAATTTGGGTAAATATTCTCTATTGTCAAGTGTGTATGGCTTTGAAGCCATAAGAGAGAGAAATCTTACCTTCTGATCTTGAAGTTCTCTAAAAGGACTGAAAACAGGTGGATGAGTGTGACCTGACTCACATGAGGTACCTGGATTTCCAAAGCTCTTTTGTCAGAGTCCCTAATCAAAAACTTTTAAGGCAATTAAGCAGTGTCTGAATAAAAGTCCCTACATTTACATTTAAAATTAGAGTGGTGAGTACCTTCTGTGAAGGTATGCTATCAGGAGAGTTCTGCAGAGATCTGTATTAAGAGTTGTGTTATTTTACAGTATTCATAAATGACCTGGATAACAGCTGAGAACTGAGGTGATAGTAAATGTAACTTTAATGATAATTATGTGGCGTAGTCTGGAATTCCAGAAAAACCTCATGAAATCAGGTAGCAATACAACAGAAAACAGTGACAAACATAGATAAATGTAAGAAAAACACAGTTGTTATTCAGAATGGAGATCCCAGTTTTATGATGGATAACTCAATGAAATTGCCCCTGTTCAGTAGCAGTCAAAGGAGCAAATCCACCCTGGGAAACACCAGAAAAGGATAAGGAACTAGCAGAAAACTTCCATCCAATGCAATCATTGCATTGTTCACTTCTAATTCTTGAATCTTAAATAGCAGAGACAGAATAGGATTTTTCTTTTTTTCTCCTTTGTCTCTTCAATAGCAACAGAGCATGAAATGAGATGTGCAGGAGTCAAGTTCAAAGCTAGAGTTCTTCAAGCAAGAGGAGGCTGAGTTGTGGAACTCGCTGCCAGAGGTGTTGAGGGTGAAAAGGGCTTACAGAGGTTCAGGGGTGCAATGGACAAGTACCTGAAATAAAGACTCACTCCAAGTTACCAAACAGGGCATATTCTGAGCTGCAAAGTCGGGAGTCAGAAAGAGGAAATATTGCACATGCTTGCCCTTCTTTTACTCCAAACAGGTCAATGCTGGAAAGAGATGACTGACTGGCTTAGAAGAACCCTGACTCAATATGACTGTTCTTCTATGGAAACACAAATGTGTTGAAGCTTTTACAATAAAGACAAACCCCCCTCCTGCCCCTGCATTCATCTTCAGTTATATATTGATTTTTGTAGCATTACTTTCACATTCACTTCTTGTATCTGAACTTCCAATACATCAGCTATCTTTCTGAATAAAAAAAGGTATAACAAGGGAACATGCTTGAATTTTGAATTTTTCAATTCAGTCTGTTACTCAGCAGGTGGAAAGAAGTCACTTCACACTTCATGTGATACTCACCAGCATTCATTTTAGACAAGAGGGATGGAATAGAAGTCACAGCATGAAAAGTAGACAAGAGTGAACATGATGGGGAAGAAAACAATAGCTCCTACCTGGACTGTTTAGACTGAAATGTCAGCATTCAGGAACGTCCTATAGTTCCCCATTCTGCCCATTTCACTTTCACCAGCAATAAGTTTATGCATAAGTGCAGAGCAAGAAGTTTACTTGTGAACTAACTCTATTGATGAGGACCATATAGAATATGTCATATAAATGACTATGGGGTATTTCAAAAGAAAACCATCGTGATGAGAAGCAAAAGGAGATGCTCCTGTAAAGCTACATAGCACCAGAAGTATTGACAATGAAAGATGATTTTATTTACAGAGAGAAGAAGAAAAGAAAACAGTTGACTCAAACCCAAGGATGTATACTTGCTTAAACACAGGACAGCTATTCTTTCAGTGAAATATTTTCTTTTTTGACTGTTTAGGAAGAGAATGTCTTAAGACTGTCATCTACAAAAGCAGAAACACCTTTTCTACATAAGCAGTTTGTTAGCCCAGTTGTAATGGACTAACTTATGAATGGGAAAGGAAAAGGCAAAAAAAGCTTTGAATTTCTCTATCTAGGACCCAGCACATTGTGTTTGACCCTGAGTAAACATTTCTGTTCCCAAACCAACAACACTGGCATAAAACACACAAAGTACCAGTACGCTTCATAAATCTAGCAGAAGTTGTTGCCTATATCTTCATCTCAGGAAAGAAAAAAAGAAGCTGGGGACTGTTCTCTAGTCCTGAGATCAGGGGACAAGGGCTGCTGAATACAGCCTACACTGGAGCACAGTTCAGGTCTCCTCTGTGCTCCAAATGTCCCTGAAGCTCTACAACAACAAAACTTCTACATCTTTATTCCAGGTGCTCTGAAATAAACCCACGGTAACATGTTAAAGTCTGCAAGAGCATTACAACCTGCAGCATGAAACATGTTTCAAGTCCCAGGTTGCAACAAAACAGCACAAAGGATACCTGAGGGTTCAAAAATGTGTTGGAAGAGTTTCAAAAACATATGAGGGGTGGAAAGAGCCAAAGCTGATTCAGAGTGAGTTTCTCCTCACCAGAAATGAAGGCGAGAGACACTTGTATTTGATCGTTTGACTGATGTCACTGGATTGCCTGTTATTTTAAAATTTATACATAAAAGAAATGGACAATATGAACTACAGATGCGGCTACATTTCTACATGCTCCTCCACCACCTGACTTCAAGATCAATTTTGATGATCTTTCTCAGGCTAGGGGAGGGTCTAAGATCCCTCTGTGAAGCAAAGGTGACATATAAATTAAATACATCATGCCCAGAGTATAAAGCCCTTTGTTCTGTGGTCTTTCTGATTCCCAGCCTGACTTACAAAACAAAGATGTATAACGCCAGGGACCAGCCTAGAACTTTGGCCTGTCGTGCATTGTCTGTGAAATTCCCTTTTATCTCTTACTATTTCTTAGTGCTGCAGTAAATGAATGAGTGGGTATATTATGTGCCCGTAGATGTGTCTGTCATTCTGAGTGAGTGTGTCTGCCTGTGTCCTTGACTTACTTTTTTTCTTTCTTCATGTTTCTTTTTCTTCCTTTTTACAATATCTCAGTTCTAGTCAGACCCACTCTGTTCAACAATTCTTTTATTCCTAAAACACTCATAATGCTATTCAGAGAATATCTGTACAGTAGGAATAGACAGAATACAGAGTGCTTACCACTGTGTAAATGATGTGCTCCCTGAGATATTTTCATGCACTGCGTGCATGGTTGTCCTTCACTCAAATTATGAAATAAAAAGAAATGTATCTACCTTTCTTTTGAATTCTGGAAATAAGTTTGAGCAATTATCACATATGTTTGTCTTCTTAGGTTGAAACCAATAATAAAAAGGCAAGAAACAACAAGGACTTAGACTCAATAGGAAATACGAATGTGTCAGCTTCTCAGGGACCTGACAAAGAAGCATGCTTTTACAGAGAATAGGTTACCAAATAAAAGCCAGAAATCTCCTAACTTACCAGCATGAATGTTAAGATTCTTAACAGCATTTCAAGTACATTCAAAAACATTTCAATTTTGGATATTATTATAATGTATTATATATTGTTAATCTACCACTATGAAATCACTCAAGTCATAAATGCCCAGCTCCAGATGAGGCTTTGTCTGAGCCAGTGAAGGAAAAAATATCCTTCCTAAGGATTGCCTCTTCTTCTCTGGCTTGAGGACAAATAAACCATCCTCTGTTCCTGACTAGGTGCAAAGCAACACAAGCATACATCTTGGGCAGAAAATCTCTCTCTCTTCCAATCTCTACCAAGATTCAGTGTGGGGATTTACTGACAGCAACACAGTAATTTCTTTTTGGGACTGTGATGTTTTTCCCTAGCGGCAGGATTGGATCACTTGGGAGGATCTACTGGGTTTCTTCTTGCTACTTTGGAACTTCTTAAACATATTCCATCCAGCAGTCTACAACTCTAGTGCACAAAACAGGTATAAATGCATGTTCTCCTATAACTTGATAGATTGCCTGCCCCACTCCCAACTCAAATACAAGAAAGACAGGGAGCAAGTTCATTGAATTGTCGCTGTGATAGTCACAGACCAGAGCATGTGCTCTGGGGTGAGACTGAGGGAGCTGGGCTTGCTCAGCCTGGAGAATAGGAGGTGATGAGGTGGATAACAGCCCTGCAGGTGTACTGGGTGGTATACAAGAGGCAATAGATGTAACTACACTGAAATTAGACAGGTTCAAACTGGGCAAAGTCCTGACTTGAAAAAGCCCTGAGCAACCTGGTCTGACCTTGTAACTGACCCTGTTTCATGCAGGAGGTTTGCCTAGAGACCTCCTGTGGTCACTCCTGACCTGAGCTATCCAATGATCCGATCTGCAATAGCTGCTCTCTAACAGAAGAGCTAGCCCTCTCACAGTCTGAAATAAGACATAGATGAAGCAGTGCTTCTTTTAAAGAATGTGCAAAAATAGCAAAGCAATGACTTAATTTTCTTCTAAGTCTTTCACTTGCAAGTGGAGTGACAATATCATCCCAAGACAGTCACTGTGGCCAAAAAGCTCCTGAAGTAGTCTCTCTGTCTAGTGGAAAGGATTCCAGAAGTGTCCTAGCTTTTTCTGTTTGGGGGTTACACCTAATTCCCACTATATGTTATTTCAATCTATGATAGCACAGAGAGAAGAACACAGTACAGTATCATTAGTTGCCAAGCTACAGACTGCAGAAAAAGAGTCATAATTTCCCTTAAACTGCAAAATTGTTCAAAATGCTTACTGGAAATGCCATTTAGTACCACAACATAAATGCAGAGTGAAGAAGACTACCCTTTTAACAGGATGAGATCCTTTTATCTTGAAAACACGTTGCATTAAGACAGTACACTACGAAAAGAGATTTTTTTAAAAAGTAACCTGTATGGAACGTCCAGTACCCTTGAAGAAACTTTCATGAACTGATTTCTGTTTTGTGCAGTTCCTTACTTGGTGAATGCAAGAGTCTATAAATACTTTTATTTAGACTATGCATTTAAATACTATGGATTAAAAGACATATCATTAAATTACCTGTTACCATGAACATGAGAAGCACAAAATGCAAAGCTGTAGTGGAGCAAGGTTGGATCAATGACAGAACCATTTTCTGAGTATTCAATCAGTTCATCGAGATAGCAGAGATGGCGGTGACAGCCTCTCACTCCGTAGCGAGCGCAGTATTCATCCAATACAAAGACCTGACCTGGGCTAAACCAGCCCTGAAAGGCAAAAAACCCACACATTTTGAGATTTATTTTCCCGCTCTCAGGTTTAAATCAAACAAAGAAGAGAACATAGATTTTTACGTCCATTTCATAAATTTTTATATTAAAATGATTTATATCTGATGAATGCTGATGGCACTGGAAGCTAGATCCTACTACATTCCTCTTACTGAAAGGATTAAATGCCAGAAAACTATTTGCAATTATGAGTTACCACTTCTATGAAATACATAGTTTACAAAAAACATGTTAATACATCCAAAGTCTGGTACAGATTAAGCTATATATCAAAACCTAATATAAAATAAACTAACACTTTAAAACAATTAATTTTGTTTCAGTAATCAATTGTAAGATATAAACTAACATTTGGGTAATGCTGAGAGACATTAACATGGACATTAAAACACAGTTTCTGGAAGTTCAGTTCTCTGTGGCTGCAACTTCATTATTTTGATCACAATTCAACCCTTTACCCATGGAACATGCATGCATTTTTGACAACTTTTAAACAACTTTTACTAGTAAAGAGATACAAAGCTAGGTAGTTTGTTAAAAGCCACCTGAGTAAAATGAGTAACATTTGACCTTAAATAATAATTAGATATCCTCAGGCTTACTGAGAGATTTCTTGGTCAGAGTCTTGATGAGACCAGAATGGCTTAATCCTGACACAGACACGAGCAAAGTACAGACTCCTTCACGCCACAAAACCAGTTCTTGAACAAATCCATAGTGTAAAAATAATTGAGTCTTCATGCAGAAATATGATATAAAGTAGCACAGTGAGCTTCCAAAACGCAGCATGGAGAAAAACATAAACCTCAGAAAACTACAACTTCTGCATAGCTGTTCTACATAAGCATTTTTCTTTGTTCTTGTTTTGATTGTGGTGATATTTCCCTCTCATCATCTCATCATCTCTCATTATTCCATCTCATCAAATGGTTAGGAGAGACTGAGGAATACCTGAACTCAAATATACAAATAATTTGGATAAGCAAAAAGATTTTGCAAAGTCATGAATTTATAACATCAATATAGCAGCTGAAGACCAATATTTACCTAGTGCTTGTGAATACTTCTGCAAAATCAGAGGTTTAATATTTGTACAAAATATTAGCAAAAATACTATTGAACAATACTTAAAAACACATTCACATCAGTTTTAAAAAATGTGTTTTAACTTTACTAAAAAACTTGCATGAGACATGAATTTAAGCTTTATATCCTCCCCAAACTCTACAATTTAACATATTATCTGCAAACAAGAACACCTCAAAGGTATTTCATATTTAATAAATTTGTTTGCTCCTAATTAATTTCTTTGAAGTCAATCTTCCCACTGCCTTTAAGGAGCTTCATCTGTTTCTAGAGAACACTTAGCTTTATTACAGAACCCAGAGCAGTACTCAGCATTTTAATCTAGCATCTGATCATGTTGCAATACCTCATGTAGCTTACACAGTGTTTGAAAGAAAATATGGTATTCTATTGAAAGAAGAAAAAAAAGGGATTCTAACTGTATTTCTGAAATAATATGTATCCTAGCCCTAGATATAATCAACAGTGGTTATTGTGGTTGATATTGTCCCAAAATGTTGTCATTGTCAAGGATCTCTCCCTACATTTTTATGGAAAATATAAAAAAATGTTGCATATCATTTCCTAGCAGTAAAAAAGAAAACTATTAAAATTTCTGCTCATTCTCATAGGACATAATTGTGACAAGAATACAAAATTTTGAAGGACTCATTAATTTAACTTCAGTTTCTCTTAAAAGATCTGTTTGTGTGGTCATTTTTCATATAAATGTGTGCTTTCCTTGCCCTTTTTCAATCCCATATCATGCACAAGTCTCTCGAACACATAACAACTATATCCTACAAAGTATTGGTATTAGATAACCACATATTTTTTATTTTATAATTGAAAAAACCTGCCAAACCCAATACTCCTCCTCAATACTCTCCCTATACCAAGAAGAATGTAGTATTGAATAAATTGAGCTGATATAATAATTTAATACAGAACTCTGCATAATAATAATTCCTACACTTTTAATTTTTTTTTACGAGTTGTATGTGTAGTTACACAGCATTTGTTGAAATAAAGGGATTAATTGTTTATAAAAATTATAGGAAATGAACTGCTAGAGAAAAGAGAAATCGCACTCATATGTCCATGTATTTTATTGTTACCTTTACATTCCCAATTTTTTAAAAATAAAAAAATACAGTTGAATATGCAATTAAAAAAATTATTATCCATTCCACTTATTAAAAGCTGAATTTAAAAAAGAGTGGTAAGAAATACATCTGCTTTATGGTTGCTATAGCACTGTGCATTTCACCTAACCTCTTCTAAAAGTTCCTGATTTCAAGGTTATATTAAGTATCTTACTATATTATTATTATAAAAAAGATTTTGACCCCAATGCACTGGTAGAAAGCTAACCATTTTCTCTTTTGAGTGCCAATTACTTTGTACAGATGTACCTTCAGGCCTCTTTGATTCAGTGTGCAACCCACAGACAGAAAATGAGTACTTTAACTTTTCTATACGTATGTATCTGGCAGTATTTTAAAAGGGTGACAACTGTCATAAAATAATAATTTTTCCCCTTTTTAACAACTGCAAACAAACCTAAAAATTCCAATTATTATCTTTGTACTACAAGACTAGTCAGAAAAATGGAAAAAAGGAGTATAAATCCCCATCATCTTTTTTTGTTTCTGTAAAGTGAAAAAAAATTATGTGCTGTGAGGCATTTTAGATCCTTAGTGAGAGATCACTCTTTCAGACATGATATCACGTTAAAAATAAAGCCTCAGGAAGCTATGAGGTCTGACCCACACAAACCTGTTTAATGAGTGTGTATAATCTGATGAACTTCCAAAAGATTTTTGCCAGTTTTCTCCCCTAATGGAAACGAAACCTGAAGCAGCTCCATCCTAAACTAGTTCACAAAGCACAGAATAGAAAACGATTGTAGGAAAAGGAAACTGCAGCCAACATCTTACCTCTTATGATGGTAATGATGGTATTTGAATGTGGAAAACATTCATTTTGATGCAGAGATCACATTCTATTTGCTTTTGTTTAATAATTATACTCCCCTTTGTTACTTGCAATTCGGGTCATACATATAAGCCTCATACATCTATATTTCTTATTGGTCTGCCTCCTTTGGTGTTCCTCCTTCACACCAGAGTGGAAAGAAGCATTTCAAGACAAGTGAAAATGTCTGAGATGAGGCAACTACATCTGGACCTTAAAATATCTTTACAGGTGTCAGTAAATCCTACCACAGGAGTTCTTATCATTGTCAAAACCTTCTGTTTTTATTCAAACCTCCCCAGAGGACATGATATATTTCAGCTGATAAAATTGAAGACAGTTTGTATCTCTTTGCTTTCTATTGAGTGTCACAGCAGCCGCTTGCAAGTATATAATTTTCAAATTTAAAACCAATCGATTGGACCTTTTATTCCACCTACAACTGCAGCTGTTGAATGAACAAGGAAGAAAGGACTACTTTGTAACAACTATTTCTCACTTCTTTATATCTATGTTCCAGCCAGTACTCACCAAACAAGAATAGGAGTCATTCAATCTGTGATCCAAGGTCTGTCTCTGAAGCAGTCTAAAGAGGGAAGCATGGTCAAATTTGCAGGGATTAGCAGAAATAAACTCATCCATGCCATGTTTCTGGCCACGGTCTGTATCTGTTATACAAAGGAAAAACGTGCAGAGCAATACATGTGAGTGTGTTTTCAGACTTAGAAACACCAGTGTATGCATGGCATAAGTCCCAATATCTACACTTCCTTGAAAGTATCTCAAAGAAATAACTCATATAGAGAGATGCTTGCAGGTGAATGATTATAGGATCTAGATCTTTTAATCTGAAAATATTATTACTAAATTATATTTCTATCATACCAATCTACAGAGTGTAACAGTGAAAAAAAAATTGCGACCCACTGACAGATAAACCAAAATTTAGAAAGGCTGCCCGAAAACAAAACATGGTACATTAAAAAAGTCTTAAAGCTTTGTTTTCTAGTGGGCTCTGCAAATGTTTTAATTTAAAAACAATGCTAAAAGTAGAAAAGAAAAATATTCTGTAATTTCCTGGTTTAGTATGGCTCTCTTTCTAATTTTAGCAAAATAACCACAAAATATTTAAAAAAAATAAAAAGAAAAAACTGAAAAAAAAAAAAACCTGAACAGGTTTATGCATTTATTTCTTCAGAAATGAAAGAGCATCTTTACTGCAGTTCAAAGTACCACTTAATAGAAATATTCATCATGGCTTGAAGCCTACTTCTCAAATGGCAAACTGGAGCAGAAATGAACACACTGGCTTGAGCTAGGTCATTTCCAGCCTTCTTTTTGTACTCGGCTTTTAATGAGACAAACCTTAATGTAGTAATGGCAAAGAGCTCCTTCAACCTTCCAGCAAAGTGTACTGAAAAAGGGAGCAGCATTTTTGTGTAAATACATTGAGAAAACATACCATCCCAAATGGCACTTCAATCAAAGGCCCAAATTTATTGTTCTTCACAGATTGCATCTTTCAACGCCTTTAAACCCCGCGGGTTTATCAAAAGAGAAGCTCTAGTGATTGCTTTCATTAATGCTATGTTTTGTCAAAGTCTTCAATGTGAATTATCTATCTAGTATGGACAGAAAAAGCCTTACAGTGCCCAAAAGGACTAGTTATGTATTAGCACATTAGCTGTCTTAGATTCTATAGACTGTACTGGGGTGAACAGTCCTATCAACTTAAAAATTGACTTCCCCTTTCAATAGGGTCTTTGCTCTTTGTTCCTTTAAATTCAAACCTAGGTCTTTTTATATTCATTACCAGAAAAGTATAGATCTAAGTGTATCCTAAATGCAATTTTGAAAACCTGCATAGTAGAAATCTAAAATTTCTAAAGAAAGGAGACAAAAGTTTATTGATTAAACCCAATTATAGAGTCAGGTTCATAATAAAACTCAATATTGATCTGTGGGCATGATGCTAACATAATCAGTCACATTTAGAAATTTAGCCCCAGATCATATTGATCCATGTCAAGTCCAACTTTCAGCTGTATTTGTGGATGAGAGAATTATTTAATTCAAGCTGAAGGATCTGCAACATCAAATCCTAGAAAGATGCAGAAACTAATTCATATCACTTGGCTTTGCATTGTCAAAGCAAGAGTCACATCCATGTGACAGATTTCACCAAGGTGGATGTAGCAAATAAACAGTATGACTATATGTCGATGGTGTAAGGTATGAGACCATCATTCCAGAGAAACAGCAGCATGTATTTTAAATGGTTGAAAGATCTGTAGCATATGTGATTACATAGATCAGCAATATTTCAATGAGCATTAGGCTAGCCTATCATTAATGACAAACCTAGCTCTTATTTTTGACGCAGGTATGGGAAATGCTCTCTCTTAATTAGTGCAGTTTAGCTGTATTTAAACACATTAATTCAAAGATAAATGACTGATATCAACAAAACTACATTACCAAAGTACTGAACAACGTCAGAAGTCATCTACAGCTTCCAAAATGTCCAAACAGAGATAAAAGTCTTTCAAATCCATTATATTTAATGTACAAGTGACTGATTTCAACATTTCTTGTAAGTTTTCCTTCTTAAAAGAATATCAGGTTTATAATATACTATAAACACTATTTATAGTAAGATAGATGACAAAAAAGAAAAAGTATTAATATTTCATTTTGCCATCGTGTAGAAAATTATACAGAGCTGAATTGTTCTTAATCTTTTGCTGTTTTCTCTGGTTAACCACACCAACATAAAAGCTGTTCCTTTTTTAAGAGAGAAGGTGTAAGTAATGACAAGTAATTTAAGTATTTTGAAATCAGGAGACTGGATGTTGCAAATGAAGCAGATTCAGCATACTGATGATCATAACGATGATATCAGATGATCATAATGAGTAAGGTGACCTATTGAACACAATACAACTTGTGAAAGCAGAATTTGCTATTACATAACTTGGGCAAAATACGCAAAAGTACTGATCTAAATGTATAAATGTTTGCTAGATTAAATTCTAAAACAAAGATCCATGACTGACCATCTTTTTAAGTGAATCAAGTTGTACAAATAACATTGTCAAACAGTAACAGAAGATCTGTTCCCAAACATATTCTAGCAACAGAAAAGCAACCAAGAACTTACCTTTGCCAACTGTAGGCAAGCAGGAAATAACAGAAAAATAGATCTAGTGTAATACATTACATTTTTGTTTATTGCTATGATATACATACAATATGACTGGTAAATATTTTGAAACTAAAAGGAATTTAAAAAATTTAAGAACTTTAGCAAAGCTTATGAGGAATTCATAAACCATGTATTAAAAAAATTACTCAAGACCCTACTTTTAAAAATTGTTAGAATGATTGATTTTCTCAAACTCTTTCACAAATGAGCTTTAGCTATCCTCTTCTAACAACATCCAAATGCAAAAGGCATATAAAGTGCTATACTGTCATATAGTTAAGAAAAAACCAAAAATCTATTTTTCTCTACATTTTCTCCATCTTGGAAAATATTGGGAAGATATTTGGGGAAAGCTTTGAAGAAGTAATATTTCTCTTTCTTTTTCACAATCAGTTTTTTTTCCCCTTAATGAAATTTGTTGTCACGCTTTCCATGTTGCCTTTAATTCAAAATCACTACCTGCTATTTCCACGTTGCACTGCCTGAAATGTTTCAGGTTGTGTATTCCATCTTCTGGAAATGGTTACCTGAAAAGCTATCCATTTTTTTTGGATCAAGATAGGATAAATAAATATATTTTCAAATGATGGTGAAAACTAACAAAAGCATTTTTTTGGCGGTGTTCTTTTAGACAAGGATATTATTTTGGCAGAATTGCATTCTAAGTATGTCTTATGGAGTCTTTGCAAGAAACTTTCAATTTTAGTCCAGTTGCAAAGGCTATAAAAATCATCACATCCTCAGCAACTCCACAGAGTTGACTGAATTAAGACTACCAAGAATTTCATATTTATGGCACATTCTCAAGAGGTTCCAGCATCCCTACACAGCATCTCTGCCCCATTCCAGCCCAGAAGCAAATACACATTTCCTGCATCATCTACTCTGTGCTAGGGTGAACTGCAGGTACTGGCCTTGTTGAGTGGTGACCTACTCCCTTCTGTGGCTCTCAGTGACATCTCTGCTTGAGTTTAAGCATCGTGAAAGCAATCCAAACTAGCTCAAGCAAGCAGGAAAGAAGAGCAGGTAGAGGCAAACAATCTAGTATTGTAGGGATGAAAAAGATTTAAAGACTAAGACAAGTAGGGTAAGAACTATGACTTTGTTACAGAAGGGGCTGGAACTGGTCAGAAAAGACAGTGGCAAGACATGCATTACATTCCTTCAAGTGCCACTCCAAACAGATGGTGACAGCTTACATTGGGAACATTTTGACTCCTGATTATTGACCAGGACTCCAAAGTGCTACACGCTTAGAAACACGGGCCAAAGAGACAATCTATGACCCCAGAACTTTATAATTTAGGTATCAGGTCATGTAATAACTTCTGCAGAGAAAGTGGCAGAGAATGAGAAAGCAGCTGGCCCATATGGCTCGACTGTCAGGCTGGCGATACCACACTGACCGATTGCCAGTATTTTGTTGAAGGGCTAATTTGAAGAGGATAGTAGATAGTTTTCACATGTTCCTGACTAGTACAGAAGAGAACACACAGATGACTTACTGACTGCCTAAGGTGGTGGAGGCTGGTGTAAACATTTTCTTTCTAAAAGGGAGACAGGGGTTGGAGGCAAGCAGGAAATGGGATGTAAAGGGGAATGGGGAAATACACAGGGAGAGTGGAGCTACTCCAGTCTTTGAAATAGCAGAAGGGTATAAAGCTGCAAAACCTGCCAAGAAAACCATATAAAAAATATCTTTTACTTGTTCATTTCTAAAAATGTAATTATTAGAAGAGATCATCTCAGAACTCATGCGGGTATAGGTTCAGAATGATGTTTCACTTTGTATTTCTTCACTAAGACATGACAATCCCCTCATGTGCTGCTTTTAACTCCTGTGTTATGAAAAAGTTATTAGCAGTGCTCAGCACTCCAGCAGCCTTTTCAATTGTATGAATATATCTCCTAATACATTGCTCATTAAGAAAGGGATCACTTCATTAACGTTTATGTGATTCAGATTAATCTGTTTTTCACTGGTGCTTTCCCTGAAACATTAACATTCCTGGAAAAGTTCTGGCTATTCTACAATCATGCATCCTTAAATACTATCTTTTTTCATTCAACATGCTTATGCAGAACAGTGGAACTGAAGGTCAGTCTCCTTTTCTTGATCATTGCTGATATTAGCCTGTCTTCCTTTTTGTTTTGGAGTCTCCTAATACCACAAAATTGCAACATCAAGTTACTTAGAGATGAAAAAATTGGCTAATAAACATTTTAGAACTTGGACAGGTACAAGAGTAGTTTGATTCTGTTAAATTACTACTTTCAGATACTTCTTATAACTATCAGGAAAATTTCAGAATGAAAGAAGATATTTTATAAACACAATACAGAAAAAAACATTGAAACATTTATCCTCACGTTGACTTTTTTCTACATCCTGCAGTTTAAAGATTTAATTTTCTCCAAGTTATTGAAAATTCTTTTTGACAATTTTATCAGGGTGAGTTGATTTTTCATCTTAGAGGATAAAGGAAATGGGGACTGACTTTCAAGGTTTTAATGCCATTAACTGACATTTGTTTTGCAAAGCCTAAGATGGTTTTCTGCCTTCTGTATGTGGATATGGCATTGCATGATATACTGTAGAAACTAAACCAATGTGATCTTCTATTGTCTAGAAATACTTAAATTATATATTAATAGGAAAATAAAAATCATAAAAGTAGTAATTAACAAATTATCTGGTCAAAACTGTATTTCCTAATATTAAAAATGTATCATAGTAAAAAAGAAAAAAATTGGAAATGAATTTTATTTAATATATATGCCAGCTATCAAGTACTTGATGTTATATCTTGATTAAAAATAAAAGACACTTAGCTTCATGCAAAAATTCTTCTAGGGGAAAAGAAAAAAACTTCTTATAAAACTGAATCTATTTTAATGTGACAAAAGGTCATCTATAGATTCTTCTTAGAAGTAATACTATGCCTCAAGAAATGCAGCACAGGAGGCAGGAGTCTTACAAAATTATTTAAGATTATATCTGAAAACCCTAGATCTTGAAGTTTCTTAAAAACAAAATAATTTGATTATGCCCATTTCTACCTCAAGTGCAAGAGACAGAACAAAAAAATTTCCTCATGTAGAGAGAACTAGGATATTATAGAAATCAGTCAAACAACAGTTCTAAATCTCACATTAAATTAAATTCCACAAGTTACTCTATTGCAAAGAAATCTATGAATTATAAACTATGAATTATTACATAATATCAACATTCAAGTATATTAATCCCAAAGGCAAATAATAAACATGGATTTTTGATTTATATACAGTTCATTCATATGAATCTGGGTAAATAAGATACATAAGCATGACAGAAAAACACTTGACGTTTTTGGGCTTCCCTTAAAATGTCTTAAAAATAATCCTCACTTTTTCTATGGTTTCCTCCTAAGAACTGTAGTCCCTCTAAAATAATGTTTAAAATAATATTAAGATGTGACAATCTTGCTGTTTAATTCTTTAACATTATCAGTAATTTTATCTCTGAAAACATAATTTCAGTATATCCAAAGTTGCAATTGCTTTTTGTACCTTTTCCTTTCCGTAATTTTCATTGCCCTATGGTCAGAGTTTTCTAGCTGCTTTCACTTCCAGGTAAACACCACGTCCAAAAGCAGAAGCAATTCCTTGGCTACTGCTGCCAGTGGTCACTTCTTTTGTACTTTCTAATTGATGCACATGAAGTAGAGACATCAGGCAGGAACACAGTGAACTCCCACCACCCCACACAAATCCAGGGAACTGGGAGGAAGCAAGCAGAAGCACTCCTTGGCTGTTGCCCCACCTTTGCTTTTGCAATATTACTTCCATCTTACTTCACCTTAATGGCCCCAAAATGAAAGATTACTACACAAAATGTTTCAGATTAATTCCCCTTGTTTCAGATGAAAAACATATGTCAGTGATTTTGTGTGACTAAACTTTTTTCAATGATCTTGACATTGAAAAGCTCAATGACACTGACAGCTCAGTCAGGATTTTGGATATATATTACTAAGTTTAACGAGCACATTTTACTGTTTTCTAAAAGCAAACTGATAAAAGACTACAGGATGAATAGAAGGTCATGAGACTGAATGATAACAGGACTGAGGGAGGAGAATGGGTTTGGGTCAGCCTGTTACAGACTTCAGACACTAAACCAAGTTTAGTCTAAAACATGTGATCTCCTTTCTATCACTGTACAGGTACAGTTATATGATAACAAAGAAGGATTATTGTGTAATAATCATATGACATTCCAGTAATTTGATGGCTACTACAAAGATCCTCAGATTGCACTCAGCCTCTGTAATAACAAAAAACCCCATACATATGCCTCCTTTATGCAGATATCTACATGACAGAATGCTTTCAAAGACATATTATGAAGATTTAAAGACGTGTTTAATATATGCTATCTACCTTGATTTCTCTGAAAGGATACTTTCCTCAAAGAAAGGTGATGACAATTTAAACCTGAATAATTTAACGATTTTTTTATATGCAATTTAATATTACACTATATGCCAAAAAAACCCAGGAGCCCATCTATTGCCTTTCAACTCACAATATACTGTCTGCATAGAAATTTTTTGGTAACTAATACATACAGTATATGAAAAAGCTGACCTGAATCTATAAAAATTCTGAGAACAGATTTACATTTTTCTATTTGACACTACACTGGATGGCTAATGAAAAATATAATGCAAACCAAACACTGTCTCCATGGTAATACGTGGGTCAATTGTAAGGAACATGAAGCTAATTGCTGTATTTTCATGGATTATAATAAAAATAATGACCTGCAAGTCAGGATTTCCCTTGTTGTTAATAATAATCTGAGTTAAAGAGCTTCTGGCTAACAATGAACTGCTACACACATTTGCCTAGTGAATAAGTTCTACTTAATTAAACTTCATTGAGGGAGCTGCTACATATTTTACCAGCTAAAACCAAAATCAAAACCACGAAAGAAAACAAAAGCCAACTTACAAAGTGGGGATATATCTGTGTTGGCATTGCCTCCTTTAAGATTCATCTTCTGAGCTTGACTTGCAGGAACAGGCTTGTAAGATTGACCTGTGGCTCTGTACATAGCTTGAACCCAGAGTATTCTGTCCTGCTCATCATCACTGGCAAATATCACAGTATCACCTTCTTTAACAGCATTGAAAAACATTCGACCACCCTGAAGACCTGAAGCAGTAAACAAGAAGGTAATCTTGATAAATGCAAGTTATTTCTAAATCACCATTAATGTTTATTACATTATTGGTTTTACTTTGAGTATGTGTACATGGTAAATATGTAAATATGTACATGGTACATATG
This sequence comes from Vireo altiloquus, assembly GCA_013396875.1. Classification (NCBI taxonomy): domain Eukaryota; kingdom Metazoa; phylum Chordata; class Aves; order Passeriformes; family Vireonidae; genus Vireo; species Vireo altiloquus. The sequence continues at coordinate 142,664 of VZRF01001862.1, forward strand.
TAAATGTGTGTTACAACATTTTACAGGTATTTTTGACCTAGAAATAAGATAAATCTAGAGCTATAAGAATCAAATCATAATACATGGAAGTAACACAAGTAGAGTAAATATAGAAGTCACAGGAGAAAATATTTACATGACTCCACTTTCAATTCAGCTTCAACTTATTTATCTTCTGTGTCATATGCTATTTTGCATTTTTTAACATATTGTCCTTTCTTGTATTATTTTATTATCTGGAACTTCTCATCAACTTTATCTGTTATTGAACTGAAACAGCTCCATAACCTTTATCAGTGCTGCTATTTCTTCCTTAGTCCTTTTTCTCATTCCAGTGTTTTTTTCTGAGAGCATGTAATGAGAACAGCACACAACAGTCATCATGGCTGTGCTGGGGATTTCTTTATGACAGAATTGTTTTGGTTTTCCAAATGTCTTCTGAGCATTGTTTGCCTTCTCAGTTGTTCTAAACATTGACTCAACATTTTCAAAGATTAATATTCAATGTCTCAGAAGTCTCTTTATTTTGTAACCCTCCACTGCATAGGTAGAATTGTTTTCCTCTGCATGAGATTTCCCTCTGCCATTTTAATATTAACTCGTGGAGATTTCTCTGATATCTCCAAATTTACTTTTGATTACTACGAATAATTTGTCTTTCATAAGCATTGTCATCATTCGCCTTCTTTTCTAAATTATTCATGAATATACTTCACAGTATACTGCCACTTGCCACCACCATCAAAAAGAGGAAAGGGGAAGACTGACTACAATTCATAATTTTTTTCCTTGTATTATATGTTGTCTTACAATGTTTTAGGAAACTTTTGCGTAAAGTTTATTTTTCATTAGTCATACAATAAGCTTCCTTCTAAAAGCATGATTTTTCACACCAGAATGTCCTAGTACAATAATTGCCAAACAACCATGGGATTTTTTGCTGCTAAAGAACCTTGGGATTCTTTGCTGCTAGATCAAAATGAGCAAATTGAATCAGCTACTTTACACAAATATATTGTGCTTCAGTATCCTACTTCAAAATCACAAAAAGTACCTGTGTGAGGAGCTGTGTAATCCACAGTGTATCCTTCCAGTTGCATCAGTTCCTGAGGCTCAGACTTCTTTTCTCTGTAACTGCACATTGCAAATGTGTATTGGCTAACCTGAATAAGAAAAGACTTCTTAATTACTGAATTGCATTTCAGAACCGTATAACAAATGTACCATCATTTAAATTAGGTTTAATTTGCACTGAATAAACAAATCTCGCTCTTTTTTGTTTCTTTCCCAGAAGTATTTCCAGTGTAAAACTTCTCATTCTCTCCCCTTTCTGCCAAAATTAAGGGAAAAAACCTCCAAACAAAATAACCAATAGACACATCTCTCTCCAGTTTCCTGAAATACATTTTGGGCTGCTGCTTTATGAAAAAATGAAGGGAAGCAATTTAGATTCTGGTACGGAAAATACATAGTACTGTGGTACTGACCAAATTGCTCAATACACTGTAAGAGCAAAAAGAACTATATTCCAAGAAACTGAGAAAACAAGGACTTTTATGTATAAAAGTACTCTTTGCAGAAGGAGTGGCACAATTATCATGAAACTGGAAAAGGGAACATATAATCTGGCCAAATCTAGCTAATGATAGCAAGCATCAGAATCTTCAGTTTGATTTTATAGTCTTAATTCTGCACCTTTTGCATCTGTGTTCTCACCCACCCCTGTGTTGCTTGGCTCACTAGATAAAGTACTGTGTAAGTCAAGCTGCTTGCAGCTGGCATGAAAAACATTAGTTGTCATCAAGTACAATTATCAAAAAAATAATAAAGCAATAAGAAGAGAATCTGTCACCAGGAGGTTTCTGACTCTGTAGACAGAATAGAAAACTATAAGGAGAAATGAGAAAAAAACTGACTGGAAAGACAAAGAATGATAAAGAAAGAAATGTAATATCTGGGAGGGAAAAGCAATCACCAAAACAAAATCAAGGTGTTCCCAGCCTTACATGAAGAGCTGGGAAGATTATAAAAGATGACCAGAAAGAGCATGTGAATCTGTGAACACCTGAAACTTAAAGGGAACTGAATGTATATGCACCTCTGAAATGCTCCTCTGCAAGGACTGTAGGATACCTGGTCAACAGACTTCTTTTGAACTATAATACAGTTTCTTAGATCTGTAAAATTATGTAAGGATTTACAGAAAGGTAAGGAGCTCATCTGATATATGATGGATCGTTTTTATTTTGACTGCCGACTGCTCATCTAACTTAGCTAAATTTATCATTTTGACTACAACTTCAGGAATGATCCTTTTTGAAATAAAATTTGGACAGCTGATTTCAGCTTCATTCATGTATTTGCTGGTGTTGTACCTTTAATCTTTGTAAAGATGCTTTTTGAAAATAAGGATGGAACGTGTAATTATTACCTATCTGGGTAATGGTCTAAAAATATTTCCTTATTTTATATATTGGGGCTTTTTTGAAACAGGACTGTGCTATCCATGTGTATGCAGCTCACGGTGACTGAACATCCCCTGGCACAGCCTGTACAAGTAAAAGGAGCAGGTATAACAGCTCTCTCTGCAAAATGGACATCAGGCCTCAAATGCCAAACGGATGTCTCCAGAACCACAGCATGAGTCTACAGGGGAGAGAAACTAAACATAGCTCTTCTAGTTTAATTACTTCCTTAGTTAAGCAAAGGCAGTTTTACAGGAGATAAGAATTTGAGAGATACTGTTAGGTGACTGAAACTGAGTGTCAGCTTTCTGCATCAGATTTGGTACAATCGCTTAAAGGGGCACACCAAGACCAGCTTAAATATATGTAAACACAAAACACAATCTAGTCCCCCCAGAAATTCAGATTTCCAGGCCAGAAAGGGACTATTATATCCTCCAGCCTATCCTCCAGCATGACAGGCACAGCAGAATTTCACACCACTGTTTCTGCATTGAGCCCACAGTTTTGCTTTCATTCAGAGTACATATTTTAGAAAATTACCATATTTTGGTTTAAATATTTTAAGCTATCCCAGGGTTGACAGGGCAGGGCTTTGCAGACAGGGTCCAGCTGGGAGCAGGGCAACCAGCCCCATCCCCAGCCCTGGGTACAGGCCAAGGATGGCCTGGGACGTGGGGAACTGCACATCAGCCCTGAAGTGGCATCTCTGGGGCTGGGGATGATGGCCCCAGTAGGCTGAAATGGGGGTCTGGGCTGTGGGCAGGGACAGCCAGGGCTGGTGGTCCCCTTTGGGAGGGGACACTGACATGGGGCTCATCCCTATGCTGTGCCCTCTGCTCTAGGCCTGGCGGCATCATCACCTCTGTCACTGCTTGGTATTTGCCTGCTTATAGTCCCAAAACCACATTTGCTGTCATGAGCAAGCATGGAGGGAGTTGTTCGTTAATCACACAACTCTAAATCTTTTGCAACTATCATTGTATTTCACGAGAGCTTCCTCCTTTTCTTTTCCTTGTAAACTGAACCTAGTTTTAATTTTTGATATTTGGCACTGTAGTAAAAACATTTTAAGTTTATTCCATTTGGTTGAATGAAATAACCTGCCAAGGACCCACATTCATCTCTCACATTTTCATGTCATCAATTCCACATAACCACACTGCATAGGCAATCTGAGCCATCAGAAGGGAAGCTAGCAGACACTAATCATGGAAATGCATAGGATGTCCATATTTTTCAGATTTCTTCAGCCACTGAATGTTTTTGAAGATACACTTGTGGAAGATCTGGGCTATATATCTTTATCCATTTTTAATCTTACCTCTATAACAAGACAGACATTATAATGCTGCTGATTTTACTTTATTGAACATATTGCAAATGCATTCTCTTATTTTAAAGGAACAATCAGTCATAATCGGTGACTTCATATTTTTGTTGAAAAGGAGACATTTTAAAGTTTCTTCACCAAAGAAAGAGATAGAAAAACTCCAGAAAACTTTGTTGGGGAATAAAAGTATCAATAAAATAATGAAATACAGAACTTGCCTCATTTATTTACATTTGCAGTCCCTTAAACCCTTTTCCTTATGGTCATCGGTGGCTGCTATCACTTGTACAGAGAGAATCACCAGCACAGGCTGAAATAACACTTTTTAATATAAATCTATGACTGGGTTGGAGTGTATTATTAGTATTTAATGGAGCTGTAATTAGCCTTGCCTAGGAATTCAGCAAATTAGCATAAATACTTCATAGAATAATGGGTACTTAAAAGTCAGGAATATGTACAACACATTCTCAGAAAAAACCAGAATCAAGCCATCCTCTTGAATGGTAATATTGACAGAATAAAAGGCAATCCTCTTCCTACAACTGCATTTACTTGAATTTTGTTATTTTCCAGATGTCCAAACACCTGACTATCAGCTGTTCTACCTATTTAGTAACAAGGTGAAAACCAACAACCTATGCTATTATGACAGACAGATATGTTCAGAAATGTGAATGTGACTTATGAGAAGTGTCACTAAGGGATGTCCCCCTGGGGCACACAGTCCCTGTTTAATGTGCTGGGAGGAAGTGTTACTGCACACCTGGAAGCTGATTCTGCGGTGTCTGCTACAGGCCATCACTGGGCAGCCCACTTCAGGAGCTCAGCAGCAAGAATTAGCCTGTGTGGTTGGTGTGTTCAGAAAAAAATTATCCATGAAACAAATGACTGGCTTTTCAAACATTAGATCAGGTGAAATTAAAATGACAGAAGTGGAGCCGCATTCTGACTACTGGAGGAAGATATCAGACAGTAAATGAAGTAAAACATACCAGGTCCAGCTGAGGCTTTTTACTAAATATGTTACATCCCTGTCATTTCCTGGTTTTAAAGTAATAACCTTTTACAGAAGTGACTGGATAGCAAAGGATAAACCAAATATAATGAAGAGGTTAAAATCTCCAGATACTGTAACCTTTCTGTAACACTGATCTGTTCTTTCAGAAACCACTAACAACTTGTAGTATGTGCAGCAATAATAAAGGTGCCCATTACACATCAAACTCCAAAAAAATCAACATTATTCATCTAATGGCACAACTGACTTAAATTTTCAAAGTACATGTAAATCATACTGATAGCTTCTCTCTTAGCATAGGTTTTCATGTCCTTGATATTTTACTACTGTAAGCTAAAAGTTAATCCATAGAGGAAGACTTGTCAATGCGTCAATAATACATCAATACAACAGACTGGTTCATTACTGAATGCTTATTTCACATGTATTGACTTCAGCTTATTGCCAATGAATGTATCACAGCAGGACTACATAAATGAGCCAGAGCTGTCTGGATAGTAAATACTGATTTTGTATTTTTTATATAGCTTTATTGACTTGATAGCCGTTTTAAAATGAAATAGATGACTAAATCCCATCACAGTAGGAAAATTCCTGTAATATTTTCCTCCAGTATTTCAATTTCAGCATAGAGAGCAGAAAAAAGTTAATTTTAACTCGACTGGAATAAACTGATCTCCCAGATGTTGGCTCCATATTGCGCACACATAAAGACCATGTGTCTCTTAGATGTACAATTTAAAAATCAGATGACACCTTTGGCGTAAAGGAAAAGAACAAATTCATTCTTTTTTGTGAAAGCAATGACAAGTAGGGTGAGTGTTGAAGAAAAGCATGAAGGACAAGGGAGCATGTAGTCTTACTGGCTTTCTTTGCAACTTGAAGTTATTTTCTGTTCACATCCATGCCTTGACAGCTATCCTATATAGAGGTCTTCTCAAAAAATATTAATAGTCACAAAATGCCCTCTTCTCATCACAAAGGACTTCGGTAAACTCAGAATCTGAATGAATTCTGTAGACTTTCCAGAATCTCCTTCAAATACTCTTGGCTTTTAACATTAATAAATAACCTGTTAAGTAATTTTCTTTTATACAACCTTATGATTTTAATCACTTAGGAGCAGGAGGAGACCAGGTGAGTGTGATTGACAGCATGATAAAGAAATTAGGCTTTCTGTAAAGTAGTTTTAGAAGTTTTTGTTCTTAAAAAAGCCTTATTAATAGGCTTCAACCTTTGTACGATACTTATGGAGACTCAGAGTTTAAGAGTTTTCTGTCAATAAAACAAAGGAGACAGAACAGCATTCTCTGAACTGACTGTGAGAAACATTAAATGTAATCTGAAGACAAATGCAAACAGAAAACAATGATTTCTTTTCCCAAACACTCTCCAAAATCCTTACTTTCTCTGTTTTGACCACTCAAAATTTACTATTCTATAATCTCAAATCAAAATCACCCTTCACTAGCATGTGAAAATACTAACAGTTCCAGGTTTGGACAAAAAGTTATAAAATATGAGCCTAGCACATTTTTGTGGCCAAGAACAATTGCTACACCATATTTTATGTTATAATTATATAATTTGACCCAATTTAATGTTGCAAGGAGGAAAAAAAAAAGGCATTATTAAAAAAAAAATCAGAAGTTCTTAATAGTAACTATTATTGTTTTAATTTCAAAGACAGGAAATATTTGTTGAGATAAGAATAAATTAAACAGTAACCACAATCCATTTTGTGAAATATCATTTTATTTTAAATTGAGTGCTGGTAAAAAGCTGTCAGCAGACTACTACGGTCACAAAAATTTCATCCAGAAATTTCTAGGTTTCAGTTGAAACACTGCTCAGTGTAGGGACCCATTTATATAAATATCTGTAAAACTTGGTAATATTTCTGTTTACTAGGTATATAAATTAAAAAAAAAAGTTAGTTGTGTCTCTGTGCTGCAAAAAGCTTGGAGCAGTAATGCATATGTTGCCTGAAGACATTGATTTATGAATGGCTCCAGAAATCATGTATAATTTGTAGTCCAAGAACTACATTTTATTGAAATGTCATGGCCAGCTACTAACCTGAACAAGCACAAAGTAGCGTTTTTTCCACCTCTTCCAAACCTTCTGTCCTAGAGCATACAAATATCTGCAAAAGACATAATAAAGGGAGTGGTTTTCCATTAATAAGAAGCATGACATTAGGAGGACCAAACACAAATTTGTGGATTAATTTACTCTGTCTACTGAGCTGCTTCTTCAGTGTTGTCATATGTAAAAAATTATTTTTCTTATTTACTCATACCATAAAAATGCAAAGACACATTCCTTTTCACCCAAAATAAGAAAAAAATCCAGAAACAAATGACTTTGAGAAGATTAACCTGCTTATCACTTCTTATTTCACCAGTTTTATCTGAAAAATAGAAAAAGTAGCTTCAAGTAGAACACTTTTGACTACACAGAAATATTGAATGTTAGAAAAAAGTCTCCAACAGCTTTTATTCCATTTGATTTCCACTGATTTGCTAGTGTTTATTTAGTCTGTGAGAAGTCAGTCCCAGCAATGGTGTGATGAAATGCTCACATAACACAATGTCAGCAGACACACAAGATTAAATTTTTCTCAGAGAAAACTAGAATCTAATTTCCCAAACAGAAGCACTTCACTAAAAAGACTCTTAGATTACAAAGACTCCTTGTCACTTTATCGATTTCCAGGCTTTGAATCAGAGGATATAATCAGGAGCATCAACCAGTGAGATGAGGAATCACAGATGCTGATACTGTTTGGTGGTAGAGAGAGCACACTTATTACCCAAGAATTTGCAATGAGGTTTCTGGCATTATGGTGACATTTTTTCTGTCACTGTGGTCCTGTTGCACTGCTGTTAACAAAGACAGCAAGAAGAAAAGGATGAGCTGTGAGATCGTAAGCAAGAACCTATGAGTGGTAAGGATCCTGTCAGGTTTTAAGCAGTGGTATGCTGCTTAAAACCTGACAGGAGAGCAAAATATTAGGTACAAAATGTCCCTTCTGGCTGGTCAGCTTCTGTCAAGGCCATCTGGTGCAGCTGGGCTGGCCAAAGGCAGAACAATGACCACTCAGACCAATGAACACTGGCTTCACAGGGCACTCTCCAGAGGATGCTGGTACAAATGTTACCAAGCAGCTATAATAACTAGGATTGGTCAGATGACTGACAGATGAACTCGGCCTCTCTGATAAGAGAATATATTCTGCGGCCCTCTCCTCACTTCTGTGGCTTTGATGCCCAGTACCCTGCAACTCAGTCAAAAACCAGAGCAAGGAACCAACATCTTATGTGAAATGAGTACACCAGATACAGGCAAAACCTTTTTCATACCTGTCCCGGGTGTACTCTCAAGCACTTTTTTTTACCATATTAGGCATGACAAAGGACAAATTTATGTCTAAAATAAATGTTCAGCATACTGCTTATTAATTATTGTTTGTCTGATTATGTAGTGGCTCTCTTTATTATGTCAGCAGTGTTTGTCCTTCTTCAATTCCTGCTACACCTGCATTGAAGGTCTACCTTACTTGGTTACTCTGCTTTTTATTTGTATGAGAGGGAAGAAAATTGGCTCTGTGTACACAATTACCAGTTGATGTGGCCTTCTCTGAATAGCCCAGAGCTTGCCACAGTCTTTTTAATTTCTTAATACTGTGATGATTATAAATTCAATGAAAAGAAAGGAGTAAGGGTTATGTCAAAAAGGGCACAAAAAAAGGGCCTACTAGGGTTTATTCAAAAATTTATAATAATTTGCAACTAAGGAAGCATTTACCTCACAGACTGATGCTCACACGTTTCTCCACAAAATATGAACAGTTTTTCTTTTCATACATGTTTCAGAGCATACACTTTCCACAAAGTACACAACGTTGCTATTTCCATGCTAATCTCTTTGTAGTTATCATAGGGGGGAGGGGAAAAAAATTATGAATTTCACATGGTCTTGAAGCTTAATAACCCGAGGGAGAAAAGTAAAGATGTCCACAGGTGGCCTTTGGTCTCTCTCAGTCCTAAGACTGCCCTGCTCTTCATGGCGATCCTGCCACTGCAATCCCCAGCATCCCTTGGAGTATCATGAAGGTTTCTGCAGTATGTGTCAGAAGGCAACTGTCCCACAGACTGTTGAAAATACAGTCTGCAGTATGTGTCAGAAGGCAACTGTCTCACAGACTGTTGAAAATACAGTTGAAAACACACAGTACTCCAAAACTACAGTACCAAGATATCCTGACCATGTTCCCACCCTCTTGGCATGTCTCAAATGACTGTAAGGAGCCACAGATTAACAAAGGCTTCTTGCACATCAGAAAAGAAGTAACCCAACCTTAGAAACTCTATGGTAGTTCTTTTTCATTATTAACTGATCCTGCTGTAGAAATGTTTGTAAAATAAGAGATCTTAAAATAACATTTGTTATCAGAGAAAAGGTGATCTTTTTATATTACTTGTCTGCCTTTTAAATTACTTTTCATGTAAGATATATCACCTATAGTTCTGCAGTACAGGTGGAAATAACATAAGATACAGTAATTCAAAAGTATAATATAAGAAAGCATACAAAAAGAAATTAAATAGCAATGTTCACTTTTCACAATGTTCCTCATAAATATCACTTCCAACTAAGGAGCTAAAAAGGAGCTTCCCTGGGAAACAAAGGAGTGGAACATTAATTACCTAACTTTAAAATTCACAGGTCTGACTAGATAACAAAGAAAATAATATCCATGACACAAAGATGGGATTTAGTATAGAAATGCAAAGGCTTATGCTGTCTGGTTTTACAAATCACTATGAACACAGGGTTATAATCTTATGTTATTAATCCCTCTTCCAGTGCCATCTCTAATGGTACCAGTTTTTTTCTGGTACAAAGTTTCCGCCATTTACAATGGGTATATGCCGTGCTCATCTTAAGTGTGCCTGCTCCCGAAAGATAGAGATTAATTCTTACGCAAGAGTCTAACATTTATAGGTGGAAGGACACAGACTTTGTAGGCTTCTAGAGCCTTCTTTGAGCTCCTCTTTCTCATTAATTTTCTATTTGGAACAAAAACCCAAAAAACCAAAAGAAAAGAAGCTAAGGACCTAAGAACCTTCTTATATTTAGACGGTAATATCTAGGATCTGTAGAAACCGCAGCTGATGTCTAGAACAGAAAAAAATCTACAATAGCCAGTTTTCACAAATAAATGACACTTGGGTTTCACAACTGGAGCAGAAAATTAAGAGGTTAACAGATTCAGAAGTGAGCTAAGTCCTAGAGCTAAGCTGAAGAATGTTTCACTTTTATGATAGGCAATTGTATCATTTTTCATGAGTCTCAGGTGAATGCCAGTACTGCAAACCAGAACAGAACCTCACAGTCACAAACTCACAGAGCTGCAGCCTGCTATTTCTGTACCCATAAGCGTTTCTGTATTCACCCAGAAGTCACAGTCACTCTCTCCATCCAAAATAATGTACACAAAATGCACAGACAGCATCATTTGCTCAGACTATTTTAAACATCCTCAGCAGCAACAAGAAACACAGAACAGCCATTCATTCAACCACTGTACCTTTCTTTAGGTAAAAGATTTTGTGCAATACTAACAAGAATCTGATACTCAGAAGTAGACAGTTCCATATTTCTAAACACTAATCACACCATTTGCTTCAATTTTTCTTGCTCTAATTTGGGTTCAAAAGTTGGGATAATCCAAAATAATTCTTGAATTATTGAAGTTCAGCCATATACAGGGAAGGAAGACACTGCAATACTTCCCCTGTATCTGAGCACTATAATAGTAATTGCTTAGATTTATTTGACTTCTCTTTAAGATCATGTTTTGAGAATGTTTAATAAATATTTCAACACGAAGAAAAGATTTTCATGTACATTGAAACATATACAGATGACAAGACTTTTACTCTGTAAAAATACATAACATAATAAATGAGATATGTACACGTAACATCTATGTCTGTACAAATGCACATTAGAAAGCATATTTATAGTTAGTATGTATGTCTGGTTGCCTACTTCAGTTTTCTTACATTACTCACATAATTTCCAGTAACTTAAGATTAATATACCTGCTTTTATTGAGCACACAGAAAATGATCAAATATGTTGAATCATTAAATGTGACCCCAATGTAGAGATTTTCTAAATTGTTTTGTAGTAATATGAAAATGTAACCAAATGTACAAACCACGCAATCACTTTTCTGAGACTTTTTCTTTTAAAAATAGTTCTGCAACCTTCTTTTCTTCAACATTATTTAATACTGCTTTCTTTCTCTTCACTCAATCCCGAATGAAAAAATAAAAATTGGATTTGTATGAAGTCACAGAACTACATAATTATACTTCACAACACTTACAACATGGCACAAAAAACCTCACATTTAATATTGAAGGTTAATTTTTGTGGAAAACACATAAAATTTCCACTACAGAACGCAGAAACACCAGTGAAAAAATGTTTTAAATATCATCTCATCTCAGTCAGCATAATTTCTTCTCCAGAAATAGAACAAATAAAATGAACAACCACTTTCTTTAAAAAGTCAAAGCATAACCACGTTTGTAATTACATAAACTTTGAATATCTCTCAAACTGCATTTCCTTGTGCTACCAAAATGCAAAATCATATTGCTAAATATTATAGTTCAGCTCCAGTTATGTGATGACATACACAGGAAGGAAGATGGCAGCTTATTTGCTCTAAGACCTCACCTCACTGTGAGAGTGCAGGGTTCTACTTTTTGGTGAAAAAAATCAGCACTAATGAATAGCTGAAAAACATAATTGTGCGTAGAACACCGGAGCTATTCACTGAGGGAGAATTGAGAATGGACTTACTCCTTCTACAGAGATCATTTTTAGACCAGCCTTTTTATTCTAAGGAATGAAGCAATCTATCTACATCTTGAATGATAAATTCTCTACTTGTAAAAGGCTTCATTTATCACAAACAATGAAAAAAATATAGAAAGAAAAATCAATACGTGTAGCAGTTTAGTCCAGCAAAGGCCTTTCTTAAAGAGAAACCTCAGTCAAGGTTGAAAGAGCAATTAATGCAGTCTCAAAAATCTGGGCCACTCTGATAGAGTTCGGTTAACATGTGGCAGAAGTAATCATCCACTTGTGAAAATGATTTTCAGTTCATTCTCAAACACCTTTCAGACACTCATGATCCCATTTAACTGATAACAATACAGGCTATCCGTGGGCATCATCGCATTCGCTGAGAGAGCCAATGGGGACCAAATGCCCACAGGCACTTTCAGTCATCCCTGCGCCTTGCATAAAAGGAATCTTCCCTGCACTGCATTCCTCCTTTTATTTAACCCTGCAAGATTAAGAAATTTTTTTGTTTTCAGTTGAGGATGAGAGAGAAAACTGATTCAAGACAACAATATGACCTGGGTCATAAGAAACCTAGCTGTAAACATTCTCAGATTCATTTTAGTACTTTCTGTGCTCTTGAGAAAGAGAAGCAAATAAGCCTTCAACAGATGGAATGAAAAAAATCAGACTAAACTACTGTAATTATGCCTGCTAAGGATAAAGAAAGGTTGAAAAATGTCAAGTAAAAAAACCATCACAGCCACAGAAAACAGTTCTATTTATTCCAATAAGCAAGATATGCATTGTATGAACAGGAAAACGTGTGGCTTTTTTTTTTTTTGCTAAATACTTTTCACTTACAGTAGAAATGCTTATAGGAATGCTGGACAAGCTGATATCCCTGTATTCATTAACAGTGATATCTTACTACACTCTAGAGCGCTTCAACATTTGTGAATATGCATGCCAGTACTTAGGGAACATGTGAAATAACTATAATGGCAATTTGAGAATTATTAATCTAATTTATGTCATATCATGAAACCTATTTGGCATGTAAGTGTGAGTGTTTGTCAAGACAGAAAAACGTCCTTTAGCCTTGAGAGAATTCCAGGCAATAAAAGAATTAAACCCTTCATCCAACATAAATGCAGAAAGCCCTCTGATTCGAATGTAATCTAATGGCAATGCAAACAGGTAATGCAGCACAACTGCAAAACAGCCAGAGCTGAGGAGCTGATATCCACCCTCTGTTATTTTTTGATGCAGCTTACTTTGGACTAGTTCTAAACGGAACCCCTGGACCAAACAACTACCTGTGTTTTGCAGCATATATGGGTACACTCCTGAAGGTCATCTCTTGGTTTAATTTCATCTTAAAAGGTAACAGTCTGTGACCACAAAAGCAAAGAAAGCAGGAGCTAAGAGACTGAAAATCTAAATTTAAATTCTAAAGTGAAAATCTAAATTTAAATTCTGATGTTGAAGCAGTTGAAAAAATTTAAATTGCACTGCTCTCCCTTGAGCATTCACTTTGGCTGTGGAAACAGTTCTTAACACTGAGAGACCTTAAATAACTTGCAAGCATCTCGGGCACCCAGAAGCAGCTGAGTGTCCAGCCTAGACATCTCTCCACGCCACTGGAAGCACATGGCACTACAATTAGATAAAAAAAACCTGATCTTTTTTCTAGCTAGGTAATGATATTATTAATGATCTAGAAAGCCTAAATGGCTGGGAACCTGTTTGTATGAAAAACTGACTTTTGTTTCTAGGTCATACACATCCACTGATGGAAACAGTCAAAAGGTGTTGAAAACTTTGGTGGTAGAGGCCAGTAAGAGCAGTAAGCTCTTTCAGGCATGATACTTGGCTTTGATTATCTGACTGGTTATGTACTTATTTTCATTGCCATTTTTGTATTGACATAATTTTAGTTTCATAAAGAATACAGACCTCAGCAGAGATCTTTTTTGTTTTTGTAATAAAACATAGTAAAAGAATGAGATACATACATTTTCATTCTAAAGACTAAATTTTAAGCATTTTCGTAACATTTGTTGTCATTATCATGAGTAAGTATTTTAAAGTACTTATGAATTAGTATGAAAAGGTATGTCTAAACTAGCAAAGGAATGAGGAGGCATGTTACACTTGGTATCCCTATTTGTCATTTGAAATGAAAGACAGAAATTATGATAATGAATTAGTCTAACACTTTCTTTTAATTTGTGCACACCGAAGATGCTTATTCAGAATTATATGACCTTTTAAAACAATTTTTTAAAAATTCTTGATAGTTGGATTTTTTAAAAAACCCTTAAAAGAATTAAATTAAAACCACCACTTAAAAACACCACCAAAGCTTTGAAACAAATCAGTTTAACAAGTCCTCACTTACTAGCATTGTTCTCTTAATAGGAGCATTACTTGACACGTAAGTATAAACCAAGCAATTACACCTCACAACATGTCCAGTGCAGGAGGTTAGTAGTTCCACATTAATTTCTTTGGGAGAGAATACAAAGAGCAAGGCTGTTCGGAACTCGAGGTCCTAGTGCACCAGAAGAAACACTCAGGAAGCCTCACAATAGCCCTTATCTTCCAGAAGTTGGGAAATGCATTTCAGAAGCTTGTAAAGCTGTTCAGCCTTTTAACTGTGTGTCGAAACATGCAACACTCTTATGACTTAAAAAAAAAAAAAGTGAAAAGAAAGTGCTCCAAAGGGAAACAGAAAATTAAATACGTTTGTCTTTGCAGCTCCACTCTGCCACTTTCAGTGATCATGTTTCCCTTGTATGTTGTGTGGATCCAGTGTAAAGTGCTTGGGGTATATTTCCTCTTCAGAGCTTTGCAGATTACCCTTTGGAAGCACCCTTCTGTCTCTCAGGGCTCTACCAGATCCCTGCAGTGCAAAGACTCCTAACTTAGCTATTGTAATTAGTTGCTTGAAAAGAGATGATAGGAAGGAGGTTTTCTGTACCTAGGAATCATGAAAAGTAAACAATGTGATATTAATGGAAAATGTTTATTATTTGCAGTCTGACAAAATTATTCATTCTAATGCACAATTCAGAATAATAACTTGTTCATTCTTTTCAGCCAATGCTATGAGGTAAAAATTTTATGGATACAATGGCTGAATTTAGCTGATAATGGACAGAGATGACATTGACTGTAGAGATTTCAAAATGTTTGGCACACTTGGCAGAAAACAATTCTTTTTAGTTGTGCTACTACAGAACCATCCAAAACGAAAAGCACTAGAGTACAATTTAAGCAGCCATAGCAAAAATGCAGTTACCTCTTTGGAATTCATACACAATCTTTGAAACAGCAGTCTCTCCCATGTTCCAGAAATAAAAAAGCTATTAATTGGGAACTGCATGATTTTCTTCTGGATTAAAATTTTGACACTTCATGCTGTCATACATTGGAAAAGTCCCTTCTAATCTAGCAAGCTTAATGTAAACATTGGATCCAATGAATACCACTTTTCTTTCCACCCAACATACAACAGCAAGAAAACTCAATGCTGCCTGTATATCAGTGGTGCAGACTGTCTCCATGATGTCTTGAGCACCTCTAAGGAATGTAGGAACAGTGCCAGACCTTAATTTCCACTCTCACACAGCAGTGCAGCTGTTGAGGCTTGTTTCCATGAAGTTGAATTAGCTACATTTCATTGTGCATTTCAGGCATTCCTGGACAGGCTGCGAAAGAGAAATTTAATTGCAAGGAATGCTCGCATATACAAAGAGTCATACCTGCCTCAGAAAGTCCTTCATCTGCAGATGGGCGGAGTCTGAAAGGACACTCTCTAAGGAGATTAATAAGAAATTAGTCTTATAAATTTTCCTAGTCATCTGCTCCTGGTCACAGTGGAACACAGGTTAGATGAACATTTGGTTCAAGACAGTAAGGCTAATCTAACATTCTAATAGAGCCATTCTGCCTCGAAGAACCTACTGGTGCAGAATGACACCTGTGGGTCATGCTTTCATCAAAAAATAGATTCAAAAAATTATATTCTTGGCCGTCTTTTGATGACAATACAAGAGTTAAAACAAGGAAGAAAGCTTTCATAGTAGGACCAAGCAAATCAGTTAATGGTATTAAAAAATATCAATTTTTAAAAAACTTTCCTATACAGAATACACGTAGATTTTTAAAGATGCCAGAGAAACAAATAGATTTTTGACTCCGTGTCACTTTGGAAGAAACTTCTCCAAAAGAACGTAGAAGTGGCCACTCACAATTACTTTCAGGCCTGTGCCTTGTTCTCAACAGGTCACGGGGGGAAGCTTGCAGGTATACATCCCCACAGATTCCTCACATACTCATACTACTGTCCCTAGGTATCTTTATCTAGAAATGGTGTCTCTGTGTTTATAACTTTTTAATGGATTTTTGCTTCAATTAACTTCCATAATGGTTTTCTCAACCATTTTAAACTTTTAAAATCTACACACAGTAAGTAGTACAGTTCTGTATCTCAAGTACCTGTGCCTGAAAGTAGTTCGTATGCTTCACACTGAAACTGGCACCCACTAATATTATTCAGCAACTGTCTTGTGGCACTGGAAGAGAGAGCTTTCAGTGTGCAGTATTTGTATCAGAACCATTAATGTGATTGGATGCTTATCCTTGGAAATGCCACACAAAAGCAAACAATCTAAAACTGAATTCCACAGGACTTATACCAGAAAACAACAGAAATGCATCACTGAAAAATAGATCCCTTTTGAGAAAGTTCCTTATGTATTTATTCAGGGCATTCAGGATTTTGAAAATTCATTAATGTAATTAGGAAAAACATTCCTAAGATGGTTTTGGTTTGGGTGGTGGTGAGGAAAAAAGAAAGCTATGCAAGAAAGATTTAAGCCTGTAAAACCAGCACATATTTGCTCTTTGTCAAAGTTCTTTAGCATAACAAATATGTAGAAAATAAAACATTCAAATGCTGTTCCCCCACTGGAGTTACTAAACTGGAACTGATTTGGGATTGGAGCTGTAGAAGTTAGAGTTTAGGAATACAGAATTTACTAACTCTGAGGGAGCATCAGAGCCATCTACTGGGGTCAGTCCATTCCTGCTGCATAGGCTTATCTGACAAGTAACTGTCTCCCCAAAACTGAAATACTACAGTGATATTCACCTGTAAAATTGCCGTTAAATAAAAGTTTTTTAAAAAAAAATCCATAAAACTTAAGAGAAAAAAGAAGCTGTATCACTGATGAATTGGATGCAAGGAGAGGTTTGAGTAGCTTCTCACTTCAAGTTCTAGAAATACCATTTTTAAAATGGCATTTATTTGTACAAAACACAAAGGAATAAAATGTCTTCTATGAGTGTTTGGGTAATCAATTTAAATGTAAAAAACATTATAATGAAAAGTTTTAGTATTACTCATTAATTACTGTTCAGATCTGAGATTGAGTTTTTTAATCTCTTTCCCCAAACAGAACTTAACATTTGTTCATATATTCATATATATATTTTTGCATATATATATATTTAGACATACATATATAAAAGGCTTCATTTCTTGCTGTAACTCAGTCAAGCATTAGAGAATAAAGCAGTTCCTGTGTCCTGTAAACATATCAGAACAGTCACCTCCACTCTCCAAATATTTGATTAACCACAATACTGTAACAGAATTTATTGGAATTTGCAGAGCTAAATTTTCAACTAGGCTTTAGTAACTCCCACACTAAATATTTTAAAACCTTCTTCCAAAATAGATCGTGTATATACAAAGAAAAACTTCATGTTTATAGGTACTAAGAAGCCACACTTTGAAACTTCTAAAATTAACAGGCAGTTCCTTTACCTTTATTGGACAGGAAAACATGGACTTTTTTCAATTATAAACACTTTCACAAGACAATATAAACAACCAAAAGTGAGATTAATTTTGCTGCATTATAATCATACTCCCATCTTCTCCCTTAATTTGACCATGCTGCCCTCCTGTGGATGTCAGGACATGTATAATGCCATGGCCCAGACTAAGAAAATCTGCTACAAATCGATCTCTGTAACCTGTTGGTGACAGACTTCAGGAGGAAAGAAAATGCCCCTGTGTAATCACAAAAAGTGTTTAAATGAAACTTCAGGGCAAGGACTGTGAAACTTGTATTTCAAATCGTTTTAAAAAGAGTATTTAAAATTAGTAGAATTTCTTATTGTTCCACAAATCATGAATCCGTGGGAGTAGAGTCATACATATTAATAATACATTTATTCTCAAATTAGGGGGGAGCATTCATCGCATAATGAGGAGTTACTTCACCTGCTGAAGTGCCAACACAGTTGAATACATACATTATAAAGATTATCCAGCAACTCAAAAAGCACAGAAATAATTTGCAAAAGTATCAGTATTTGGCAAAACAAATGATGCTAATTAGTTGAACTGTTTTTTGCCTGTTAGAGAGATACCACACACATCTTGAGAAATTATTGAGTAAAAAATATGTTACATCTTTTATGAAAAATATAAAAGATAGTTTGGAACAGAAGAACCTAAATTAGGGGGAGGTCTATAACCAATTATTCAAAGAAATAATATAATGCAGAGAAAAAAAAATCATACATAAAGTCTGTTGTTAGAAGATGTGTTAATAATCAGCTGGAAATTAATATTATGCAATAAAATGTTTATATAACTTGAGCTCATTTATACGCAAGAGTTGTCAGATTTGTTAAATCACTGGTTTAAAACAGAACAATGCAAAACAGATTCCTAAAACCCTAAAGTACTACTGCTGGAGCGGCACAGCACTGGCGGTTTTCTTCCAGAATAAATTGGAAAATTCTGAGAAGCTGTGCTTAAAGTCTTAATGTTTTAAATACTTTTCTCTCTGAAGAAAGACTAAAATTTTTAAAAGCTAAAAAATGTAGTGTTATTTTCTGATGCTAAAATATATTATGAAGTAAATACTTTTCCTTTAATGTAAGAAGTCTTTAACTCAGAAACAAAAATGAAAAGTGAAATGTTAAATTTTTCATCAAGCCGCTCTGTCAAAATATTTTTTATACTGTTGAAAAGACTGTGAAATAAATAAAAAGTCTCAGGAATGCAAAAAAATGTAAGAAATTCTTTTGGATCAAACTAGACAAGACATTTAGTTTAGTCATATGCCATTTTGTGCCAGTTGGGGAAGTTGCTGACATGCCATATCAATAAAAAACCAAATGACCCGAGTAGTGGGACTAATTAAATGAAATAAGATAATTAAAAGCTTCTCAATGTATAATAAAAAATATGGCTGAAAGTGTTCTATAATGTTGTCTTTTATTTTCTCATCTGTCATTCTCTGCTGAGTTTTAATCAGTGTATCTATATGCATAAAACATAGTGTCCAGATGATAACGCATTGATGGCAAGAATCAGGTGTTCAATTAAAATATATTAAGTGTGCAAGGAAAAAAAACCAAGCCTTCCATTAAGGAGACTATACACAGCTCAATTAAAAATGAATGTAACATTTGTGATTAAGTTGAACACCCACATTCCATAATGACAATAAAATTTTACATTACATGATTAATTTATTAACTTAATCATCCAATTCTAATCTAAGGGATCCCAGTTATTTTCTGCCTGAAAATGGATCCATTGCTTCTCAATATACAAAACAACAGTAAAGCTGCATTTACTGAAATTGTTGGTTTCCCTCCTCTGAAGCTTTTTTAATTTTCATCAGTAGTGAATTAAAAAAAAACCCCAATTGTAACATCTGTACCATTTGTAGAGATCTTAGCCTAGCAAGTATTCTCAGCTTCTGGCAGTATTTGTAATATTTAATACCTGTCCCAGATGTGTTGCTTGCATAACTCATTATATTTCATTTGGATGTATTCATTACTCAGAATGTGTTTCTAAGTGGCTTGACTTCAAGATCTGTAAAATGACATCCCACGCCCAGCCTATTGCCCCTAATCTAAAAAGAATCATTCCATACCCTTAAATCTTTAGACCTTTGCTTCAGATCTTACCTTGCCCTTCCAAGCTAAGACTTCAAACCAGATGGAAAAGGTTAGAGACCTACAAACATTCAGTTTTAGAAAAGAGAATTGCTGTCAGCTGTCCAACTGTGAGGGGAGTACGTTTTTAGGCACACTTTTCCACACCAGCACTACTAAAAACTGAGTCAAGTTTCTTACTCTCTCTTTTACTTGGTCTATGACATGGACATGACATCTTCTACTTAAGACCTTGGAGTCCAAATGATCTCAAAATTTAAACTGGCAGTTAAAACCACAAATGTAGTAACCCATGATAAAAATAGTAACTTCTAAGCCATTAATTTACTGAGCGAGGTAACTAGTTGTGCATTTAGGATTAGGTACACTTCTCCGATCACAACCACATCGATTTTTGTCTCTGGAAAAAACTATGAAGATAAGCAGACAGCAGTTTTGGGCTGGCAATCTTCTAACATTATCAGAGAAGCTCTACAGGTGGTAAGGAAAGGGAAGCTGGCCTGACCCCGATGGAGACTTAGTGGTGGAACTCAAACCTACCCCTACCAGAACACTTCCCCTGCCAACTTGTCCCCAGATTACTCCATAAAACAGCTGCATGAAAGGCAGTCTTAGAGGTCTTTGCTGTCCATTGCTCCAAAGACAAACCACACACAGGATTTAACACATGTGCAGGATTTAACATACATGCCTTTTTCTAGAGACCCCACCCAGAGCACTGCATCCAGCCCCAGGGCTGCCAACATAAGGACACAGACCTGATGGAGTGAGTCCAGAGGAGGGTCACAAAGATGCTCAGAGGTATGGAGCACCTGTCCCATGAAGAAAGGCTGAGAGAGTTCTGGTTGTTCAGCCAGGAGAAGAGAAGACTTTGGAGAGACCTAAGAGCAGCTTTCCAGAACCTAAAGGGAACCTGCAAGAAACCTGGTGAGGGACTTTTTGCAACGGCATGTAGAGATGGGACAAGGGGGAATGGCTTTAAGCTAAAGGAAGGTAGGTTTAGATAAGACATTAAGAAGAAATTCTTTCCTGTGGGGGTGGTGAGACACTGGAAAAGACTGCCCAGAGAAGTTGTGGATGCTCCATCCCTGAAAGTGTTCAAGGCCAGGTTAGAGGGGCCTTTGAGCAACACAGGTGAACAGACACAAAGTTAATTTAAGATGGGATTAAATTAAAACAGCTTCGTGATGGTAAACACAGAAAAAAGACCATTTGTAGTGCAGGATGAGCTCTTCTTTACAGTTTTTATTTAAATAAAAAGACAGAGTGAGCTAATAGTGCAGAACTCTGTATGAAATCATCACAGAGTTTCATTGCAGAAACTGCCAGCCTACCAAGGTGATACCTATTTGGGGATTAGACATATTCAAGGCCCTCAACAAAACAGTATAGTATTGATTTGCCAACACACTTGTGTTGACATTTAACAGGACTTAGACTATTTAAAGGGAGCTAGCTATGACAAACACACTATTTGAACAAAACAAGAATAGTGCAGGACCATGGGGCTCTGCTATTATGTCAAAATTAAATGCAATACTTCAATAATTGAAATGATACTATTGTGGAGAAAAAACAAAACCAAATACCACTTAATTGAATTTATAAAAAGCTACCTCTGCCTCTACATTCAGTATTGTGTTAGAATTGTTTGTGCCCATAAAGACTAGTGTATTATGAATTGAAATCCACCCTCAGACCCATGATAGCACAACTGACCCTGCAGTTTCTGAGGCAGCATTCTGACACACAGGGTGGATTAGACTGGTTACATACTTTTAGTTTCTGAAAATAATTTTGCTGCCGTAAGTACCTTTGATTTTGTAAAAGTTTATATTCCAGAAGACAAAAATTAGGTGAATTTTACCTTCCTACAAGTAACAGATGGACAGCACAAGAGACAGAAGGACGTAAGAGGTAGGTGGCATGCCCTCGTCCTTGCAGTTAATAGGACTGGCACTCTCAGTATAGAAATAATGCCAGGCCAGGCTAGACCATATGCAGTGTCAACGTACGGCAGGTGAAAATACATCTCTTAAATTTGATGTCAGAGATTAGTGTATGGTATCAAGAAACAACTCAGATCACCTGATGAGAAAGGCCAATAAATAAACTGCATCTTTCACCTGCAATATATTTGTGCTATACTTATTTGTAGAATAATAAAGCAATATAAACAAAATCTAAACCAATTATTTAAATGATGTTTGGTCCTGCAATCTGAGAAAATAAGAATATTGCTTAGGTGACCATGTACAGCATAATCTTATGAATATCATAGTTATATCTTCATTACTACAGACTCATGCATGTAGGGGAAGTTTCTGGACAACTTTCAAAAGAAACTTGGATGTCAAGAAGTTAAACATTTTAATCTGAAATAAATAAAAATATAATACAAAATGACACATGGAGTCTACCATATTTAATTCTGGAACCGGTTAAAAATCAGGAATACTTGCACACAACTTCATTCTAATGATGCTGTCAGCATATTTGGGTACATTTACAGAGCAGCAAATTAAAGCAAAACTGAAAGTCAGATTTTGCTCTGAATTATATTTTTCCAAATCCATGGGAACTGTGTAAAAATAGCATAAAGAAATTTCAGGGGAAGCCAACCTGAACCTCCCAGTCAGACCAGAGTCTCCTCAACTACGCTGTAGAGTTACTGTGAAGTTCCCAATACTCTGAACTTACCACTGCAAATTTTAGAACACTTCTGATAGGATAAATTTATTCATTTATTGATAGGATAAATTCATCATTTATTGTATTAAATTAAGCAGCCTACTTTATGTTTTCATTAAATGATGCATAATCAAAAACGTCGTGCCTGTATTTCACCTCATGCCCATGAAATTACTCAGACCATGATCTTCCCTGCGAGGCACTAATAAGGCATGCGTATTCCTGCAGCATGACAAAATTCAATATTTTAATACTACCTTCAATCCACATAGCACTGACTGGTCAGCCCATCTAGTCTACTTACTTGGTAAGAAAAACATATGCAAATGAAACTTAAAAGTTATTACTTGGTGTTTTAGAAAACAACCCCAGTAACAGATCAAAGTATTTTCTCAATTCCTCCCCTAAAATTTAATGAACATTAAGTCTGTTTTCAGTAAAATATAAGTGCATCATTTCACCTTCTAACTTACTATCAGCTTTGCTCTTTTTAATGAATATACAGAATTTCTTTTTCCCACATAACAACTTTCCAAAGTTCTAATTTGAGCATTTCCAATAACAGGCAAGACTGTTTAGATTGCATTCTTTGTATTTTTAAAAAAATCCAATAAAGTAAATATTTACAAGCACAAATGCAAGATTTCACACAACACCATGTATTTCATGTACTTTCAGGATTGAAGCCTTAATGGAACCCTTGACATGGGCATCAGTAGAAGATGTTGTTCAGTTTGGCCCAACCACTTTCAGGTACATAAATCAAGTACCTAAAGAAAAAAGGATTTATCTACACTGGTAAATTAGTCTGTATAAGGAGTGTACTTTTGAAAAAATCCCCTTCACTGCCCCAAAGTTGCAGCACTTGGTTCACACTGCAGAATTGACTCAGAGCAGGTGAAAAACACTCCTCCTGCATTAAATGAAATCAGCTGTGGTGCTCAGCTAGTGCACATATTGCAGTCTCTGAGCTGCTGTAAGTCTAGGACAAGACAGGACAGAGACTGAACTAAATCCCCCCAAATGCATATGAGGTGATTACCAGATCCTCTGCAATCACTCAGTCTCTGTACAGATCTGTCTGGGCACACTTCACACTTAGCTCCCTTTGTAGTCAAGGAAACACATGCCAGACAGAGTTCAGGTCTTCCAGATTATCATCTCTTTGTACTGGGTGACAATTTTGGTAGCCATCAGTGGCTAAAAATCCTTCATAGGTGCCTCAGACAAGTGCAGTTTCCTGCTCTTTGAACCATTCGTTCTTTAATTCTTCTCTCTCCACGGTAAGATTATCACATGCAATTGGCCTTCTTGGTACAGGGCTGAATCTCATTTCACTGTTTCAGCAAGTGGCTGTTGCTAGAAGGTACTCTGTTGACCATGCTCTCTCAGCAGTGATGCTGCATTCAAATTTGCCCAAGTGAAGAAGGTATGAATTAGGAGTCAGTCACATAAACTATGATGACAAGTCCTAAGTGATGCTGCAGCACAGCTCATCATTTTATGGCTTTGAAATAATATCTTCTCTAATGTGATGAACTGAGAATTGCTGCCAAAGGTTTATCGCTTTTTTTTTTCCTCACACATGCACACAAAGACCAGGAAGTTGAGATGAGAAGAGCTTTAAAGTTAAGAATCGCAGACTAAAAATTGATAGTATAGACTAGAAAAGTCTACCTAGCTGTTCTATGGGCCACTGAGATGTTTGGTCATAGTTTCTGAGCTATTACATGATAAGACGAATTGGCATTTACATATAGGTGCAAGGCACCATTAAGGTAAACCACAGGAGATAATTCATTCCAAAAAAGGAGTTTAGGATGCAGCGAGACTGTGAATAACTGCATTAAAGAAGGCTGAGCAGAAAATAAGGTACAAAACCCAGTGGACAGGAAATGGACAGGTACCAGCATGACCAGCTCACTCCAATTGCTTACTTTGGGGTTGAATAAGGACAGTAGCAAAGATGAACCAAAGAAGGATTTGACACACATGCAGTATTGATTATGGGGATTTTCTACACCTAATCAATTATGCATACTGAATCCTACTGAAGGCAAGAAGATATTGAACAAGTCTTGCTACAGTTATGATCTAAAGACAATATATATACAACTGAACCTGCATCACTCTGCCCATCACAGAGGTGAAGAGAACCCATTTTAACATTCCAGAAGCATGGAGTTTTAAAGTGAAATATAAAAAAAGAAACACGCTATATAAACAGTTACAATGATTTTTTTAATGTGAGAATAGAATTACCATTTAAATATAAATGACATATTAATAAGAACTGATTCTTCAATCTATTCGCAGTTCTGTTACTTCATTTCTTAAAAAGTTATGAGCAAAAGTAAGCCAAAATTTTTCGTAAGAAAATAAATATTTTAAGTTTTACTATCAACCTAGCCTAACCCATAGATATTTTTCACATGAAGTCTGTTGTGATTAAGCTAAGTGAGTTTGGATCTAAATTTATATCTCAGATTTTACAAATATTTCAGATTAATTACTATGGAATAAATGAAGAATGACACCTTAATTAGTAATGCTTCTCTTGGCAATTAGGATTCTCTTGGCTTCTTTTAGCTATTAAAGTGGCAGTGGCATATCATTAAGGTCTTCAAAGATTCCCTGTGCCTCCTCAGAAGCAATTACTGTGTGAAGCATTGAAAATCAGGCTCACAGTTATAATCTGTTCTCTAAGGATCTAGCAGCAGGATAAACACTTTTGCTTCTTCCTTCCATAGTAATTTTGCATTAACCCATTATCATTATCCAATCAATCATTAATGTAATCTTAATGTGTCATTTTTCATGAAGTGCAATTTCATTTTTAAAAAGTAACTGATTCTAGTAAATTGATTTTTCCAAAGGGTATAATAGTAAAATCATTTAAATGAAGACAGTTATCACATTAGCACTTTTCTCCATGGCAAGATGCTAACATTCATTTAGCACAATGAAATAACAGCATTAAGCACAAAGTAGCATAACAGAAAATACTCACATGACACACCTTGGCATAACAATAGTAACACCTTCATACATCACTAAAAGTGCAGCTTATAATACACATAGGAAATTTTGACCTTAAGATATACAAGTATATGTTCCTTTATGAATGTAAAAATGAGGACAGGTTTGTCAGAATTTAGCAAGATAAGACAGTTACAGCTACATAAATGACAGTTTTGACCCTCTGACAAAATAAACAAAAAATACAAACCATTACTTTTTAATCCAATTTAAAATTGTTTATTAATTAAGGGCCAATTTTTTACCAGTATTTCTGCAGAAATAAAAATCCACTGATGTAGTTTTTAAATTTTCTGTTACTTTCTCAGTAGTCTCATTCTGCATGTTGGAAGTTCTTGAAATACTTGGGTTTACTCTGCACTGGGATTTATGAGTTTTATCTTGCAGAAAGGGATACTCATGCTTGTCTTCAGGGTCTCAGGATCTTGGAACTTCAGAGTCAGCAAGTGTCTAAGACTTACTCTTGAAAAGAAAGGTATTATCCTCTTCATAGGTTTTATTGAAAAGCTCTTATGGTTTCAAAGGAAGCATATTAACTTCATGCAGTAGTTAGCTAACATATGCCAGTCCTTTCCAGTACAAGGTGTTCAGCAATGGCTACATTTAATGAAGTATTCTGAAGTCTGCAGCCAGGATACTTCTCACAGCAGTTTGTGACATATCCTTCTTCAGGATTTTTCATGGAGGAGATAAAATATGATCTACACATACAGATTTGTGGTGCTGGATGTTTAATGACACTTTGGCACACCTTGATGTAAAATAAGGAGCAGGGTATTCCTGAATATGCAGAGGTATTTGCTATTCTGTATACTTCAGGTGCTGATTACGCTTTTTTTACCTACCCCCCTTTTTTTCTTCAAGAGCCCACTGTGTTTGAAACTCAAACAAAGGCTACTTCATCAGCCATGCAACATATCTTCCATGAGTGGTAAAGACCTGGCACTAATACAGTTTGCTTCAGCAGCACAGAACCACCTACAGCTACTGTGCTCGTCTTGATCAAACCTGAGATTGTCATGCTAGCTCTAGACTGAACGTGGATTGGGAAACAAAACTTTGTAGTTTACACCTCTTTTGTCTTTGAAGTCAGATAAACTCAGCTGATACTCTGGTACTTCTTTATGCCTTCCTGACAGAAATTACAATGAAATCTTTTGCCCAGTGTCTCAAAAGTATATGGCAAGCAAATATAAGGTCACATTGTCCATTCATTGAATCTGAACACGAGCCAACTCTAAATCAAAAGTGTTGTGAACACATTAGTGACCCCAACAGTTCTGTAGTGCAGGTACTGGCAGCACAATGTCAATTTTTGGGTTTCTTGTTTGGTTTTGGCCAAATACTATGTCTCCCTCTTGCTGCTACCAAGCCACATGACCTCTTCAATTACAGTAAAAGGAATCTCCAACTCACTTTTGCTCCATAAGTAAGTTTTTTTATGAGACAATTCCCCTCAGAAGTGTACACTTTTGTTCATTTTCTGTATTCCAGACATCCCCATTAGTTTTTAAGGTACTCTTTGGAAAAGAGTTCCCCTGTGTGGGTAGATGAGAATGAGGTTCTTTGGACACCTTGGGCACTACAGAGGCCAGCTAGACCGAGCAAATGTTGTTGCATCCCACTTGCCAGGAACAGGACAGACAAGAAAAACTGTGCGCAATATAAAAGCATAGTGAGAGGGAGTAACTAAGTTTTACTTAGACCCAGCTGAGATGAATACACACAATTCCTGTGATAGGATCATCTTGCAGCAGACTGCTGCATCCCACAGTGTTTCAACATGTTGTAGCAAGATTTCACAAGGCAACAACTGTGACAGACAGGAATCAGGAATGTTTCTGTTACTTGGTTAGTGAATCAAGAACAAATCTTTACTTTGTGTTAGGCATCCCTTTCCCACACATGAGGAAGACTAGCTGAGGATTATCTTTTCACAGAGGAGTTTCAAATGGCCCAAAGCTAGTCAAAAAATCTCTCATTTGTATATGGATGGCTGGTCATCTCAGAAAAACTGGAAGGCCCCGATGCTGGCAGAGGGCAATCTCTCAGGCATTTTATGCCTGAAGATTTACCTTCTAAACATATTTGAGACTAATGAGGAGTAATCTGAGTAGAAATGACAAAGATATTAACTACTATTCTTAGGATAAGAAATTTTTTTAAACAAAATCGCAGGAATTAAAAACACAAATGAAGGATGTCTTCAGCCAAATAGAACAAGCTGCTAGAAGACAACACAAATCCTAAACTGTCACCAGTGTAAACACAAAATTCTCACAGGAATTAACATAAATGACATTTATGTCATATAAAATATTTATTGAATTTCATAAGACTTGAATAAGGATGAATTTATTCATTTTCATAACTATATAAATAGAAACTACTCTATAAAAATCAATGTAGTAGGAAACCCAAGAAAAATCAATAGAAATGAAGATATTTCTCCTAACTGTATTGTTACTTGTTGCAAAATTGTCTAACTATCTATCAAATTAGCCTGAGTTTCATTTAAAATAAAAGAAGACCAGGTTTTTAAAAAATCACTAAGGCAGGTATGCAGTTTATCTCTTACCTGAATTTAGGTTTGAGAAACTGTGAATTATGCAGAAGAAAAAAATGATGTGCCTGAAGCAGACTTCTTGTTCTGGTAATTCAATTTTTCGAAGCTTTGCATGTGGTCACTGGGCATTTATTTTAATTTAGGAGATAACCTATACTTCTTATGAATGCAATATATATAGACAAAAGTTTGCCTTACTAACCTCCAGTGTACCTTTTCTGTTTTTCAGGAGATAGTGTCTTAGGCCAACCACTTAGGTAAACCAATGTGTCAAGGTATCCTACCCTACCTAGTAGCTGCGTTGAGAGAACTCAGAGAACTCTTATAAAGCCTAAACACCTTAATTTTTTGGCTGCTATAGTGAGGCCACATGATTAAATTAGAAAATTTTCATCAGAAAAGAATTCCAAACTATCTGATGTTATGTAGAGCCTGCAAAATTCAAACAAACTCAACAGTTTCTTCCATCTGACTTCTATGCTTCCTGGTCTCGACATTCACAAAATAAAAAATAAGCATTCTACCAAGGGACAGGAAGAACTTTGGTCTTTGAGGCAGTAACTGAAGTCATTGCTCTGCTATCCTTTTCTAAGAAGAAATGCAATAGCAGCAAACAGAAAGCTAGATGGTGCTACTATGCTGACTTTATGGTTACAACCAGATAGGCAGCACGCAAACTCGAAAAGACAAATCAAATACTATAAAGGGACCCAGAAGAGCTGACATATGTAGATGAAGAAATGCTTTAGTTAGGTAATATTTGAGTATTTTAACATTTGGTTCATGCTATGTTGCTAAGAAATGAAAGAGCAACAGGAATCTCTTAGATATTCTGCTCTTGCTTTTGTTAAAGAGAAACATATTTTCAGTAACTGTTGAAAAGTAATATATGAAGTTTTATCTCATAAAAAGCAGTACTAATTGAAGAAGTGTATGCTTCATATTAACATATAATAATAAGCATTAGTAAGGATTTTCTAAGATGTTGCAAACATCTTAGGTATTATTGCAAGTTCCTGACACTTTCCTTCACTTTGAAGCAATTCTACACCTATTCATTTAAGCAAAATTAAACTTGAAGTTTAAAGTAGCCAAAAATTTATTTCTATTTCATCTTTTTACTGTTGGTAAATTTTTTTTTCAGAGTTATTCTGACATATTTGCGTGTTTTGGCTCAGAGACTAAGGACTGACACATTTCAGATTACAAAGCCTTACCTGTGACAGGGAGTTTGCAGCGCTTCCTAAGAGAAGTGTGATTGTATCCCTGACATTTTACTTTATCTGTATAAGTAACCCAGAACTGCAGTAGAGTAATTTCACCTTCCATATTTTTCTGAAATAATAATCCTGGGAGCAGATCTCCTCTTCAGATCAAACCCAGATGACACATCTTCAAGTTGTAAAGGTAATTCTTTCTTGTCCTGCTTTTCTTTGCCAGGTGACCATGGACAAACAGCCCGTAAGAGCTGGCACCAGCCTCATTCTGGCTGTCTTCTGTACCCCCGTGGCTCCTCTCAGCTGAGCTCTGAGCTCAGTAGCAGCAGTGACTGTGGTTTATCCAGGTAACAGGCACACACCACAGCCCCACCACTGAGAAGCCAGCAGACCCCAGTGCTATCTTCAGCTTTGTCCCCAGATTGCCCGTGACCTTGGGTGATCTCTGGTTATTACTGTGTTTCATTTCACTCAGCTGCAAACCAGATTATACTCATCTTCCTCTCTAGGGATGGGTGACAAGTGTCACAAAAATAAGATGAAAAAATTGCTTATCCTCTAATTCTGCATCTTAGAAGACTGCTAACCAGAGCATTTGTCTCACAGGTTTCCTTTAGTTCTAAAAACTACAGCAGCAGGAGGAGAAATGTGATTCTTCAGTCACATTCAGGAACCAGTAGCTATATTTACTGTTTATAAATGCTCGCCTAAGAACACTTCAGCCAATTTCAAATGCAAAAGAGAAAAAAAATTAAAGTGTTAGCAAATTGATGGTGCTTTTTATTTTCTCAAAATACAACCATAAAAAAAACACCAAAAAAAAAAACCAAAAAAAACCGAAACAAAACAAAACAAAACAAAAACAAAACAAAACAAAACAAAACAAAACAAAACAAAACCAAAAAAAAAACCCACAAACAAAGCAAAACCCAAAACATCAAGTTTGAGAGGAAAATTATTTCACACAGATTCCTTACTATTATGGAGACCACAAATTTAAAGAAGTCAACAAAATACTTTCTTTATAGATGAGAGAATGAGAGAAATAGGTGCTTGTAGAATGTTTATTCCAAATGCAAAAGTTTAAGAAATTAAAGAGATATTATTTATATATGAAACATGTCATAGCAGAAAGCAGAACAGAACACAAAAGAATGAGTTTTGCCCTTCAAATCTCGGAAAAAGTTCAGGACAAGCACTAAGCACTAGAGTGAAAAGTTTTACTGTGGAAGTCAAACCCAAATAATACCACTTAGTAATATTTTCCTGTTCAGGCTGTTCAGTTTGTAAGAATTTAATTTAATTTTATTATTTATTTTCCTTTTTTTTTTTTGTAAGGCCACTGAGCATTACTAATCCTTTTAAAGCAAGCTTTTTTTTTTTTTTTTTTTAAAAAAAACCCTCATTATTCCTTTATTATTTCTAGATTGGAAGCAATAATACTCTTCAGTAACCACTAGGCTATGCTAAGGTACAACTAAACAGGCACATAATCTACTTTTTAAAATAATGCATAATTTAAAAGCACATAGATTTGCAAAGGCACATCAAAAAAACCCCATGCATTAGAGAAGGTATTTAGAGTAAGCCACATATCTTGGGTCAATTAACCTGTCCTGCTGGGGTTTTCAACCCTAACATAGTTAGGAATTAAGGAGATCCAATTGAGCCTTCCTGAAGCAAAGAGTACCTCCCTAATGCTGCTACTCCAACTCGACAGAAAGAAACAGGTTTTTAGCATTTTATAGAGAAAGGTTTTAGCTCAAATTTTACTCCTTTCCTCAGATGATTTGTTTTAGATTCAAGATTACAACAGAAAAAAAATATTAGAAATATTAAGAAGTCTCCTTCTTCATGGATGGTTGCTTTATTAAGTAAAGGAGATTTAAAAAATATCTTGTATGTGCTCTTCATTTTAGGTAAGGGAAAGGTTACCACATTCTATGAGAAGGCAATACAAATTATGAGAAAGGAATCTGAAATATCATGAATTGTCAATAAGTGGAACTGTTCTACAAATCCCCCTTAATGAGTGATATTTACCTTGTCACTACTCAGACTAGCTGTGTATGCTTTGCCTTGTAATATACTGACAGGATTCAGATACAAAAGGAAGGTTATATATCATTCAGGTTAATTCCTACTTTGAGAGCCTTTCATGTAAGAATAAAAATAAAAATAAGCAATAGAATTATGTTTACTGTAAGATGTATAATAGTATTCAATCTTTTTTAAAGCATGTAACAGAATACACTGAAAAAATATTAATTGTTTCCTTGATCAAGTGTTTTTTAGAAATCACATTAGTGGAGTAACACTAGATTAACTGTATGAATGTATCAACATAAACATACACCTCTTTTTTGGAGAAGTACAAATGAACTGCAATTGAGATTCACAGTAGTGTTGAGTCATAAAGATTTTTATTTCTTGCTCTTAGAAAGGTTACAATTCATAATTAAAAATCCCAAGTTTATAATCTAATTTAAAATATACTTTTTGGTTATGACTGTGGAAATCAAAGAGAGAACATGATCTGAAGGTGCTGCAGTCCAAAATACTATTTGTGACTGAAATACAAGGCAGTATAATTTGTAAAATTGAATATTCTTGAAGCATAAATGTATGACAAGTTTTGAAGTCATCCAGAATATCCCCTGTGTCATTAAGTAAAGTCAGTCTTAAAAAGGAGAAACTTTTTGGAAGAGATAAAATTGAAAACCCACCATTTGACAGGGCCTGTGGGTTTTGCCAACCCGGCAGAACATGAAATATTTGGGCCCAGTTCCCATATCTAAAAGTCTGTCTCTTATTGTAATTAGATAGAGTATTAGTCTACTAAAACCCACCTTTCTGCAACTGGCTGTGGGATAAAATTTGAATTCAACTCTTAATCACTTTTGAGACTCCCAAGTGAAAATAATTATGTAATACCAACAGATTGCCTTCTTTTCCTATGAGACATAAGAATCTTGTCCATTAGTTTGTTAACTCAGACTGACACACAGAAAACCTAAGTTGTCTAGTTCAAACATTGGTTAAGGATAAAGCATGAGATGCTTCTGAAAAAATAATGGAGAATTAGAACTTAGCTGGGTTGAATACACTAACTACACTAGAAGTCTCTTATAAAGGTTGTACAATTCAACTTGCTGACATGATGAAATTCCAGGAGAAAGGATGACCACATTCTGTCACCCTTTTATATCCCTTTTTTTTTTGTGTACTCTATGAAGCTGTACTTAAATATACAACCACATTCTAATAATAAAATAAAATAAAATAAAATAAAATAAAATAAAATAAAATAAAATAAAATAAAATAAAATAAAATAAAATAAAATAAATAGCATGGATAAAAATTTCCTAGTCATTTTCCCTATTCAGGATAGCAGGAGCTGCCTTTGAGCTCTTCAGCACTTTATTTTGTCATATGACCTCCTTCATTATGTTTTAAGCAGACACTGCTCTACAAAGAGACTGGAGTTATTTGTGCAGGTTTTCCAGGGAATTGCAGAGCCTGGCTCTGTTATAAACCTGCCCAGCAGAGCACAAGCCTTTGGCTGAGCAAAGTGTCGATGCCTCCGTTCCCCCAGATCCTCCAGAGTGTGGGAACCTTTCCTACCGGATGCTTCCCAAGACTTACCTTCATGATATGATCCTGGGAGTTGGTACTATTGTCCCTTGAGAACAGGACAACTGAAATACTAAAAGATTTTAGGCTTCAGATATTGGTTTTTAGGATACCTGGACTTGTACAGCAAAATGAGTATTTAAAGCCCCATTTCCACTGACTTCAGCTAACAGCTGTGAGTGTCAAGCACCTCTGTGAAATCAGATTCCAGTATCAAAGTGGATACAGGAAACAATATCAATTGCTATAGGTGGAACTATTTTAGTCTCTTACAGGGAACTTCCGTGCAGCACAAATGGGGATAAAACCCAATTTCTTCCAAGCAACCCTCAACTATTTTAGTTGCAAAATATTCCTTTGCCTTTCTGATGACACTGCCCATCATCAATCAAGTTTCCAGTCTCCTCACAAATGTAGATTTCTCTGATAACACACTATCCATTCAGAACCAGAGCAGCTTTAATATGTGTATTGAAGCAGGTGGGAATTCCTCTGGAAAAAACAGCAAATGACCACTTAATAATTATACTTACCCAGGAAGTCAAGAGAAGGCTGCAGAGAGTGCCTGGATGATGGCTCTTCATAACATTGATAGTTCCTGACTGTGCAAACTAATGATTCTACGTGTAGGTGTTCTTTTCTCTCCAAACAAATACCCTCTTCCCTCCTCTCACTGCTACTCCAGTGTTTCCTACAGTACTTCATCAATGTCTTCAATGGTTATTGAAGGAATTATTAAGTTTTTATTTCACTTCACATATATTAATGGTGGAGTAGTCCATCCCCTTGTGCCCTAACTCTCCTTAATAAGTGTGTAGGTAATAATCATTACAGCTAATAGCTATAAAGAAGTGGAAATTATGACTGACCTAGAGCATTTCTGGTGAGAAGAACTACAATATCTGCCTAGAGAATAGTGACAGCAGTGACCCTGAAATAAAATGTAGAAGTAAACAACTGTGCCAGTAGATTAGTATGCAAAATCAATTTGAGGAAGTAACCATCGGCAGCAGATGAAAGGGATAATGACAGAACCAAATTATTGACAACAATATTTGAATAGGTTTTCTAACGGCCAGACAAGACTACTGACATAAACCAGCATGGAAAACTGAATTGAGCTGGTCACTGCGCCTCTGACCACACACCCAAAGCCTCTCTCCCCCACCCTTTGGGGAGAGGGTCTGTGTGAGCCTGGCAGCTGATAGCCCTGGGGCAGTGGCCTCCACTTTGGAGGTGTTTAAGCTTGTGCTTTGTGAATGTCCCCAGCCCCTGAATCTTTATTTTATCTTCTCTTCATGAGGAAGTGGGTCCAAGGCCTCTCAGAGTCCCACTGAGGGTGTGGTAGTCTTCTCTGCAGCTTTTGTAATACAGTTTTAAAAGTCCTTCATGAAAATGTTTAAGTCATAAACTATAATATTTCAGTCTCTGACGGGGGGCTAGGAAGACCCTCTGAAGACCCCAGAAGAACATCTCCTTGCCAAAACAGCCTCTGGGGAAACACAGGAGCATGATGAGAGGAAGCATTGGAGCCTTCTCCTTGTTGCTGGATCCAGTTGCACGTTGCACTCTAACTGGGGTGCAGAGAGCACCAATGACCCCAACACTATCAGTGACCTGATAAAAAATGGGAACTTCTCCTAGTCATTGCTTAGGATAGGAGCATGGCAGCACAACAGCCCTGATGTGTGTAGGGTGAAGTTTGCAATTGAACCAGGTCATGTGCAAATCAATCTGTGGCACATCATTCTCTGCTGATGTGGTTCAAGACAGTCTGTCTCCATGGCTGCCTTCTGACAAGCCTGCTGAAGAGGACAGGCAGCACCATGCCTCCCTGCATCCTGCACTACTGCTAGTGGTCTGAAAACCTTGCAGCAGCAGGAAACTGAAT
Source organism: Vireo altiloquus (assembly GCA_013396875.1). Classification (NCBI taxonomy): domain Eukaryota; kingdom Metazoa; phylum Chordata; class Aves; order Passeriformes; family Vireonidae; genus Vireo; species Vireo altiloquus. The sequence goes on from VZRF01001862.1 coordinate 177,389, forward strand.
CCATGCTAGTGGGCTGGATCTAGATAAAGATGTGCCACCATCACCAAACCCTTTCACAGGTGTTTGGTGAGTGCAAATGAATGGGGCAGGAGGTGGGACTCACAGGACAGCATCATGCTTTAGTAAAGACAGTTTTCTTTCCTCTCCAGCTCATTATTCATGTCAGCTGAGTCTTCCTGCTCTCTCCTGCTACATTATCCCATTTCCCTTATGTATTTGCTGCCCTGCTTTGAAGCTTTCTCATCTAAGTTCTAGTCTCCAAGCACAGTAGCTCCAGTTCCCCATTGACTCTATGACTGGTTTCCCTCTCTTTCCTCACACCTCCTGGTCACCAGTCACAGCTCTCCATCCAGCAAGTCTCATTGTTACAGACACAATCATTTGTGTCTAAGTCTCACAAAACCAAAATGAAAGATAAGATTGATACCTGGGAAATTTGAGCCCAACTAATTAACACTTTGACAAAACTTTAATCAGTTTGGTAGTTTTTTTAAAGAAAGAATCATATATAGGAAATTTTGGTAATTACTGCCTATATACAATGAGCAGAATACAAACAGAAGGAGACTAAAAAGAAATTTAAATAGCATGGACAGCATACTGATTCTTTGTGATTGCTTTATGACAAAAGATACAGCCTTGCTTTAGAAACACTACTTGTTTTTGCAGCTGGGCTGAGGAACAGTGGTGGCAGTAGATTAAAGGAGGTGTCTTTATGAATAACCTATTCCACATAGTTTCAGACAGAAAAACATCCCTAAACTGGCATTCATATATAAATTTTTTCAAGAGAAAGACCATACAGCAGAGAAAGGAAGGGGAGACTATGTGGCAAATACCATTCCATTCAGGTATATATGATTAATCCTATTTTAATGGAAAAACATGTTTCTCCTAAATATTTTTTTAACAAAGTGCCATAAATTTTAACATTAAAAACCAGTATCTAAATGAGACTATACTCTTAGTTCTGCATTTCAGACTTAGCTGGTCATCTGTCTTCACACATCACTGAACATCTGAAATGAATGTTATTCCTGACCAGTCCAAACTTAATACATAAAATGAAGATACAACACAATACCATACTATAGGAAATGTTTTACACATTTGTAAGGTTTTAAAAACTTTATGATTTTAAATACACTTTGTTAAAACACAGGCACAGTAAGACAAAACATATCAAATAGAGACAGCCAGGAAATGGACACTTACCCACAGTGCTTCATGTGAGGTGGTTTATCCATTCTCACCGCCAGTTTAATTTTCAGGTCACTGTCCTGGCTGTTTTTGGGAACTATCATTTTATGCAGATCAGGGGACTTTGGGCTATTGGACGTTGGATATAACACTACCTGCAAGTCATGAAAAGAAAAACTTCAGCAAGTTGATAAAAAAAATCCCGGTGGTCTTTAATGGAAACATCTAAGCAATGAAGATTCCTGTTGCATCTCCTCCAATAAGAAAGATGACTAAAAAAGATTTCATAAACCTAATAAACCAGCTGACTCACTCTTATTGTAACAGACAAATTTCAAAAATTAACTCCTTCCTCCTCTTATAAATGGGGATTTTCATATTATAAGTTAATAAAATTTCCTCTTGTTAATACATTCTGAATTAACCACTTTTTTTAAAAAAATGAACAGTTGACATTTCAAAAGGGTCATGTGTAATTAAATAGGAACCTAAACTTTTACATTATTCAGTGCTCTGCTGGAAACACCTTTTGAAGCAATTTGCTGTAGCATTATGCAGCTGATCAACCCTCAATAGTGGCATTGCTTGAGAGAAGACAACCAAAGTATATGTCCTGTTACTGACTTCAATTTTTGATCAACAGCATTAATAAAAGTAAATTTTAGTAAAAAGCCACAGAAATTGTATATGAATTCCAAAGCATCTTTGCTGCAAAAGGAATATAATAAACGTAAGATACTATGCTCAATTCACATGTAATATGACACAAACCTTTTGTTTAATTTGCAGTGATAGACACAAAAAACCCCAAACCATTGAATTTTAAATATTTAATTTTTAAAACACTTAAATAAATTACTTGAAAGTTTTACTAACAATTAATTTTAGATTAGTGTTAGTCACAAGTTGTTAAATATTTATTTACCATCCAAAAGTTTGTCCATTTATAACCAGTACCATTAAAAATTACTGCTTCATCAAATCCTTACCCACATCGACATGTTCAGCAGTTAAATGCCGCTGGAACATAATTTCCTTTCATTCTTATTTTAAGTACTACTTTTGAACCACTTTAGACTCTAAAGTATTAATATTCTACTTGGGAGACTTTCATAACATTCAGTGAGTTCTGAATTACCATTATCATTTCAAAAGTAACAACACTCTAAAAAGTATAATTCTTCACATCTTTCATCTCTTGAAAAATAAAACTAATCATTAAGTTAACCATCAAGTTAATTTCTTACACATAGTACTGGCGTCTCGTGTCATATCTAAAACACAATATATTGACCTCTGTGTTACTATGAAGGTTAAATCAAGGATTTGAGCAAAACTGTCCAAACAAGCATAAATCTAACAGATGTTATTAAGCCAAAAATATTACAACAGTGTCGTTCAGATCTAATCATCTGAAAGATGGTGTAAGTGGAAGGCCTTCAGCTTCTCATCCCAATATTCCTGCATCCTGTTAATATCAGGAGCTTCAGTCAAGCAGAGAAATATGATGCATCACTCCTAATCAAATATGCAACCTTTGTAAAACCAGTGGAAGAATTAACCTGTCAAATCTATTGAGTACATTCAGTACCCTTTAAAGAGATAGCAGAAGAATCAGTATATTCTGATTTTAGCAAACCAGGAGGTTACTTTTTTTTTTTTATTTACAAATGCACAGAAACCATTATTTATAACAGAGCTTATTCCTTCTTTCTGATTTTCATTCCGAGTAAAAGGCACTCCTTAAAAAACATTTAAAAACATTATGAGCATGGCAACCTTTGCATTCTGATGTATCAAAGGGAAAATTATTTTTTGTTTATCCCTTTAACTGCAAGATTATATAAACAGAACTATTATACATTCCTTGCATTTAATCATTAGGCATTCACATAGGTGATGCTAAGAATTTTTCCTTTTCTACAGGTTGCAGTCCCTGTTGTCCTGTAAAAGCTTATTACTGATCATGCATCTCAAGTGACATCTTTCTCCTGTCAACTTGCCGAGTTTTTAGAATGCTGATGAAAGTAAAAGCAGACAAGAGTATAATTAATTTATATCTGGACAATTCCTTTTCTGAATTTTTAAAATAGTGTTACAGAGCTTCAATTTCAAACCTCTCACTAAGAATAAGTATCTGTCAGACTATTTAAGTATGCACTGTGTTGGGTTACATTTTTTCATGTCTTCTAGCTTTAAACAATAAGATCTTGAAAGAATTTTGTAATCAAACTTTTTGTTACACACAAACGCATGTACACATATGCACACAAAGCATTTGACAGGCATTAATTATCCTCATAATAACCTTCATACTAATATTGCCCTTCAGGGCAATGATAACTACTGTGTACCATACCATCAGGTGGCACAAGCTGTAAGCTCCCACAAAATCACTGAAACCAAAACAAATGGCAACTGCTCCTTGATAAGAAAAGTAAAAAACTGATGAAATTTCAATTAAAAGCATTCTCTCCACTATGTAACACTGCAACATGAGGTCATTGCCGTTGTCCATTGAGAAACTTTCTAAGGTTATTCTGTCTCAGATTTCCTTTCAGCACTCCATGACAGGTTTTAATCTTCTGGTTGTTTCACAATCTACTTTTAAAAAATGAAATGGTATCACCTCACATGTCTTCGCTGGCAGATATAATAGTCATCTAGAGGATACCCTCACTGTGCCTAAAACTTTTATAAATTTCCTAAAATTTCTACTGCATCATATATTTCTGTACTACATAATATATTGCTGATCTTTTATTTTATTTTGATTTATTTTATTGTTCATATACCTGTGGATATCACTATGGTAGGTTATTCAGCAGCAGCACAGAGAATTATGAGTTTGTACAGTGTTTATTATAATTATACTAACAGGTAATCTACATTAAAAAGCACAATGAACAATCAATAACCAGAAAGCTACACAGTGAATATAGTTGCTGTGCATTGCATTGCTTCAATTAATTTCAGCGAAATTAATATTATCAGAACAGTGTGGGTTGAGATAATTGAGCAAATTCAATCATCTCACAATCATTAAAAAATACTTGACCATGTGTTCCAATTATATCCAACATTACATTTCCTCAGACCACACTGTAACTGAAAAAGTGTCAAGTTCACTTTATGCCTCTCCTCATCAGGATGCAATAAACACAGAAATCTTAAATATTGTAGAGCAACATTCTAGGCATTTGTGAAAAGTGATCTTCTCAAAATAGCTTCTTAGTTGTGAATGACTGAAAATGTTTCTCTCCTGGGTTTAAAAGATGACAGGTTGAAAGACATCGAAGCTAATATCATATGACAACCTAACTAACCACCATTTTTGTGATTCCACTATATATTTAAGTCCCCAGGTAGATCACAATAGAAGAAGTTAATTTAAGTACATCTGAGCCAAACAGTCAATTCAGACAAGCAACAATTAATTCTGTTTTTGCCCCATTGATCCTATCTTCTTATAAAGGTATGAAAGAAAGACTGAGTTGCCTGAAGTACTCCAAAAGCTTAAACAAACCAAACTGGGGGCAATCTTGGTTTCTCAGAGAAGATAACTGAACGAAAGATTCAGAGTGAACAGCGCAGTGCAGAAATGTCTCCTACTGGTACTCCCATGTTGAGATAAAGCTCTCAAGCTAACCATTCCTGGCTGTAGTTGTCCCATTGTCAAAATAATATGCAGCTTTCAAAACGGACTAATGAAGGCAAGCAGACTGGCAAGTTGTAAGCACCTCAAGAAAAATCAAGAGTCAAAATATTCTCTACTTTTTCTGCCCTCTGACACTTGTGGCTGAGTTTCAGCCAACTTGTGTCCTCATGTTGTAGATGCTCCCCATCCCCTACTTCCACTAAAACCCAGGATATTCAAGAGTTGAACTCGAATGATGGATGTATCCATTCTTTTGACCCAAGTATTAGATTTTACAAGTTGGGATAATCTAAAACACATTTTGAAATCTCAGACCCTGGGCACCAGACCTTGGTAATCATGGTAATTCTGAGCCGACTATGCTGAATTGTGGCTCACTGTCACAAGTAAAAAAGATTAAAGTGAAGAAAATCTGCATCTTAATGCCCTGGCTGAAGAGGCAGGAGATGCTTGGCATGCTGTTACAGAAAGTCGTTACCTGGCCTTCAGTACAGACCATACCACACACCCTTAAAAAAAAGAAAGATGCAGCCTATCCACAGTCTCCTCTTCATAATGCAGCCTGGGTCATCTTCAGAAAGCAAACCAAACCTCAGCCTAGCCCCATCCCCAGGGAGGCTCCCAACGCATGGGGCTGCTCTGCTGTCTCCCAATCCTGCCCCATGCCCTGATACCCCAGGGAGTTGCTCCAGTTGCTTCTGGCATCCAACCTCCTATCCTTTCTTCAAACTCTACGGTCTCCAACAGGAAAGTTTGAAAATTTTATGAGACAAAAGTTCCCATGCCTGATGTGCTCTTTCATAATACAAATAGTGTTACAAATGCTTGTTTTTCGCTGCTGACCAAAAGGACATTTTCTTTTTTATCTTATACCATACATAGGATGAAACACTTTAACCTCATATCTTAAGGTCTGGCTAAGTTACAAAGAGTTGAGAACTCAATATACATCACAAGGCCTTAATCATAAGCAGCTTTGTGAGGTCTGTTCAGAATAAACAACACACTCCTAGTCATGCAACAAATCCCACAATGAACTAGAGAAACCAAGCTCTGTAACTCCCATGCTCTACCAGAGACATTTCTAACTCAATTTGTGATTATTTAAAGCTATGAAAAACAGCCAGTGCCTGACATAAGATCACACAGTTCCCCAACTGCATTTGTTGAAGCTTTCATCACACCACAGGACTAATTAATACAATGTAAGGATTTTCTTTCATGTTTTAAAATGCAGCGATTTGAAAAGATGCCAATGCAAGTAGAAGACAGGCAAAACTTAAATTATGAAACAAGTACCCGTTATGATTAGGCATATGTAAATCTATGCTGCTGATCATCCTCTGAATAGATACCACAGAAAAATCTCCTAGTTAAATATGCTCTGTTTCACTGATCTGAAAATAGTTATATTATTGAAGCTGGTTTGGGATATGAAATAGACGACTAGAGAAACCCTTTAAAGTTATGTTGTTTGTGTAACTCTGGCCCCAGTCTCACTTATGGGACACCTGGTTTTGATAGAAATGTCTACTGACTCCTCTTAAGATACCTTCTACCCTAACTTGAAAGTTTGGAGCTGTTCTGTGTTATGTCAGCCCCTTGCCCAAAGACTGGCTAATGTCAGAAGGCCAGAAGCTGCTGTCAGCGTGACAAGAAGTTCCCTCGAATGCCCTAGCAGCAGCCACCCAAGCACAGCACTGCACTTGCTTTCCCTGAGCATTAAGCCATGACAGAAAGAAACAGGCTTTTAGCATGTCCCGTGGAGGTTGCAGAAAAAAGAAGTTCAAGAAGAGGCTCAAAACTGGAGGTATCAAGGGGAAAAGGAGATGTCTCTCTTGAAAGCAATTCCCTTAGAAAAGTTATCACCTTGGGAATCCCTGAAGAATGAGTTAATAAGAGCTCGATCACCAGGGGAGTTGATGAGTTTTCTCTGCAAGAAAGATTTTTCTCCATTATCTCACCTATTGAGTGATCTCTTGCTTTTTGGCTATGATTGCATTACAGCTGAAACACCAAGACAAGGCTTTGGGTAACAGGTGGTTAAAAAGAAACAAAAAACAACAGAAAAACTGAATAGGAACACAGTGAGAGAGCTATCTAGAATACTGCAGATGAAAAAGAACTGTTTATACAATCAACCTCTGTTGATGGTGCTGGCTTAACGCTTACCCTGGTAGGTCTTAACAATTGATAAAAGTAGTCTTTGAGTCCTTCCTATAGAGCCTCTCCCCCATATCTAAGAGAGAGAATGCCTGAATGCAAAATATCTCAAGCATTTCCAATGAGAGGCACTCTCAAAGAAGCTACTGAGACCCTCCTGTTAGAATGGAAACAATAACACTCAGACAGACATCACAGAGTGCTGACAGGCAGACTGCCTGGGAGGCAAGAGACAAAGGGGGAGTGGAAGCAATCTCTTATCATTTTCCAGACTTAAAAAAGAAAGACAGAAGAACTCAGACCTGAGAAACCTCAGTAATTTCAAAGCGCCATGGAGAAACACAATCCCCAGGATGGCAGGCTTTAAATTAACAGTCACAGAATGAAACTGTCTCTGCTCAGGGGCTCTTTGAATGTGGCACAGAAGATAAACAACATGCCCAGTGCAGTCGACATTCAGAAACTCAGCAATCCTGTGAGTATAGGTACCTAGCCAGTACTACTATTTTTTTAATTTTAATCAAACATAGAGTAACAGCACTAAAGGAAAAAAATCAAAAAAGCATAGCTGCACAGCCAATTATTGCTGGCTGCAGCTGACTGTGACAAGCAGGCTGTGAGACAATAGCTCTCTTTTAATTGAATAGTCAGAGCAACAAGGCTGAAATATTCTTATATTCAAAAAGCATCAGCAATCAAACACCACCTGCTGCTCTCACATTGTATCCACATGTGTGCTAAGCATGCACAATGGCTGTCACTTTGAATTACTAGGTTTGAATATCTTTATATACAAAGTACTTAACAACCAAAAGTGGTGTCAGATTCCTGTGTTTCAGAAACCACTAGGCTGATTTTTCAGAAGTATTTACACCAAACTCTGAAGGCTTCTTCACACTTTCTCATTTGTTGCACATACAAAAGAAAACATCAATCCTGCCCATCAATCCATTTTGTATGTAGATACAAAAATTAGTCAAGTGGCCAGATCAGTATCAGTCACATAAAATCTGTACCACAAATTTTAAAGATATTTGACTAAAGTAAGTTCTTAACATTTCCTCATCAGAATAAGTTTAGCTTCAAAGATACAGCCTGCCTGACTTTCTAGAAGTTAAAGTCAGGGGTTCAAGTCACTGTATGTAGAGGTCTACCCAAACACAGACACAGACAACTCCAAAAGCTCATGTTCTGCAGAATCCAAATCCAAATAATATTGTTTCCCCTTCTGGGCAGCACACATCTCTGTTTTTAATTTCAGTGGAAAACCGAATTTTTACAACTGTCCTTCACTTTGTGTAGAACAGAGAATAAAAGCTAAGATTTGTTTTTGCTTGAAAGTGGTCAGCAGGAAGCCAGAAGCATATCCTGCAGCAGGCAAAATCTTCTCTTGGGATTCACAACTTGATTTACTGGTATTTTTGGAGGAAAATAGCCATATCAGACAAGTGACACAGGAAGTATTACTCCTTTCAGTTAACCACATCTTAAATGCTTTGAAGGGGAAAAGATGTTAAGTAAGACATCAGCCCTTCAATCACTTGGGGCTGACCTGGTGACTTCTGCAGCAGAGGTTGTAAGACCCCAGCCTGAGCTTCCAAGCATGGAGTACATAAAGCTGTAAGTATGATCTGTCCTCTCTACTGAAGGCACAGGCCTGCATCCCTTCTGCTCCCTGATGAGCTAGCTACCTCTGGAAATAAGTGGTGTCTTCTCTGGAAATAAGGGACCTGCTGATATCAAGGTCTACATCTTAAGTTCATAAGTGAGAGAAATCGCCATGCACTGATGGGTTTAATGGAAATACCTTCTCCTCTACAGATGTGAGGAAATCTTTGCTGGCTCCATATTTCTCTTTTCCTAAAAAACTGACCCCTTGGTGGCAGAAGAAACCTTCTGGTATGTGATAGAAGTTCAAGATTCAAATCATGTAGCTTGATGCTGCCTTCTATTTCTAATTATAGATTAAACAGAACAAAACCTTCAGAATAACTGCAAGGTATTGGAAATGCAAGCTTCAGTAATGTAGAAAAGTGGTATCAGGTCAAGACACACTGTCAAGAAAGTACATGACAGATGAGAATTAACATCCACAATAAGCCTACCTCAGAAGGGGTAGGTTTGAGCTGAATTTTTAAGTACAGGAAAAATACCAGAAGAAGTATCTTCAGACCTTTTCCAAGGATAAGAAACCCAGCTTGAGCAGATGAACTCCTGCAAGTCACTGCACTGTAATGACCCAGCATAAAGTTGCCGAACTTTATAAAAATTAAGCTTATCCAGTGGTATCCTGCATCTTTTTAAATGCTATTTGAATTTAAATATCTCAGACTTGAAAACAAAGACATCACCAACAAAAGAAGACTTTGAAATCGAAAATGTGTACTGTAAGAGTACATAGTACTGCAAATTATTTTGTAAAAATTCTGACAGATCTTCTCCCAGTCTCCCCTGATGCTAGCAACCACCACTCACAAATACTCTGGTTAAACCAGAGAAGTAAGCTGGAAGATTCCTTCTTCTCCATGATTAAGTATCTACCCCCACGAGCTGGAAGGTGTCTGTCAGCAACCTCAGGTTTTAACAGACCTGGGAGGTGCAGAAGGACAGACACCCTAATGGGTTAATGCACAGTCAACATGCCCTTTTTACGTTATTTTCCACTGCTAAGGACCATAAGGTCATTGTGGGAGGTTTATCTTTTACTGACTGATCTTTCTCAGAAGGTATTCTTTGGAAAGGATGTGGCCTGGGCATTTTTGGTAAATCAAGAGTAGATTATAAAATGGAAAAGCAATATCCAGGCATCTCTTGGGTACTTCCATTTGCTATTCCCAAACTCAGCACAAGATTTAATGCAAGGGGTAAAAAAAGGTGATGCCCTTTATCCTTGTTCACAAGGGAAAAAAGAAAAACAGCTAAAAGAAATAATTTTAATAAGCTTATTCTGGTAGAAGCTGCCAAATCTCATAGCATCTGATAAAAGCAAGCAGACTCTGCCAAAGAATACCAGGAGAGTAAGAATCAACAACAGAAACAGAAGATTGCTCTTCCCTACCTCATCTTTAGTACAGCTTGCTTTGTCTCTGGGAAAGCTGGGTCAGGCTCCAACAACAGGGCACTGAACTCACTATCCCATCTCAATTACCTATTTTCTTTTTCCCCTCACCCCTCCCAGCTGAGAAACTTTCTTCAAACTGGTTTGACCAGCTGACACACACAGATGTGTTGGAAGGCAGCCAGGAGTGTGCAGGGAGAGGAAGTAGTAAAAATATCCACAAACCAATCACCTGTGGCCACAGGACAGGGTAAGGCAAAAGCTATATTCAATATTTTACATTTGAAATGTTTTCATTCTTTAAAATTAAATTTTAAATCTTTTTAACTTCCTGTCCTAGAAACTCAGACGAGCTACAGTGTAAGAAAGGACATCAAGGCTGGTACCTGAACTTTGGCTATTTGAGGTTGCAGACACAGAGGATCCTGCTAAAACCTGTGATCCTTAACCTCTTTATATTAATGATGCTTCTTTTGTTCTCTGACTCCTTGGCAATGAGTATGCTGGCTACTGTTCACAATGGCCACATAGTCCCTCCTCCACTGCTCTTCACCTTGGCACTGACATACCTTTTGCTTCTTTGAAAGGACTGAGCAAGGATGGACAGAGATGAAACCTCTCTGCATTTACTAATAATAAGTAGATTCTGAAAGTTCACCCTTTCAGTGTCTCTTCTGTCATTCTGAATCCAGATATTGGTGACTCAGCTGCATGCCTGTGGCACCTTTGTACCTGTCACACTGCCTGCCTGGCTCTTGCTAGGGTATACCCCTGTGGGAACTTTCCCCATGCAGATCCCATCAACACCTTGAAAAAGTGACCTTGGAAGCCCCTTAGAAGGACGTGAGATGAGGCAAGAAGAAGTAATCCTGAACATACAGACCTGACCTTAACAAGTGACACAAGGTATGGGAGAATGAGTCTTTGCACAACCACCAGTGTACAGAGGACAAAAGTGTAGAAGAGCCCTGCTCTTTCCAACAAGTTGTGCTTGCTTGAATGAGAAACAAATAGGACTCTGATTGTAGAAGTGAGCATTAAAATGTGAGCTATTTTCCATGTGCTATATGTCAGAGGAGAAAGTTTGCAGACCCTCTCCATCTCATTCACCCTACCCTCTTCTTTCTATGATACACCGCACTCTCTAGTTCTTGATTTTGACCTGAGAAGGATAAATTTACAGAACTTGAAGAATAGTCTGAGTTGGAAGGGACCCAGTATGATCGACTCCAGCTATTAAGTGGATGGCCCACACAGCAATTGAACCCACGACCTTGGCATCATTAGCACCATGCCCTCACCAACTCAGCCAGTCCCAGATTATCCCATCAAGATAGAGAAAACATGAAAACAGAGGAGAAGCTCATGGAGTACAAGAATAAACTCTTATTTTACTCTGACAGATTATCTCCCTCAGTCCTCTCCCATTCTGCTTCATCCTTCTACCACTTAAGTCCTTCCCTTCCTCTCTCCAATTGTTTGCCGTATTTATTACATGCCAAGTCTTACCTCTCTCCCTTTCACACCTAATTTGAGCAGTTTAAAGCATTGATGTGTCATGTAAAAATTGATGTTTTAAACCAGACAAAGAGAACCACCATGGATGCCTGATGTAAGTTTCTGAAGGGTAATCGAAGTCAACCTATCACATTTTGAACTCTGGGAAAAGTCACCCTTATACAAAAAAAACACTGTTTGGTAGAGCCACAGCAGAGCAGGCTGGTACTGAAGGCCTTATACCATTTTATGGTATGTTTTATCAATATTTGCACTTCCACCCATCATTTCTCACATATTTCTCTTGTCTGCACATAATACTCACTCTTCCCAGTTCTTTATCTTCAAGTGCCAGCACCCCGGTGCTTTCTGTAAAGAGTTTTACTTTGACAACAGGCCGAGGGTGAGTAGTGGTGAAATCCCCTTGGGTTCCCCATCTGCAATAAACAAAACAACAGAATTTAACTGGGGCTGAGCACAGGCCTGAGAGTGATAGGTCTGAAATCTTTTCTGCAGAATATTTATCATTGCACTCCTGGAAGTTAATTTTAAAGCTTTGGGGGTGGGGGGGAAGAAAATGGAGGTACATTTTTGAAAATCTAAGCTCAAATATCAACATAGAAAAAATGGCTTTCCTCCGCAATAAAACAAATCAGGGTTTTTCTGTATGACTTTTGTCACAAAATATCAATCCAAAAATTTAAAATGGCAAAACTCAAGGAACAGAAATTATATCTTCATAGAGATAAAAGAATCAAGCAAGAAAGCAAACAGAGATCTATTTTCTATGAAACATATTCACTATCTTCTGCATACAAGTCAAATTAATTTAGCAAAGAATCATGTCTCAATTCACTTCAGGCAACCACACTATGAATAAATTATGAGACTTATGCAGAGAAAATCTTATATTTTATGAGATGTTACAACTTAATATGAGAATGTATGAAAAAAGTAAACACAAATGCAAATAATAGGGAAAAAATATTATCAGAGAGACTATAGCTCTGCAAGATAATTACTGCCACAAGGCTCTATGGTTTTACAGAACTTTAATTAGGCACACAGACTTCTAGTTGTTAATCTCTTATCTCAGTTAAGACACTTAGTTTGTCAGCCTTTCCCGCCCATGTGTCAGTGGTACAAAAAACAAGTTATACAAATTAGATTGCAACTTCCTTCAATGATCGATTCCATATTTCTGAACAACCACATGCAGCTCATTGTACAGATTAAACTGATTGTGATTAGCCACAAACAAAAATCCAAAAAGTAAGCAGAGCTCCAATTTACCTCGATTTTGTCCACTGTGTGAGATATGACAATTATCAGAAACTAATAAAATAAACAGATAACCTTAATAGTATGCTCTATAAAACAATGTATTACACAAGCCAAAATCTTATGCCCTAATTTAGAAAAAACAGTATTTTCATTTACATTCAAGAATACACAATCTCTCCAGTACTACACCATGAACATAGAGTAGCAATTTTCCAGCAAAGGGATCTATTAGGCAAAAGAAAATGCTTTAACTAGCATGAGTTACAGACTTCAAGACCAAGCCTAGAAAATAATATGTAATGAAAACCAAATAGCTTTAAGGAAACAGCAGTTCTGTATAAAACAGTCCAACAGGTGAGTGAACATGCCTGACTCTGAAAGTGAGGTTCATCCCAAATTAACCAAATCTTGCATTAAATTCTGTCTTTTTTCCTTTGTCTAGGTTAGAAAGATGCTTACTCAGTCTGTGGTGTGCATAGCTTTAGCCTCAACAAAGTGGTAATTGAAATAGGAACTCTGACAAATTACCTTCCTGAGTGGGAGAAAACCTGTTTATGATCTGATGACAGATGCTGCAGCTGCAGGATAAGACAATGCCTAGCTCTACTGCTTTTCCCAGTGGTGGTGCCAGAGGTAGGTTTTTTCAAAATACAGAAATTCAATTTCGAAGGAGAAATCACCTTTATTAAAGATGAGATAGTTGTATCTTCAGTTTAGCTTCCAGATCCTGGTATTCAGGAAGAATACTGCCTTGAATTTGGAAACACAATCTAAGCACTTTGATAGCTGCACCATCTCTCCCAGCTGTCAGCTTTGTTTGTCCCTGAGCTTCCAGAAGCATTAAACTGTGCATGCCATAATGGACAGGACCACCACCCAAGAAAAATCCCATTAAAATAACAAAACAAACCCAAACCCTCTCTACAAAGGTCTAGTGCTAGCATCAATTCATACAAAAGAAAAGAGAAAAAAGAGGTTTTGCTGACTGATGGGAAGAGATCAGCCTGTTCAATGAAAAGACACCTTCTGCAAGTTGAGCAACAGGTGTGCACTTCAGCATTTGCAGAGGTTTGAGCACCCTAGAAACAGGTTCAAAGAACTTCCTGGAAAGTGGTGCAGCTTTCTTTGGAGACCCAGACTCCATCTCTGCAAGATACAGCAGGCAGGGATGGGGTACACATGAATCTAGCCCAGGGAGCCTGAGAGAATTCTCTCCTTCTCCAGTTTAGATGCACGGTGAGATACTGATGAGAATGGGACTAACATGGGGTCATCCATCTGTTGTTGGCACTCAACGTAATACTAGAAATCACTTTTAACATTGAATCTGATCACCAGCCTTGACTGACATCTTTCTCCCACCCTTTTCCATCTGCAGCAGTAAGTGAAAATCCTGGGCAGAGAAAGAATGGTCTGAATCAATTCCTAAAGCTTTATATTCATGGTAGAAATATTACATGCACTGATCCGCATGCTCCTGGATGATTAGGACTTCAGTTGACTCTCATAGCCTCTTAGGAACAATTCTTTGCAAGTGAATTATCTCTAAGAGCAGATGATCACAAATTTTACTGACCAGGTTTTAGTATCACTCCTTTTGAAAGAGCTCATTAGAAATCATGTTCTGTTAAAAAAGGCAAATCCAAGATTGTATCCTGTACAATCACATTTGTGGGCATCTCATGTTGCTATCAGCTGCCAATATAACAGCAAAGTACACACAGCTCATCTTTTTGCTTCTCGTGTATTACTAGAATATGAGTCCCTTTTCTTTGAAGCTTCGTGTTGTTGCAGAGGTATCAATTAATACCATTTTAAATCAGCAGCCAAAATAGTGGTATTATGTTCTTCCAAGAAAGAACATGAGACCCAATAATCCAGACAAATTGAGTTTGTCTAGATAGATTGAGTTCATCCATATGCTGATATGTTATCATGCGTACTATTAATATATCACGCAACAACTGAAGCAGAAGTCAGAAATGACAGCCTAATCAAAACTCCCACCTGTAGTCTAACCCATATGAATGTTCACGCTAACAACAATTTGCAATTTGCATTTCTTTGTTTTGTAGGTAGGAAATGAGGTTTAACAATAAGGATGGCCTTTCTGGCTGTAGTTTGCACTGACAACACCTCCTAATAAACTTTAGTTCTGTTAGAAATAAAATTCTGATCTGTAAAGACTGTGCCATGGATATAACAAGGTACCAGGAACACAGTATTTATTAAGGATGACCCAAAATAAGGGATAGGATAAGTAAAACATGCAAGCGTACATACACTAGCCTCTTTTGAAATACTGTTTACTGTTCTGAAATTATATAGATACTCAAGATCTGACAGATTTCAACTTTATGTTCCCCCCTGGATGTTTCTTTTATGACACCTGGTCAGACTCCAGTCAACAAATCAACAATTTGTTTATTCTTCCTGTTCATGAATAATACTTCATTTCAACTAAATTCCATTTAAATGGATATCACAGTTTCAGCTCCTGTACCTGAGAGGATAAAAAATTCTATCAGATTTTCAGCATACAGATCAATTAAAAATTTATTACAATGTACATGCAAACAATAACTTTGAATAAGGTACTGTCCCATCATCATCTGTGACTAGGAACGGTTTAATTAAATTGCATCAATCTTACCTATAATGGCAAGATTGTAAATATAGCCTTCCTATCCAATAAATAAGATCTTACTGAATCACTTCTTATTTCTACTGTAAAATTCCATCCATTTTTTCCATACTTTTGGGTATTTATTCTAGATCTATATAGCTGTTTAAAGATCTGGTGAGTTTAATGGTGAAAATAGGTTAGAAGTATGCCTAGTAATTAATGGAATTAATACCATAATTATCATGATGGGAATCTTGATCACCATCAGTGTAATTTCTTTTTTCAACTTACAGATTTTATATGATAGTATAATTACATCCATATTTTTCTCAAAAATTTCTTTGTCTTCCAAAACACTTCTGTTGTCTGACAAATGCATTTTTTGACACCTAATAAAGCATTAATACTTCTGGTTCTCACATTTGCTTAATCTCATTGGAGTGTATATTTTAGCAGAACATCTCCATTAAATTTGGAAGCTAAGCTTCTAGGTATAGGTCAGACAAATCAATGTTTTTCTTTTAAGTTTTGGGTTGCACCCTGATATTTTTCCTGGACAAAATACAGTACTTCCCAGAAATGTTTTTGTTTCTGAACCACAGATATCGAAGTCAAGCAACATACAAAGGTTTGTTCATATAATTCATAAGACAAAAACTCGTTAATTGTTTAATTGAACTACTTTCTGTTTTAAATAGGAATCAACAGTGTGGTTTCCAGAATGTGAATGCTGAATAACGAAAAGTTGCTTTTCTTTATATTTTAACTTTCAACATCAATAACTGAAATATTTTCTGCATGAAAATAAATCTTGCAGCTGATTTTTACTTTTCATACTGGTGAACCTGTAGGTTGAAACCTGGCTTTCTGTGAAAAAAGAAGCAATTCCTTTGTGCCATTTTGATATTGGGTCAAGGTGGTCGTGATGGATCCTATGCTAGGGTCTGATTTACAAAAAGACTTTATATTCACAAATTTTTAAATTCAGAAGGCTTAGGATTTATTGTTTCATGCAAGCATAATAAGCAAGCAAGCAAGGTGCAAAAGTAAAGAGTTAAAAGCTTTTCTCTCTCTTCAGCTATGTCAGCTGAGAGATTGTTTGTCTCTGTCTGTCTGTCTGTGACCAGAATAGTGTAGTACAAAGTGTGAAAACAAACAAAAATCGAGTATTTTAATTGACCAAGTAAACACTCTTTTTCAAAACATCTTTTTCATGTTTACATTCTTTATCAAAAACCTTCTTAAGAACATGCAAATGTTCACTGAACTGTTCTCTTTGAAAAGTGAAAAGTTTTACGACTTAAAGACAACTTAGGAAGAAAATGCTTTTTCAAGCTTACTACTACATTTTTCTAAAATTCACTAAATGTCAACCCCACAGATCAAAGTATATTGCAGATAATTTATTTAAAGCTTGCTTTGCTATGGAGCTCCTGAAGGAAGGATGGAAGGAAGGATGAGAAGGAAGAACAAGCAAATTAATTAATCTATCTTCTGAAACCGTTATTTACAAACAGTGTACCTTTAGTTAAACTTACCTACAAGGAAAAATGCAATGCTTCATATTTGTAATAGCATATGTTTTAACTATCAAAAGTATGAAAGCAATATAAACAAAAAATCAACCACCTTCACACCTTTGGAGGAGCCATTGATTTTTGAGTATTGGTCCAATGATTTTTGTTAATATGAACAATTTTGGTGCTGAAAATGTCCAGATTGGAAGTGCAAAATTTTAAACAAAACAAGTATCTCATGGATCTCATGCAATATTTACATTAAGTTAAATAACTACCATTATAGTATGTTTGTTTGTTTATTTGTTTGTTTAAATCTTGCCAGAAAAAGTAACAATAATTTCAGCACTAAGTGCTGCTGTGTGCTTACAGCACTGTCAGCCGCAGCCCATGTAGCATACTGGACACCTCTAAAGCTACCAACTTGAAGTCTAAAAAAAACCCCTAATTCTGCCTCTTCAAGCTCTCATTTTGCCATATAATTTTCCTTTCTTTACATAATTTTTCTGCTTCTACCTACTCATTCTCTTTACTATAGAAACTGCAGTGATTTGATGTTTGTTCATCTTTAACCATAAGCCACACAGTCTTTTCACCATATTTCTCTGCTGCTGTCAGAGGTATGTGGGCTGATATAGTAATTAGTGACAAAATCTATTGCCAAAGTTTATTTCCCTTCACTGCAGAAGTACCTACTGCCAGCAAGAAGGTGAATGTTTATTTCAGCTAAAGATTTATCACTGTGTCACAGAAACCCCTCTAAGCGAATTTATTTTTCTACTTCCATTTGGAAGTAGAAAATACATTGGAAACAGCAGCAAATTTCTCTCTCAGGTTCCATTTAACTCATGGTATCTGTTAGTGAAAACTTTTTTTAAGAGAGCATGGGAATGAATGTAATAAAATTTATTGTTCTAAGCAAAGACCTAGAAATTTTATTTTAGCCCTTATTATTGGAATACTTTATTTCTAATAAAAAATCAACTCTACAGAATTTTTACAGCATTTTTTGTCCTTAGCAATACAGAAATCTCAGTTTTGAAACCAGTACCAGAGTGTATTGGTGCCATCTTTTGCATCTTTCTGGGTTTGATTCTTAAGTTTTCCACATAACCTCAATGTGTTTCTTAACTATTAATTAAATTACCTTCAGAGGCCTTCTGGAAGAGTTTTCTTATTTGCTATCCAAACAGGGATGTGGACAGAGCTGGACTAAGCAGGAAGACTCAACCAAGCCAGTTAGGCATTTTACTGCTCCACAGGAGTAAGAGATTTACCAGCACTTCATCTTTGCACGTCTTGGAGCTGGACTCGAAATAGAATGTTGAGGTCTCTGCAATATCTTCGTGTTTCAACTATTTCAAGAACCTATACAAACTCTGCTGTTTCTACTTTGCTTAGAAACAAACTTTAACTGTATAGAAACAGGTATCTATAACCCTCAGAGTAGAAACTACACTCACATTAAGATGAAAAGACAGAGGAGGCTCAGCACCTCCTGACACATCCAACTACACTGATGCATTAAAATACTTCAAATCCAGGTCTGACAAACCTTCTGTTATTAGTGAAGGATTGTGTGACTGTGGAATTTATGAAGTGTTGCCTATTACTATGTCCAACTGCATGGACACAGACAGAGAGAGAAAGTGTGAGACCATGAGCCAGGCGCTGTACCAGCAGTGCAAGTCACCCCACAGCAATCTGACAATAAATCTATAATTTGATGAGGAGGCTCCACTCAGCCAAATGAAAATAGAGTTAAATCCATACTTATCTGATTTTGATGTTTTTACTGAGACTCCTAAAGAGAGTATTAGTTGGTGCTAATTGCTACTAGTTCTTCCCTGCTGATACTTGGAAAAATATCATAAGCATTTCATTTTCTCTTATGAGCACAAAAATACCAATCCATTTCTTAATGATTGACACCAGGATGCTACACTAGAAATCAAAGATTTTACTCTAACAGCTCTCATACAGCCCAAAAGCATGTTTATTTTTCCTTTTGAGCACCATACACTGTAATATGAACATTGCAGCTTCTCCCTTTGAAAAGGGATGTTGAAGGTTACTGCACATGCAACAGACATTTATTATGCGGCACTAAGGATTTAATGGGGTAAAGATTATTCCTTATATGCAGCATTGCAACCACTATTTTTATTTATTTATTTATTTATTTATGCATTCTCAAGTACATCAGTGAGATCTGGAATTAATGTTTAGAACCACAAGGGAAAGAGCTTGTATGCTTGTACCTTTCCATAATGCTTATAATGGGATTTACATTGTAAATGTTTTCCCTGAAAATATTTTTTATTTCTCTATTTTAAAATTACTCATTTATTTTAATGGAAGAACGAGGAGCATAATTTCCTCGCTCAGAGCGAGCACACTAAACTGCAGCTGAACAGCAAGGCATAAAGGAAGTTCTACACAAATCATAACATCTTTTCACAGTAGAAGCACAGACAAGTCCCATGCTGAGGCAAACTGAACCATGGGGCTGGCTTTGTGTCTTGGCCTTTCATCACTGACCTCACCTAACCTTTTTTGACTCTGTTCTTCCCTGTGTTACTGTGATTCCACCATTTTATGTGCAAATCTTGAGAACTACAAATTCATTGTTTCACAATCCCTATGGAAGAAACACTGATACTTTGCAGAAATACTTTCTCTATTTTGCTACTATCTTATGGGCCGCCAGCTATTGAAGGAGCATGACAGTGGCAATGGTTTTAACCCTGAGGTTCTCACCAAAATGTTCCTAAAGCTACAAAATATAGATAGGAGAAAAATAATTTGTTTTACAGAGAGGAATGACAAGAGGAAAGGAAAAAAGGTAAGCCTTGGTATAAGCATGGAAAGTCATGCAATTACCTTTAAAGGTCACCTCTGATTCCACCTAAGCCAAGTCTACACTACTGTCTTTTATCATTTATCATTTATTTCTGTCTATATGGGAACTTTTAACCCAGCACACTAACAGTTTGAAATGCAAGACTAACAAACCATCTCTTCAGCACTCCCCTTACAGAAAATTTGTGTTCAGCACCTGTTCCTGCACACACTAAGCAGCCCATCATTTAGTTTCTGAATGCATTGTTGAGTCACTTTTTAGTACAGTCACTCAGAAAAAGTAAATGTTTGGGTAATTTTTTTATTTTTCTGTGGATTCAGAAGCAAAATTAAGGGGTTTCTGGGTGATTGTTAAAAAACAATGGGAATCCCTTCTTGGAACTTTTTTCTCAAGGAACAGAAAGCTCCAAGTTGTACCCTTACTTTGGCAACAGCAAGGATACAGTGTCTTCATGGATATGCTATATTGCAAAGCTCCTTTATACAATAGACTAATATGAAAGGAAACAAAGAATAATCTGATAATATGCAGGTTTTTTTCAGAATTTTGGTAAAATAATAACTGTTTTAAATAAAGGAATTAACAGAGCTCAAAATTACTGTTTATCTCAGTGCTAACAATGATCTACGCACAATCACGTATATATTTTTAAGCCTAAAAAATTATTAATATATGAAAAAATTACTTGCAAAAAACCACAACAAAACTGTGACTTAATTTTCTTTAAAACAAAAAAGTTTTCTAATAGAAACCAGAAAAGCAAACCAGAAGAGGGGTTCAGTGCATAATAAGCAACTAAGTAAAAACACTCATTTAGGCTTCCTACACCGAAAAGGAGAAAAGTGCACTCTAACAGTAAAGAATGCTATTATGACAAGTATTGTCATTACAAACATAAAACAGTATGAATAAATGATTAGTCTTGCTTTCACATCTCCCTTTCAATATAAGCAACCAAGACAAGCCAGGATGAAAATTTTCATGGGTATGAATTTAGACTGACACACTGCCAGGCACTGGCAACCACTGATACATATTAAGTGAACAATTCATGAGAGGCATTATCTCCTGTTTCCCAACAAGGTTCAAAGCCACCTAGAGGCTGGTGATGGACACAAAGACAAGACACAGTCCTTTATGTTCTCAAAATCTCCTTATGCGTATTTATTTCACTTTTTCCTTGAAAAAGATAATTATGAATCCATCCCAACACAGTTTAAAGTTGCAACTCCTATTTCTTCATGTTACTTTGTATTTCTGTGACACTTTAAACCTTCAAAATGTTGTACTAACATCGATAAACTTACAATACGTTGAAGAAGCAGGTAGTTACCGTCATGTCAGTCTAAATATGGGGGAAAAAACACTGACCTACCTAATCCTGCAGAGTCTATCAGGGAAGAGCCAGGAATCAAATCAGAAAACGTCAGTATTCCAGCCAGCATAAGACCAGTTGGTGTGTTTTATTCTGAAACTCCTTTTACTGTTCTGAGTCCTACTGCTCTTATCAGTTGTCCACGCTACCCTGCCTTTGTTTTTACTGTCCTCCTACTCTCAACCTGCTGGTACTGCTTTCAAATAGGCACATTAACCTGTAGTCTCACACCTTAAATGATGTTTAGTTATTAAAAAGTTTCAGGATGGCTAAATATATTTTCTTCATCTGTTCAGCGGACTGTTCTGTATTTAAAAAGTACTGGACTTCTTGACACCTCTGAGGATCAATGCACATACTAACAAAGTGACAGCAAAGAAGAGTCTGCCACAGTGGGGTGAAAAACAGTCTCCTGAATGTCATGAGCATTTGGGATGTATAAAGTTTCCTTAGCCTGAACAAGATTCAAAAGCAGAAACTTCTTTCTTTCAAATTCTTTTTCTCAAGATTTCTCTTTACCCAAAACAACAACCCTAAACTAAATTAGGCTGTAAAATTTGTTCCAATACAAACAATCCATCTAGTAAAATTTTTAGCAAGCAATTTGAATTGTTTAAAAGACATACAATATGAAAGTTTTTGAAAGGTCTCTTAAAACCAAGATATAAGAATAGGATATTTTTAAAATGAAAAATAGGCCATTTAGGTCATATTGAAATTTAGGAAGAATGCAAAGGAATTGTTTTCATGTCAACTATTGCCCACAAACAATAATTAAACTATTCAAAGATAAGAGAGGTGCAGACCACTCTGGAACACAAACTTCAAATTCATTCTACCAAAGTATTCCAGGAGGAGATTGCAGGTAAAATTTGAGGTAATCCTTCTTAACCCCACCTTTTTTTTTTTTGACAGAAAGACCACATCCCTCTAGATGATACTTTACAGGCTGCCTTTGCCTTCAGCTTGACCCAGCCAGAGACCAGGAAGCTATATTAGAATAAAGCTTAGCCTGGTCAAAATCATTTTGCTTAGAAGCATGATTTAATTAGCTTTGGCTCCACTGATGCCTTAGGTTTTAACTTTTATATTTTTCAAATCCTGTACTGCTAGTGTAACTCTGAAGTTTCCTGCAGCTCGTTAAGTGCTGTTCTCTCATGCCAAGATAGACATAAGAAAACCTCTCTGGCTTGCTCTCCAAGGACACCCAGACCATCCTAGGCCCAAGAACTGCAAACCTTCATCTTGGGGAGAGGGGGGTAAGCTTGGGGAAATTCCATCATTGGCTGGGTTCTGGTTGGTGAATTTATGCTGATATAAAAGTGTGAAGAACTCGTGACCTGTCATTGTCCATTTTGGAATCCATTGAGGCAGGACCCTCTGAAGGCCAAAGTGTGCATCTGAAGGCCTGTCAAATAAATACCTCCTTTATTCCTTTATTCCTGCCTAGTCTCTGTTTCTAGGTAGCCATTTAAGGCATCATCACCATGCTATTCGTAGCCAAAAGCCTTCCAGTTTTAAGATGGATCACACATCTGTATATGCTTTTGCACAGTGTTGTATCTGTCTGCAAGATATTAGTTGCATTTGTTGTGGATCAGGTGGGAATGAGAATGTAAACAGACACAACTTGTGCATTAAGCAGCATGTAACCTCCAAGCTCTGATTGTTAAAGTGAAAGGCATGGATGGGACATGCATCTTCAAACCCAAAGATTTCCAAAATGCACTGTGAAATAAAACTGGCATCAGTCTTGCAGGAGACATGTAATGTAATATCACATTTTAAAAGAAGATAGATACACAGCTATTCTTTCCAGCAGTGCCACTAGATGAGGAGGGTTAATACTCTGTATGTATTATACAGGGCATATATATTTTATACCCTTATATATGCCTTGGTGACATAAGGATTATGTTTTTTGTTAACTATCCAAATAGAGTGGGGAATACAACCAACCATAATTATCTCCTTTCATCCCAATTTCTTCCATGCTATGCTTCTTTATCTGAAAACTGAATATTCCCTTCTAACAGCAGTGGCTTTCACAACCTCCTTAGATAGATTTAGAATATTTTGAGAGTTAATCATAGAATCCCCATAAACTTTAGGCTGAACGGAATCTCTGGAGGTCATCTAGTTCAAACTTTGTGCAGAGCAAGAACAGTTAAAATTAGGTTGCTCAGGTTATTATCCAGTGGAGTTGCAAATGTCTTTTAATATTAAGAGTCTGTATGATATTCATATTTCTCTGCAATAAGAGAGATGGAAATTTTCTTAGACAATATAAAGTAGTAATCAATGAGAGAACATAGCACCAAGGTACCAAGTGAATAAAACTATCAAGTGTATTTTCAGCTGAATCCATATCCCTTTTGTGAAACTCTTCCATCATTAATCCAGAACATAGGCTGCGATAAATGAGTATTCTTTTTCTTCTCCATCATTTCCTTTGCAGAACTAAGGAAATATCAGATAATTTCCTACTGTTAATTTCTTTTATTCCCTCTTAACAGCTGGATAACCAACATACATGGTATTTAATCACAGCACCCAATTTTTTGAAAGATAGTTTCTCCCACCCTGTTTTGTACTCCAAAAAGAAACACATACTGACATATGACAAGATGAACGCAATGATGCAATTTATCCTTTAGAGATATAAAGATGAATCTTAGAGAAAATGATAACAATCATTACACAATTCAGTTAAGCCTAGTTTATGAAAGCAGACACACTTTGTTTCCTGTCATGATCCCCACTTGTCTCCCTAAAATTCCAAAATATTATTAAAGGATCATGCTCATCTCCACCACGTTTTCAGCATTGTATACACCAAGATAATGATGTCTCTCAAGCTTTAGACTGTGAAATGATCTTAATAAAAATACACAGAGGACCTCTAACATATGCCTTGTTTTTGTAAATGTTGTCTAAAATGTATTTATGTCTTAAACAAAATAACTCTGTATGCCAAAAGTAGGATGAACTATTTTGCAATCCTCTGTGAGATCAACACTGGATTTTGCTGCAGCTAGCTGCAAGCAAAAATCTTTCAAAGGTAACAGTCAAAAGAACAGGTGAAAATAAAAGACCCTGATCAAGAAGCTAAATCCTAAAGAGAATTTATCCTCAGAAGATTCAATAGGAAGCATATAAACAGCAAGTTAAGTACAGTTAGATCAGGCACTATGAAAATAGAGTCTTACTATCCCCATATAAAAATCCCCATGTTCAAATACTTCAGTAAAAAAGGCACCTAGACAAAGAACAGAAAACCCCCCATACTGTAAGGAGAGTTAGTCAGCTTGCCAGCAACAGAAGAGTTTGATTACTGCCTCTCTGATCAGCCAAAACTTGTGTTTCTGTTCCTCCTTTCTTCCTACATACATTCTCTCATTTTCTATTTAAGAATCAAAGCAGTACAAGGCAGGTACAACTTTTTCATTCTACCTTTTCTCTTGTGCAAAAGCAAGAACATGAATCCCTACACATGAAAACAGTATGAGGAATGACTGCAGAAAACCAGCAGTATAATTGAAGTTTCATTCATTACTGAATGAAACAAACTTCATTTATGCAGATGTAACAGACAGAGAGCAGCAGCATGTGGGAAAAGAAGAGTAGGTCTGCTTTCTCTTTCCTTACACACTGTACATCTGTGTTGTCAATCACAAGTTAGGTGACAGCTTTAAGTGTTATCATCCCCTTGTTTCCCTTAATCAAAAATAAAAAATTAGACAGTTGCAGGAACTATGATGAAGAAAGAAAACTTTCTGATGTTTGGAACATGACCATCACACATTATAAATGTTATCATCCTTTTTCACTCCAGAAATATCATCTTAGGCCACATCGTCAAAACATACTATTAAAAAAGTACTATTTTTTTTCATGAGTGAAGATGTAGTTTATGAAAATTTTAAATTTTAGAAATTAGGCCCTTTTTTCCTTTTTTAAAAATCTGCTCTATGGAAGTTTTGCTATGCAATCTTTAGTTAATGTATCTACAAATTCTCATACTTTAAAGACTTTATGGAATTAATGATGGTAGAATATGGCATAAAAAAATGTGAGCAGCATTTACTTCATTTGTGCAGCACTGACCGAGGTTCCCTGCCTCCTCTAGTCACATTTAATCATGCATTGTTCACATACTTCTAACATCTAATAATCCTTTTAATAAGGGTCTGCAATCACTGGCAGTAAAATATAATCATCTTATTTGTCTTGTTCACATGAAGGATATCCTGTCTCTATTATAAAGTTTCCTCATCATCAAGATATGATCTTTTCCTAATGTATGTGACAAGAGTATGTTGCCTGTAGTACTAAATGATAGCATGTTCCCATTTTTTATTTTTAGGCATGATTACACATGCCTAAAACATGACACTTTCAAGAAATCACATTCTTTAATATTCAGAATGAATGAATATCAATGTTAAGAAAAAATCGTAGATACCAGACTTAACAAGGCTGAAAACAAGGCCACTTCAGTAATGTTTGAAAAACGAAATTAGCACTGGATTTTTGCAGATGATCCCCTGTGGCATCACAGCAACAAAGTTATGCAAAGCTTCACGCAACTTAAAGGGCCCTCTGAGGGCTCTAACTGATCTCTGGTAGAAAAGGTCACAGGCTATGTTGCAGGGATTTTCAGCAGGGCTAAAAGGCAGGAAACAGTTGGAAGGAATGAAGAAATATTTCAGAAGCAGTTATAAAAATTTTATAAGGTTTGAATGTGAAGCTGTGCAACTGATCTCTTTGTAAAACTATCCAAGACATAAGCTCCATAAAATTGCATTATTCTATAGCATTTGCATTTCAGAATGACCATTAGTTACTCAGTAACATATATACAAGCAGTACTTCATTTGCTGAAGAAGAAAATGAAACACTTAAACAAAACTCACAAAGTTATTATTCAACAAGAGAGAAAGCAGGGATTAAATACATTAACAAATTAAAAAATATTTATTACTGATGACAAGTATGCTCGCCTTCCAGGGACTTTAGTCAGTCATCTTCCCTTTAAGAAAGAATATTGCTTCTAATTTTCCTATTACTCTTATGGTGGCACTCAGCGATTTAGAGAAATACTTCTATACATTTATAAAAATAATTCAGAAAATATTCAGCATTTTGGAATAGTAGATAAATTGCAATTAAGTGTTCTCTTGGCTCATGTTTCCATTAATCTCTCCTCTAAGATCATACTGGCTCACAGTGGCATTTTGAAACATTCATTCGAGTATCTCATTTTCTCCTTTTTCCCTGCGAAACCTTTCGAATTTTCTGAGTAGTAGCACTGCACTGCATTCACTAATGTAACACAGATGAAAAAAATAGGCATAAATAATTCTTTATACTGCTTTTTTTCACAAATGTAGCTACCAGCTCAAAACGATAAACTGACTACAGAAAAATGTGTGTGACAAGCACATGATTTGGAGCTCCTGCCAGCAGTCTCCCACAGCAGGCTGGTGGTAATAATTCACTTCTCATCACTGCCTCATCCTATGCTTAGTACAAGAGCTTTGGTACCCTTTTCTAGCTGCATGCCCTGCATAAAATCTGAAGTTATGATCTCCTCCAGCTTCACTGATACTTTTCCTTTTTATCAGAAAGACAGTACCAAAAATTATACCAGTAAGAAGCCAGCTCCAGCAGCAGGCAAAGCAGGCAGGCAATAGCCCTGGGCATCTGACAGCTGTTTTTTCTGTATCAGGAAAGAGATGGTCTGGCTGTGCTTGCCCACCAGCTCTTTCCCACCAGCGTAATTTCTGATTAAACTCTGCTAAGCTCTCTTAGTTGCCTCTGCCACCAATCAATAAAAGCAATATTGCTACTGCCAAGAAAACCTGATTTGTCTCTAACAGAAAAACTAAACTATGGAAGAAAGAATGTCCCATTCCATAGGCAGCTTCCTCCATCTTCTTACTGTTTGCTCATAATTTTCTAATTTCATGCTTGTCTAATTTAATATCCTCCCCCATTGCCTCAAATGACATCTCTATCTGTGCTTAAAAGCTACGTCTCTAAATGCTTGTAATCCTGCATGCCAATGTCTTCTAATCACAACTGCCAGAAATGAAAAACAGTACAACTCAGAGGCACAGAACTAGATACTTTTCAGAGCACTATAATCCTTTCCCCTTTTAAGTTATACTGTTTTACAGGACAGCAGGTCAACAGCACCAGTAACTCCCATTCCAGATTACAGTTCAGGGCATCTCTCAAAAATCCACCTTCTAAAGATGCATAATGTTTTCCAAAAAAATCCATATAAATTTGGTTTGTACAACATCACTTAGGTGGAATACCCCATAATCTTTCTCCCATATTCAATCAACTCATACCTTTTGAGTCTGAAGTTCATTAAATCAGTTTACAAGCTTGGAGCAGGTCCTAACATTACACCTTTTCCTAGAAACACTTCAATTGTTCGTATATTGACTCCATCTTTCCTGGAACTTCCTTTTCCCAAAGCTTCCACTTTTACAAGCAGGAAAAACAATTAATCTCTTAGTAACTTTTACTTGATGCATCTATACATACACTTCTGTTTGATTTTACAACCTTTACCATAACCTGCAGTATGAAATAAGTAAGCCATGAACTGACTGTGAACCCTCCTTATCATTTTTTGTTCACCATATCTGGAAATAGCTAAAGAAAACAAAACCCTTAACATCCACAGACTGTTCTCTGAAAGGAAGATAAACATGCTCAAAATTCAAAAACTTGTGTATTCTTGGTAATTTAAATGCTCATACCAATGGTATCAGAGGTTAACCCCGTGTTTAAAACAGACCCTAAAAAGTTCAAGGGTGAGGAAAAAGAGCAATACACCATTAGAAGAAACAAGAACTTTGGCTGTGTCAGCAGGCAAAGGCTGTAGGCACTTGTTGCAGGGAATATTATGAAAAAAAC
Organism: Vireo altiloquus; assembly: GCA_013396875.1. NCBI lineage: Eukaryota > Metazoa > Chordata > Aves > Passeriformes > Vireonidae > Vireo > Vireo altiloquus. The sequence goes on from VZRF01001862.1 coordinate 205,566, forward strand.
TCTGAGTTTGAAGACAAAGGACAGTTTGGAGACGGGCCCTCCATGAATAAGTCTTGTGAGTCTCAGGGGACCCTGAGCCACCAAAAAACACTCCAAAAGGTCAAAACATAAGCAGGTGATGTTGAATATCCACTTACGACCTTGCTTCAATGTGTACATCTGTGTGCCTTTTGCATTATCATTCCTTTTAGAAGGCCCTCTCGTAGTACATGGAAATGATAGTAATAAGGATTCCCATACTCCGGAGAAGGAACACAGCCAGGGACCATGACAAATGAATTTTATGTCTTGTCCCACACACTCAGTGTTCTGCAAAGCTGTTGGAATATGCTGCTGGCTTACTTGCCAAGGAAATTTGCTGCAGCTAGAAGAAAGTCCATCAAATTAGATCTCCTTCTACTCCCAACCATAGAAGAGACAGATAAAATTGTGCTTCTAATTTTGCCTAAAAAAATTCTGTCTTTGTGATCCAAATGGAATAGAAACTACCATCCCAATTCCATAGAAGTTATATCAGACATTGTAACAACTGCAATTTTTAAATTGTCTTTCACAAGGCACACTATGGTGCCAGTAAAACCCCAACATTCTGTCTTGGAAGTTATTTACAAAAGATTCCAAATGACATTTTAACAGAGTGAAAAGTGTCTGAAGACTGTGTAGGTCAAACAAATCAACCAATTTAATTTCTTACTCTCTGCTACACTAACTGGTTCAACAACAGACGGCATGATGTTATCCCCTTCCAAGTCAGTTTGCTGACTGCCTCCATCAAAAATTAATTGAAAGAAGTGGATCCTATAATTTAAAATGAAATAGGCTCAGCAGGTGAGCAAGCTTTGTCAAGATTGATTACTGAGTATTGATTTCCCTCCAGTTGTACAAGTTACACTCCACGAGGCCACCTGCACATTAACCTAGAATACATAAAACCACCTCAGGCTAACATCTATCAAGAGGTTTGTATTTTTTGAGGATGTCTCTAGTTCTTTTCATCACCCATACATTTAATGGCTTTCATTTGGACAGCATTCACACTTTGTACTTACTTCACCCTAAATAACTATCATTTGTATTTTAACTTTTCAGAAAGAATTCAAGATAACTACTCAGGAAAAAAATTCACATAACCTGGCACTAAGCTAATTGTAAAAATCATAAAGAAAACCAGACAAGTTCTCCCATGACAGAAAAGAGACTGATGCTCTTACTGCAGTAAGAGCAGAGTGGCTTACTGTGGCCTGGAAGCTTCTGCTTGGTCTGTCTGAAGCTTCTCGCCCCCTTCCACTTCCATGGTGCAGTAGACAATCCGATTGGGAGCGACTGACTTTAAACCTTGCACCTCCATTATAACAATCTGAGGAAAAGAAGTAAATAGTTTATCCTTAAGGAAAAAAATTGCACAGTACAGTTACTTCAGTACTAAGCTCCATGAAGGTAAAAAAAAAAGAAAAAAACGAAAAATCCCCAAAGTCCCAAAGTCCACTCACTCAAATATTAACAGATAGAGGAGAATTTTGATTTTATCTTCTTTTTCCACTTTCAATAACATCTGAAAATGTTCGCTCTGTTTTTACTTGGACAATGACCAAAACCTCACTCCAATCATAATTTAAATAATAGTAGAATTTGAGGCTAATGTCTGAATATAATTCTAAATCTTTATACATGAGAAACTTTATCTTTCAATCAGTCATCTAAGTGAATATTTATAGGACATACAGGTTACTAAGTCTGATGGTAAACAAGTAAGTAAATTGATCATATCTAGAAAGGCAAATTATGGTGTTGTGTTAGAACCCATGAACCTCAGAAGGGATTTGGTGTGGTGCTGAGGAAGAGGCAGGTCAGAGCACTGGTATCAACTCCTGCAATTTTTTCCCCACTATGCACATCTTTTCCTTCTCCCAGTGCAGTACTTGCAGTCAGGTTCAGCATGCATATGGGGAAGGGGGAGAAGAGAAACAGAAAAAGCCACTGCTACCAGCTGTGCCCCGAAAGTTTTCCTCAGCAGGGAAATTGCGAGCTTGGCAGATCCTGTAGATTTTCATCTCCTCTAGACTACTCTACACTAGCTCAGAAAAGCCAAATGCAGCTCTACTTCAAATGCTCTCTGCCTTTTATAAATCTTGTCACAGTGTGAACTTATTGGAATTTCTGCATTTCAGATGTTTCTAGTTCAGAAGACTTGAGAAAACAGTCATGTTCCCCTGCTTTCTTCAGAAAAGCTGCTTTTCTTGCCAGTTCCATTTGGGCCCATGCAAAGAAACTGGGAAAAATGTACTCTATCAGAAAGAGACACTGTCCTCAACTGAACCTTACATGTAAACCAACATTTCTTTAATTTGTTTTAAAAGTGCCAGAACTAATGACTACTTTTGGTCTCATTAGAGGCAATTGGTTTCTTAGGTCGGCAAGCAACAAAATATGTTGCTATTAAACTTCTTTGCACGTGTGCCACTTTGCTCCAATTCAAGTAAATTAAACCAGACTTCACCCCCAGCTGTAAAATCTTTTGTACTTTAAAACTCCCAGAACCTCAGTAATAGTCTCAATACTATTGAGTACTGAGACTCACCTCAATAATATGTCTTGTAAAATTGCTAGTTTGTAAATAATACAGTGAGATGACAGCCACTGATCATTTAGACCATTTTTATATTACCCATAAATTATCAACACTGCCTATCATGCTTTATAAATAATAACAGCAATTCAGGGAGAATGATCCCTCTTTTCCATCTATTGTTGTCCAGGAATTCAAGTAGTTAGATTGCTGAGAGAAAACACTAAAGACCTTTCTAGGTAATACTGCATGCATGGTCTTTCCACATATAAAATGTATGACCTTGCTGAATACTAACTTCATGTTTATTCATTTTTATGTTGATACTCTTTTTCCTGAGTTTCCAACTTAATGCCACAGTACATTTTCCCTTGGTAGCAATTCTGGATTCCAGCAATGGAAGAAAGTTGCTTTTCATTCCTTCCAAAGGGAACCGTCACTAGTGGATGTACTAGCTCATTAGCTGATAAACAGCTTCCTAAATGCCTGTCTTTTTTTGAAACTGTCTAACAGCTGAAGACTGTGAATAACTCTTCTCCTACTACTATGGTGTTTATTTTTTTCTAAATTTCTACAAACAGGATATTTAAGGAAACATCCAACTTGTAAAAACAGTGGCTGTTGCTTGCAATGACGCTCGGGAATGTCTCTCTGACCTTAGTCAGCAAGGTCCACTCCCACTAGAACACTGGTAATATTACTAGCAAGTTTTACTGTTGATAGTAACAGCACCCAGTGACAACAAGTCACTGTCCTGGACACTTTACCTCCCATCTAGAAATTTTGGGGTTCTTCCACTCTGTCTACACGATGTAGATTTCTTATTCATTCATGTGCCAGTTCAGCAGCCCTCAACAGGGATTTTGGTGGTTACCCTACAACTGAGACCCCTCACAAGATGAGACATAGATATGTGTTATTAAAAAAATGTAACATTGTGTACATTTGACCTCATGTTTTCAAAAAAAGGGAGTACTCTGTCTTCAAGGAAATGCAGCAGCATTTCTTACTTGGCCATTTGTATAGAAAAAAATCACATCTTCCATATTTCAGTCTTCATTAATATCAATTCACCTGTTTCCTTTTGCCCTTATATGTTCTGAGACTTTGCTTCCCAAGAGCAAAATATGCACATACTGTTTGACAAGAGTCAACTGATGTTGTTACCATCATGTTTAAAATGAAAATCTGCCCTACTAAAAACTATCACATGTATAATTCTTTGCCTTGCACAGGATGAACTGCAGATTATTTATCTTGCAGTAAATCTCTTTACTGCTGATGAGGAAATAGAAAAAAAAACTTAGCTCACCGGACCGAATAGTCAACATTTCTGGTGGAAGAGCAGAGCGGCTATAAACAAAGCAAAGCTGCTATAAATTTACCAGAAATTACATATCCCACCATTTTTCATTTCATGATTGTTTCAAACTTTTACTGTGCTTTTGCCCTAAATATCACATCATTTTTCGTATGTAATAGTTCTCTCTAGAGGAACAGAGAAGCCTTTTCTTCCTCTTATATCTATCACCAAGCACACTTTCTTGAAGACCAGAAATATTATTGCCAAACTTTTTAAGGCACTTTTTAGATTCTTCAGAACTACTCTTGTAAATGCTATTTATGGACTATTCCAGGTTTTGTATTCCCCTTGAAGCAGACATGACACATGTGATAGAGACACACAGGATTCAGCACAGGAGTTAGAAATACTTCATCTTCTCATGTACTTCAGTGCTAAGGCCACCACTCCAGTTTTACATGCTTGAACTAATAGTTTTTGGCATATAGAATGATGGATCTTACTACTCTTTGAAAGCTGATGTTGGGCTTTTATATTATTAGACAGCAATATTAAAATTGCATATAGTGGGATAAGTAATTTCTGTTGTACAAAGAATTGAAACATTTTCATCGTCCATATTTGATGTTTTAAATTCTACATCTTTAATGATGACTTGGGAAAAAGTTAACTGACTTTTCAACACATCAGAAAATCCAGATGCTTGTTTCACTTAAGAAAAAAAATGTTTAGAAGATAAGCAATTTTTATTTCTTTTAAACTCTTTAATAATTGAGATATTTATTGTGTAACATTATCTGCTGTCTTAAGCTAAAGCCACTTCAAGTGCATAACACAAGGGTGGCACTTTCTGACCAACAAATACACAATGTACACTGGGATAATGGTTTGATTCTATTATTATTGAAAGAGAGTAAGCATTTGTAGAATGCACAGTTGTAGAACTGGACCTCAGTTATGATGCAGGAATTCTTCAAGGCAAGGCTGGAGGGGGCTTAAACCAGTGAAAGGTGCCCATGGCAGGGTGTTGAAACTAGATGATCTTTAAGGTCCCTTCCAACCCAAACCATTCTATGATTCTGTATTGTCATCAGAACTGTTTAAATAACCAATGTATTTGTGGCTTCCTCTTGAAGTCAGCTGAGCTCCATATTGATTAGGACTGCATCCTACAGGCCAGACTTCCTGCATAATCCCAAAAAACACAAGACAGCTTCTTGAGGAAAATGCAGAAATTTACAAAAAACTGCTGTTGTCATCAATAAAGAAAAATCACTGTGTTTTCTCTGAATTCTCCCAGTGAGAAAATACTATCTGTTTATAAAATTCTATAAATGTGTTCCTAATAACAACAGTGTGTCATTATTACATTTAAAATTATACTTAGCTATTTAATGAACTGGAATTCATTTAAAGTTACATTTGTGTGGGAGATTCAATTTCCCACACTGCTGTGTGGGCCCAAATGCAACTACTGCTGCAAGAAGAAAATGCGCCATTCAGCTGTATCCTAAATCCCAATTACCAAAGATACAAAGCATAGTTTACTTCTTTAACATAACATTTTAAAATTACCAAGAAAGGACTAATAAAAAAAACGTATCAAGGCAGATACCCTAGCATTTTAAACCATCAACAAGTTTTCTGTGAAATTTGTGATTACCTCTAATGTGAAGGAGAGCACCACATCAGACTTTGACAGCTGAACTTCATTTTCATCTCCTATATCCAAGAATGCAGAATTCTGTGATCGCTTTAACTTCTGCAGTTTGAATTCTGGTCCACCTTTAGACACTGGCAGACTTTCCAAATTTGCCATCAGCAAATTCACCGAAGACCGCAACTCTTCTATGTACATGTTCTCCATTTCTCTTGTTACAAATTTTGGGAATTTTCTTTCCTTGGAAAATATATTGTAAAAGTTAGGGAGGATAAAAATTTTCCACATTATACATCATGTTAATTTACCAACTTGCTTTCAGTTAAGAGACAATAAATAAAAAAAAAAGTCATCATTTCAGTGTATATCTATTTTTATGTCTTGAAAACCGTAATGGAAAGGCTAATCCTGACCCATAAATACAGTTAATATTGAAAAGAAGAAATAAAGTACAAACGGAACCTTGCACACCTTCCCAAACCATAAACCCAAGTTGAAGAATCACACATTAAGTATTTCTAATTACAGGTGTTTCAACCATAGTAACTAATAATATACCTTTAATGTTACCTTCAATATTTTGTAGACTGACATTTATAAAATGACCTGTCTGCTAACAGTTTTGTTACTTCTTCTATTTCCCATGCTACCAAAAAAAAGTCAATCACAGTCATATTTCTAATATAAACCATGACAAGAAATTCCTATCATTCTTTACCTTTATTTTTAATAATGGGTCATTAATTTTGAAAGTAATGTTTAATCACTATGCATTGGTGTATTTTAAATAATAATCTATCTCTTAAACATTAGAGGTAACATAAAAATCAATTTTTTTCCTCTGTAGAAGCTAGACAATATTATTTAAATATTGTGTTTATAACAATAAACACAAAAGAGAAACGTATGTACATGTATAGTGCATATATGAGCACATATAGAGCCAGTTTCATGCACACTTTCTTCAAACATTGAATACTGGATGCTTGGGAGAGTGTAATTCAAGATTAAACAAAAATGTAAACTATTCTAAAATATAAATGAGAAACAAACACACTCCCAATGTATTTTCTGCAAAGACAGGCACCTTGTTCCCAATCCAGATAATTTTTATCATTATGTGTCATAAGGCCTATCATAAAATGTTTTATATTAAAACCTTTATAGTTGATTTTGTTTCAATACCAAAGACCAAGCAAATTGACTGTGACCAAAAATTCCTGCAGCAAGTCATGTGGACTGGCTCATCACAGCATGACAGAGCCAGTAAATTACATATTAAAAAACCCCCTAAAGATAAAACCAAGTAATTTATAGTTAGAGACTAAAAACACAGGCCAAGGTTCAGGGTTGTCTAGCAAAAAACCCCAAATCCTCAGTAGTGTTTTTCAAACTTAACTATATCCTGTGAGGGTCATTCAAATAATTATATTCTGACACAGAAGACAAATAAAACAGATTGTTATTGTGTTGTTAAAAGATATTTCCTCTTGCTAAGATGCTTTTTCCATCCAATGTAAAAAATGGGGAAAATTGGAATTGCTGTTGAAGGAAATGTAGGATCACAAAGGATATGATTTTCCAAAACCAGGTTTTGCTTTCCTCTCTACCCCAGTTGACAGAAATTCTTCAGAGTAGAAAGAAATGCAGCTGTCAGATTTTTTTCAAACAATTTTCTGCTTAATTTTAGAATCAGAAACTGGAAACTCACATTATGGATCATCCCACTCAATCTCAGATGAAGATATGTATTTGGTACAAGAAAGCAATCACTTACCCTTGCCATTTGTTCTGCCAGTTGTAGTCGTCCATCTAGTTCACGTCTTATCTGGGCTGCTTGCTCATCTCCATTATCCAACTTGGATAGAGAACAAAAAAAATTTCAGCTGTGAGAAACGCACTGTATTTTAACTTTATAGCAAGCAGTGTAGCTAAAAACCAAGAGAAATGAAATTTCATCCTAAAATCAGTGAAACACTAAACAAATACACACCTTTGAGGCTTACCAAGATGAAAGAAATACAAGGGCCATCAGTCAGCAATAAGGGTTTCTGAAGGGTAACCAGTGCTCCCTTGCATTTTTAATATTCAGGCTATACAAAAGAGATTATTTCTTTATAAAAACAGCAGCTAAAATCATTTCTCCATTAAGCAGAAAACTGGAATGACAGATTAGCTTAGAAAATGTTTGCAAGGAAATTTGCTCTTTGGTGCCATGAGTTCCTGTATAGGCATATATAGGTAAAGGGAAAAAAAACTCTGTGACTATACCTTCTAAGAATGGTATTATTTCACTTGTAAACCTCTCTTCGCCCAATACTGCTCACATCAAGGCAAATTCAATTTTTGAATTTCCAATATTTTTATACCTACAGAATAGTCAGGACTAAATGTCTGACTTCTATCAGGGAGGGAAATGGGAAGGACACATCTCCGCACCTCAAGAGAACAGCTGGGTCTCAACAGAAATGAGACTCTCCAACTCATTTTTCACTTGTTTACTTCTTAAGGGCAGTGGAGGGGAGGGGAGGTGAGGTGAAGTGGGGCTTCACTTCAGTGCATGGACCTCCACAGCTGGTTAAGAGGAAAAAAGAATGACACATCTGGAAAAGATCAGTCATATCTTGCCATCTTACCTGAATAATTGCCAAACAAGGACAAAGAAAGATTTGCTATGGAGTTTGCAGAGAGTATTTGCTCTCTGTCCCTAGGGCTAAACACAGGTGTGGCATGTTGAAAGGACCCTAGTGCATTTAATGTATACCTAAGGCTTGCAAACGGGCCAAACCTGGTTCTTTAATTAAATGAGATCTCCAGCTAATGAACACACAGTTAGTTTGGCAAATTATTAATTAAATTAAACTAAGGTTTTTCAGTGTTTTTTCACTAGGACTGCTACTCAGTGCATCAACCCAAATAAGTAACACCACTTCCTTCACAATGCTCCTCAGTTAAATCTGATACTTCTTAAACCAAAACACTCACGAAAATTAGGCATTTCAATTTAAAAACATAAAACAAAACAAAGAGCAATTAAAAATGCATTATCCAGGGCTTACAGGTCAATTACAGCAATATGTTTAAAGAAAATCTGACCACATGTAGCAACAGGATGAAAAGTGTTTCGCTGCTAGTACGGAAATGGTAACAGAACATGGAATCTGCCACCTCTGCAAACTGGCATCTGTAAGATTCTTGCAGAAACTGATTCAGGCTATGAGAAAGAAAGAGAACAAAAGAGGCTCAAGTTTATACCTGAGAGTAGAAGATGGATCACGTCCCAGGCTGGAAGGGTTCTCCCCCTAAGGCGGTCAATAAATCTGCACCTAACTTGACTGTGAGCATAAATGGCAAGACTGTTCTTTATGAAAGCAAATGTTTTAGGTTTTCAGAATACAATTACAGTATTCCAAATAAATTTCCAAGCTTATATTCCTCCATTTCTCAAAAGAATAGGAGACTGCTTACTGAACTTGTCACCAAGAAAATTTCTAATTTCTATTTTCCTTTGTATTATAACCACATACTTTTGTAATTACTTTTGTTTACTTAGTATGAAAGCCTGTTCAATACGAAAAACAATTTTATTTTTCTTTTTTTGGCTAAGAGAAGGTCAAAATTATTTTAATAATATATCCCATGACAAGCAATTGCTTGAAAAACATCTGCTTGAAGGTAATTTCAATGCCTGAATTTTGATTTCTGCAAAAAGGAAGGTGTTGGAAAACAGAACAAAGCTAAAACCTTTTCCTGTGTCAGGACACAACTTAAATTACTCCCTCCATCATTAACTCATTTAAAGAAGTAAGAGATTTTACTTAAAGACTGATATTTAGCTATTTTTCCATTTTAAAAATATGATATTTAAGTTAATGAATATGTAACCTAGTTTGGCAAATCTTAGCATTTTTTCCTTAACTCTGCATTGCTTTCCCTCATCTCTTTGTACTTGAGCACTTAAAAATGTGATTTTCCTACTTACTTATTTTAAAACTTCAGTCTTCTTTCTGAAATACTTATACATTCTAATGGGTTTAAGCTGTTTGTTTGTAATGAAATTTTGTAAAGTATGGGAAGAAGCTGAAGAGGTGAAAAGCAAAGAATGTTGCTTTACTTACAGAAAAGAGCCAAGGAATAATGACTGAAAGGTGATTCACATTTGCCCCAGTAAGAAGTAAAGCTGTCAATATTATTATTTGTGCAGTATGCAAAATGAAGTGATAATCAGAAAAATGGTAGCCTTGGTATCTCATTTCATGCAAGGTCATTCTACCTGTTTTTATTCTAAACTCAAAAAAATAATGAAAAAACAACTTTACAAGCAATACACTTAGTGATTATGAATGTGTATCCAATCATAATTTATTTTTCTACTGAATATGAAGGGAAACAGCAGAAAGATTGAGAAAATTCTGAAAATACAAGTGGTATTTGGAATTTTGAGTTGTGTCCACTTTTTACACAGGGAGACACTTGTTAGAACCCATCGTGTGAGTGGGGAGAAGTGACAATCATTAACATCAAGTGCACCCTTTCCCTTAATTCTTTATTTTTGGATGAAATCCATATCCAAGACATCTGTGGCTATCAACAATGTGGCTATCAATGACAACTATTAAAGTAATTTTCAAACTGTTAAATAAAAACTAGGAAAGCATATGAAACTGCATAGAAATTAATATAAATGTAACCGTGCAGAACAGCTACTCAGATTCTTCTCAGTATTGCAACTGAAATTTGGTTAAAAGAAACCACTAATTTGAAAGTACTTAAAATAGAAGCTTTATAAAAAAGGGATTTTTTTTTAAGAATTCACATTCACACGAGCATCACACATAATGCTTCCCACTCTGAAATATGAAGTCATATTTTTTAAAAGTTTCAGCCTTAGAGATTACTGAAAAAGAGGGTACATAGAAACTTCATTTTACAAAAAACTTCTCAGCTTGCTGCAACAGTAATTGTACCATACCATAGCTATTGGTTGCACCAACACTAGAGATGCTTCCCCTCTTAAACCTCACATAACCAGTTTGTATTTTAGCAGCAGGGGACCTCACTACAGAACACTCTACAGACACAAGAGACCTGTTTTCAGAACATCAGATACATTAGAAGTCCTCACCAAACAAGCCAATGTTTCCCCTAAATGCCACACATATGGCATCAGCAAATTGTAAAACCTAGGCAAAGATATGGACACCCTTTTTGAGGGCTAATTAATTCTGTAGGAACATTCCCAACTGAGCAAAAGCAAGAGTAAGACAGTTATTCTTTCTGCAAAGATGATTATGACTTTTAAAGCTTCTTCAGAAAATCAGTACTTATGAGTGACGACACTTGGGTAAATAAAAAGTTACTTTATATTAAAAAAAAAAAAGTGACAAGATCATCATCTCTTATTTTCTCCAATGGTGTTACACTAAAACCGCTTTCTAAAATAAATCTACCACCATCAGACATCAAGCTATTAATTCAAAAATGTTTTTACTCCCTAATGCTTGAAATTTCCTTTATTTTTTCTCACTCTGAAAGCGGCAATCATCTTTGGAGATGGAGTGGGAACAACCTCAAAATGCAAGCTGCCCAACAACTCTTATTAAGAGGATTTCAATTGCTTATATAAGTGACCACTTTGGAAAGACAGACTGAAGTTTTCTACTCCAAATTTCTGCTTTAAATATTCCAGCCAAAACACTCCCTTGCTTCTGAAGAGACCAGTGTAGATAATAGATAATACACTGCTTTATCCATAATAAGAAAAGTGGTGACCATCTTGTCAAAGAGTTCAAGTAATACCTTGCTTTGAAGTAAGGATCTGAACTTCAGCAGGACTCTAACTGTGAAAATCATCTCAACTCTGGTCACATTATTAACCTTCGAAAAATCACCTTTGCAGTAGTCAAGGCTACAAACAGCCACTACCAGAGGCTAAATCTCACTCTGAATTCAGACACATCTTCAGGTTGTACTGCCCTGTCTTGAATCTGCACAAAGTCAATGCTCCCCAGATTATCAGCTCATTTAAGAAAGACTGCAAACCTACCAGAGTTAAAAATTATTATTCAGAAACATCATGCTATCTTGATGGACAAACTGTTGTTTGATTTGTATGACTGAACAGCACAGTACAGAAATATATCTGAAAAAGTGAATGTTTCTATATTTTAACAGGTTGGAAAATGATGGCATACTTTGTGATTCCTATTGAAATATTTTTTCTGTTTTAAAATTACTTACAAAGCTGTAATGTAGCAGTGTATTTTGGTCCAAAAGAAAAATTGTATACTGGAAAAAAAATCTGGTTAATGTGCAACTCAAGGCAAAAAAGGTACTAATGCTGCCAGGAGGTGCTGTGCTAAAGCCCCCAACACACACCTACATTACTCTACACACAAAGTCAGATACCCTATGCCCAAGAAATGAGACCAACTCATGTATAGATGAATACAGAAGTGTTGCAAATTATTTTTATTTACATTTACAATGCTCAAACTGATAGTTCCTACACGTGACTATTTTATTAACGCTGTGTTAGCTTCCCTGCAGCTCTCTAATTCACAGTAACATAAACATGAAATCACAAATAAATGCCCATAGCATTATAAATTTCTCTACATTTAATGACTAAAATGATGTTACGCATATCTAAGTACTTGTTCTTCTTTCTGCAAAGTCTTTTTTCACTCTGTGTTACAGCAATGCTTGTTTTTCTTTTATAGCTACCACACATAACCAAGTCTGAGCCCTGCTGAGCTGAAAGGCTGTTTGCAGATGCCCCTGTGAGGTAACCTGCAAGGTCCATCCCTGACTACTGCCAGACAGCCAACATAAAAACTTTCAACATAAACCACGTGGATTAAAGGACTTGGAACTAAATTGCTGAGATAGTACAATAATGAAAAAAATGGTTTTCTGCAAGCAACTAATGGCATCCAGGAGCAAGGCTGGAAGAGGACAGACAAGTCAATCAAGGAAGCAGCAGGCAGGTAATGGGTGTAGTAGATGCAAATACTGGCAATTTTCAGATCATTGTCCTTGCTCCTCTTATCTCTGACTCTAAAAATTAAAGTTTTGCTTCAGACAGACCTGGCACCTCTCAGGCCTGAAGGATTTGTTCCCGTCCTTATCTTTACACGGGCGGAGCTGCTGGAAAGAACAGACAGGGAGGAGATTAAAGGTGTCTGCATGGCTAAGGAGCCACTGTGCACTGAACACAAACAGCCTGAGGAGATTCCCAAAGTTCCCCAAGTTTGTGGACCAAGATTAGTAGCTAAATACTAATTATTTAGTCAGGGAAGTGGAAGGATCAACAAATTTCAAGTCAAGCCAAAAACAGAACAGCCAAACCCCAGTCTACAACTGCAGTCACTTTTGGACATGAACACAACAGGACTTTACTTCTGAAGGACAAAACTGTGATGGAAGTAAATTAATTCCACTTCACAGAGGAGGTAAAAACCAGATTTAATTAAAGGGCAGGATGTGTGGAGTTTTCTTAAGCTACTGCTGGACCTTTTGATAAACATCCTGCCTCCTGTTTCACAGCAAGAAAGACACAGCTGTAAAAGTAAAGAAAATGTCATCATTCCTTTATTTCAGAGGAGGCTGTGCCATTTAGCTTTAGTTCTAAGATATTTTCTCTTCCTTGTCTATAGATTATACAGAGGATTAATTAAGATTCATAAAAGAGATCAGTAAAATGATATTTTAAAATTCTCTGCATGCTGTAAAGTCCCTATCATGTATCACACAAATGGCTATGCTGACAGATGACCCAGACTGTGATAGTGAAATCCTGTGGATTTCTCACAGAACTCCGCAAACAGCAAATTTTAAAAATTCATTTCTCAAATCTTGCTCTTCCCAACTCATTCCTTTTCCCAGTTAACTTACAAAACCCCCCAAAAATCACTAGTGTTGGCAAATAAATGTAGAAATATGTTTCAGAATATGTGCAACAAAGAATCAAATTAAACAGAAGAGAAAGGATGTCAAGAGAGGGAAAATTTTAACAGTTAAAGAGGAAGAAAAGGCACCTACTTCTGAAATTATTTCTCTCATGGAATGCAGTAGATACATTTTCAGCAAATCCTATGACAAAAGATAAACTCAGCAACTACTGGAAGCATTTCTCCTGTCAATTCGTCTGCAGCAAGTATTCTTATAAAAGCTGCACAGGTCTAAACCCCGAATTAGGTGTTCAAACAACTTCTCCCAATGCACCATCAGGCCTCACAGGCTTTTTGTATTGATTTTGCTCTAGTAGAGCACAAGATTGCCTCTCAGACAACTGGACAAGCTGATAGCTGAGTTTTCTGGCAACACAGCGCCCACAAAACACTCAAACATCAGTTAAAATTAGTTTGAGTAAAAAGGCTTACTGAGTGCTAATTTTATTTTTATCACTTTTTTTTTTTGAGGGGAAGAGTATGCAGCAGTTTTATAATCATATAAATACTGAAATTAGGATGGAAGGTCTTTAGATGAACAGAGAAAGAAATTAGCATATCACTCTCTGCAGTATGTCAATATTGTTTAAAACAAGTAATAATGCAGGTGAAGAGCAAGGTCAGTCAACAGGCAAATACTCTACACTGGCCTCAGCAGGATAAAAAAAATAAAATCTAATCAAATCAATGTTTTCAAAAACTGTGCCTGAGTCCCTTCAATGTGTCCATTAGATATAGGATCTTACTCTAAATTTTTTTACAAGCTTGGTGCTACCTAAAAAGCTCAAAAAAATAATGTACAATCTCAGATGGTGAGAATGTTCTCTGAAATATTTTTATCAAGTCCTGAACCTGCTTATTTGATTTCAATATTGATTTGTAAGATATCACTTACACTAATTACTTTCACTCATTAATTACTCTTATTATATACTGATTTGTAAAATATGATTACCATTAAATTATTAAAACCAACCCAAAATCTAGAATAATAATTACATTAATTAATTAAATGAATTTAAAAAATAATTCAAACTTGCCAAAAACAACACTGAAAACTATACAAGTTTAAAATACAGACTTTCTTTTTAATCAACTGTTGGATGGGCACTTTGGCATTTTCCAAAATAATCAAAGCTGAGAATTTAATATGGTCTTTCCTTACATTCAAGCTTGGAAAATAAATTATATGCAGTTTTGAGTTTTCAGTACTGGTTAAAATCTCTCTCATGATTCATTTTATTCAGGGACTTCCAATACCAAAATCCCAAGTAAAACCTACAATAAGACTTGAAAATAAACGGGAAAGGAGGTTCATACAATATTCAAGCTAATCACAATGTATGCAGTGGGAAGGGCTAACATAACTCCACTCCACTCAGTACATGTACATAGGTCAAACTTTCACTGTACACTGCCAATACTGCAAGTGGTAAAACACTTGAAGAATTAAATACACACCATGTATAAAGGAGAAAATCTCTATAAAAGAGTTTATTTAATACTGTGATGTGCAGCTGTACAATGCAACTTCAGTCAATGATTGCTTCACTATAAATCATCTTTCCTACTTCACTGCTATTAAACTTCTAGAGAAACTATAAGTAGCTAAAAACCTCTTATTAATGGTGAACTTGATTAACCTTGCCAGACTACCTTAGCCTTTATGGCATGTCCCAAAAGTCATGTAACATATCTTCTGCTTAATATTACCACTACTGAATAAAATTAAAAAATAAATTAACAGTTTGAAATTTATTCTAGACCAAATTAAAATGTAGTCTTCAATATTTTATTGCATATTTCGATCTACAGACTTGAAGTGATATTTTGTGAACAGAACACTTGGAAAAGTAATGGAAATGTCTTTGTACAGTTTAGAATGAGGTTTTTGTCGGTCTATTTGCATTTGAACAGACCCCAGCATTATCTATGTGAGCTGAAATGAAACTAGGATTTTCCCAGTCAGGATTTTCATTAATTCATAGGGATGGTCCTTTCCACAACACAGTAATAGAATTGCTCTGCACTGATTGCGCAAGTAAAACATTTCACAGATTTTACTTTATAGCACTGTTGGTGTTCTGATAACCTACATTCCAAGAGCTAGAGATCTGTTCTTTGTCTTGAAAAAAATCTTGACAAGTAGTATGTAAACAAATAAACAGAATTCAATAATGCACACAAGTCATCATTTTGGCTAGGCATTTGGATAGCAACATTTGAAGAAAGTCTGCTAATACCTCATATTTACAAAGAAAATCACTATCTCAATACTGAATCTGCTACTAGTTTTAACTCTGACTTATTGCAAAGATAAAAGCTGATGCTTTATTTGGTTCGCAGAAGCTGTTAATTAAGCAATGTGGGCATTCAGATAAAGATACTCTGACCTACATACAGATATTTTGAATATTTATTTATTCACAGCAGTCTGTTTAGACAACAAAGAGAGAAAAATAAGACAGCATGTGCTTAGACACTAAATGGTTTAGCTAGCATTTCTGTAAGTACTACAGACTCTTTACTTACCCTTGGAACCATTATAATACTTGGACATTACTACCAGCAGGTTATGAAAGGGGGGAAAAAGGACAAATAAAAACAAATTTGAAAAAGACAGCATTAAACTCCCCCTGAATTTGGTCCATATAGACCAAAATTGTGGGTGTGACAGAGACAGTGGAAGAGATTATTTGGGTAAAATGCTGAGGCCTGGCTGTTCTCCAAAGCAAACATCTCTAGTGATAGTTGTGGAGCCTGAGGAAATGTGTGGTATGTCATAAGGTGCACCCAGGCAAAGTCCTACTAATGTCAAATTATGGACCTGCTCTCCAGCAACTTCTCCAAACCTTTTTGAATCTCTGCCCTCATCACTGCCCACGATGAAAGTTCTGGAAGTTCTCCAGAAGTCATATACAGAAGCATTGCTTCCATTATCAATCTCTGACAAATTTCCTTGAGTGCCCCAGTTTCTAGTGTCGTGGCATTTACTGAGTGAAGGTACACATACATCTTACCCACCACCCTCATAACTTTAAATTTCAACCATACTCCTCCCTGTCAACCTTCTCAGCCGCAGACTGAAGAGTTTCAGCCCTTTCAGTCTCTCTGCAAAAGGCTGCTATTCCGTGATTTTCAATGCCACCCTCTAGTCCTCACTGACCTCCCCCATATCCTTCAGAGAGGGAGACCAAAGCTGCACACAATACTGAATGCAAGGGCATAAGAAGGAAAATGATGGTACTGTTGTACAAAGAACTAATGATTTCACCCCAGGGAACCCAAAGTGTCTTTCTGAGCTGTAATTGCCTGTGCTCAGTTCAGCATCTTCTGGATGTGCACTGGCTTATTTCTCCTCTGATGTATCACCTGAACTTAGCTACATTAGAGCTACATGAAATCACATCGGTCCCACTTCTGCCCATGCAGTTTTGTGAGATCCTCCTGGAATTCTCTGCACCTCAAGCAACACTAGAGTAGACAAAACTGTTTCATATCAGCTGTAAAGTCAGAGATTTCCCTTACACTGCCTTTTCCAGAACACAATACATTGAATAAACACGGAACAGTTCTCCTAAACAGAGTAAACAAGACAGAAACAACACTTGAACTCCCTAGGAACCCATCAAAAGGAAAACATGAAACCTTTATCCAAAACCTCCTTTGAAACCATCAAGACTGCACCATAAAAATACTGCTACCCAGACTTGGACATTTATGACAGTTTGTCATTCAGGAAAAAGTGTCATGGGGTGATGAGGAGTCAGACCGCTGGGTATCTAGAGATGCACTGTTTTTAAATAACAAATACAAATATTAAACTGCAGACTTGGATGTGATTAGAATCACATTAGGATTCAAATTAGTGGATCAGTAGGGGATTATAGAGGAGAAAAAAGACGCTAGCACAGGTCAGAAGTGCTACTGCAAACAATTGAATTTTCTGCCTCTCTTTCTCTTGGCATTTGCAATGCAACAGATCAATTGACAAAATCCAGGTTTGCCCTTCTTACTGGTGGAAACTCCAAACTGAAAACTCAAGCACATTATACTGTGACAGAAGGAAGGACAACAATGACAGGCTCTCACTATCTACAGATTTAGTCCCAATAAACATTAAGAAAATGTCCAACAGATCAATCTAGGACATGGATGCAAAGCATTTTTTTTTTTTTTTTAATTAACGGAAATGAAAAAGAAAAGTCTGTAATATGCCATACTGTAAACATTTTTTATCTGACTGCATCTTGATTTTCATATCTGCATATTGGAGGTCAGGGATACCATGAAGACAGACTTTTCACACGCATCACAGCACTGTAAAGGTCACACTCCTCAGTTGTTGATAACTATGAAAATGCCTTCCACCCCAACTTTGCCACCACAAAATTATGAATATACACACATAAAAAAGCTTAACTTTTACTTTTTTTTTTTTCACTCAAGTCTTTGTCTTCTAATTTGTATGAGTGTTCTTCCTACAGCTGGGCAGGGCAGAAAGCTTCAGAGCTATTCACAGAACCTACTGAGCTATCTAAATAAATGACCTTTTAAGTCAGAAATGTACAGTCCCTAGGTAATCAGTGGAGAGACAGAGAAGCCTCCAGAGTTATTTAAAGTGCTTAAGCAGTTATCTGTACGCCTACCATGAATACTGTGGAAGTCCCAGCTGCACTGGTAATCTCTGGTGAGTAAGATGATCAAAGAAATGGGCGTTTTTATTCTCTCTCTCACCTTCCCCCGGACCCTGCTGAAATAGATACTGGCTGTCACCTTAAATACAACTTAGTTCCAGGTTCTGCCTAGGGAATACCCTCCCACACCCACTCTAGGCAGGAAGTGATGGGTCTTAAATGAGTTATGACTCATGTCCTGATCCTCCTTAGGAAGAGTTTTCCACCCTCCTCCTCTCTCACCACCTGCACAGAGATTACCATATCCAAGACAACCAAAAGATTAGCATGCAAACCTTGTTGGTATATGCATATTTATGTCCTAAAGTGGCTCACAGTGTTTTCTATTTTCCTGAAGTCATCCTTGCTTCTTAAGGAAATCCCCTCTCCTTTTGCTTACCCTACTCACTTTCCAAAAATATGCAGAATGTTTTCTTGCCTTATTAATCACTGGTAAGAATTTCTTTGGAGTGTCAAAACCAAAGGGAATATACACAATTAGGGCCATAAATGATAATGAGAATTGCATTAAGTAAGCAAAAACACCTTGAATGTCATGTCAATACTTTTTCCAAATAAATAAATATTGTTGACTTAACAAGATGGAATTCAGGCTGACAATTTTCTGTAAATATGACGTGGAGAAGCTAGAAGATAACAGAAATTGAATCCAATTTTCTCCCTTCTGTTCCATTCTATAGCATAAACTGGAGAATGTTCTGTATTTCCACCTGTTTCTAGGAGTCAGTGGTGGCATGATGTATAGATACCTATCCACAAAAAAAAAAACCCCACTAAACAGTTGAGTAAGGACTGAAGATTAGATTTAATCTGGATGTTAATATCTAAGAAGGCAAACTTCAGATTTGTGTTGCACCATGAGAATTTGACTTCCCTATCTATGAAGGTTCTGATCTATGGAGTGAGGCCCAAAAGACAACAGTTTAAGGCTCTTCAGCCTAACAAGCTAGTTTAAAATCCTCCATGTTAGGTTAGCAATCCTGTCCACAACCACGTCTTTGCTTTCTTGTCAGGTTGGATGTGTCATCCTGAGCCATCTTTGTTGTCAGAGTCTTACAGTCACCTTTGATGCCAAGGTCATGTCACACATGATAAAAGGGCAGTAGGTAGAAGGCTAGAAGGGCCTCAGGAGTCTTTGTAACATCACAGATCCAGGCTAGAAGCAAGTATAAAGGTTTGCCCAGTGGATGGGTGCCTTTGTCCAGGCCAAGGTGAAGTCAACAAATAACACTTTGTTTTTTCTTTCTTCTGGTCCCACCCCCATGACTTTAAGTGTCCAACGGGCACTCTTCCCACAACAGAACTCACTCATCCACTTCTGCAGCCACAGTCCTGAATCAGTTTTCTAGATGAATAACTGCAGAGAGACAGGGAGCCTTTCTCCTGCTGCTAGAAGTTACAAACTTCCAGCTTCTTTTCTCCTGGAAACATGGAAATTGCTAACATTAAACATGTGTGAAAACACCAGTTACAGAAAGTCTGCTATCCATCTTTAAGGCAAAACAGTTGCTCCAGTATGGTAAAAATGGAATATCATTCAGTAAAGTTTCCCTAAGGAGGCATACATGTTTCAGGCAAGACTCTGCTGTCTCCAGTCTCCTGAGAAAAGACACAGTAGAGTAAGAAGACTGTGCCAGATTGACTGAATATGAGTTTATAGTGTTCCTAGGAATAAAACAAAGCTTCTCCAGAAATTTTGTATACCTTGGACGCTCTCTCAGGCATGGTTCAGTACTGTTTTCCCTCATCTACAGGAAGTTTAGTTCCCACATTAAAAAAACCTTGGCACTGCATGACCAGTTAGGAAGAAGCTTATTCAGAGGTGATACAGGGAATGACTCTTCCCTTACATCATTTGCAAAGGGTTATTTCTCCTGACATAGCCCCAGAGTGCTTACCATACAAACCTCCTTTCAACATCAGCTAAAAGCTGACATTTCTACTAAATACTAGCCTCAATTTTACTTCCGATTCTTCCTGTTTATAGGAAGTGTCTCGAAGTAATTTATTTATCTGTTATCTCAAGAAACAGATTCCTATAAGGAAGAAGTACAGATGAATCCTATTTTTACTCTCCTCTTACTTCTCCCCAGTAGGCTGTAAACTTTTAGTCTGAGGGTTACGTTTTTTTTTTCAATGTCTACTCATGTTACTGACCAAGGTTATTTTAGTTGGCCTGAGAATTTTTATATAATGCCTATAGCACTAAAACAAAGATAATTCACCTACCTATAGAAGAACTGGAGAGAGAAACAGGCACTTCCTTGTAAACATTTTAGAAGTTTGCAATTATGAACATCTAATCACAAATCAGACAGCTTTGGCACAGACACCAGACCGAATCTGAACAACTATCTTTGAGGCTTGTAATATAAAGTATGGGAATAAATGAAAGGACAAGCAGCATCTCCCTGCATGATGGTTCTTCTGTTGAGAATCAATCCTCTTTCAAGGTGAGAAGGAACCTGTGATGGACAACCTGAAAGCTTCGAGATTGAGAGACTAGATCCTAGAGATAAGGACAGCCTCAGCAGAGGAGACAAAGAGGTATCAAGTTCTCTCATTTTTAGGACAGGCACAAAAATACCTTCCTAGACGATGAAAAAATAAGCACACAAATTATAGCTCATTCAGAGAGAGCTGTAGATTTCTCAGCCATTTCACATAAACAATTACTCTTGCATATGGCAGTCCATCCTGTATTATGGAGGTGCTATTATAGTTATATTTAAAATATCACAGTACCACAGGATAGGAAGGGTTGGAGGGGACCTCTGTAAATCTTCTAGACCAACCTCCCTGCCAAGGCAGGGCCAAACCTAAAGCATCCAGATGGAACTTCCCTGAGCAGCCTTCTCCAATGCTCTGCCACCCTTAGCACAAAGGCATAGAGGGTTCTTTCTGACATTGAGTTTATGGCCAAAATATGTATCTATCATATATATATGTATATGTATATATAAAGAGAGAAAGAGAGAGAAAGAGACAGCTCATTTCTACATTCACCTACATCTTTGCCTCTGCAGTGAGTGGGGTGCAGGAACCCCCAGGGCCCTTGTCCTGGCAAAGAAACTTCCTCTGAATCAGGAAGAGCAAAGAGGGTTCTCCCTCAAAAACTTCAAAAATGGGGAATAAAAGCAGCTAAGCTTCAGAACAAGAAATTCAGTACCAGTGAGCCAGAGAGATAGAGAAACAGGGTCATTCTTTTCCTGTGGCTTTTCCACTGGAGCAGCCTCACACTGGCTGCTGAGGACAGCTCAGGGTGAAAAATGCTGCAGAGAAACAAGTGATTGTCTAAGTAAAACTGTCTTACTGTGAATTTATAAAGAGGAAATATGGAATATTATCATGTCATAAGACAAACAGATGACAAATTCATGCTAGGGATCATTAATTTACTTGGCTTGCTCACGTTCAAAGGGTTCATTCAAATGCACATATAAGAAAGACACATTAATAAATTTAACCATCAGTCTGGAAACGTGGCTGTAAAAATTATTTGTTTTGTATTCATCTACCTGAAGACAAATAATCTCTCCTTAAAAAAGATAAAAAAATAAAAAAAAATTAATAATACAACAGTCTTTGGTAGAAAAGATTTATTTTTATTGCTTAATACCAGAGTAGACAAATTTTATTCTCATCTGGTAATATAAAACATGATGAGTTAAATGCACTGGTGATTTTAATATAAGTGCAAGTTAAACGCTGGATATATTTGGCTTTAAGTGCTCAGGGAAGCTTAACTCCCTTGGATCTAGAACTCAAGAGAAAGTCAAAACACCATTAATTACTTCATTAAAGCTCCAAAAGAGGATTTAGGGGAGGAAACACAGGGAAGGTAAAACTAAAAGCTTAAAAGGATCTTCTTTAACAAAGCCCAGAACAACCTCCTTATTTCTTTGTGCTGCAACAGCCATTCTACTGCTGTTCCTGCACTCACTGACTGCCAAAGACAGTCTTAGAAAACAAAGCAGCTTGAAAGATAGATCTGCAGCCGAAATCCAGGTGTCTATGATCTCCATCCCCAGAGAAGGCAAAGGACAGAGCAGGGTAGGTGGATGAGTCTCAGCTTCTCTCTGCTGATTCCCAGTCAGGCCTCCCGTTACAAGAAAGGTGATACACAGGAGAACAGGCATATGACGATGCCACCTCAGACAGCACAAGTAAATCCACCAGTTATGAGGGCTCATGAGTCTCTCAGTCTACTAGAGACCCTAGATATCCAATTCCCCAAGCAGATGCAAAACAGAAGTCACATATGCATAAAGAGCTCTATGATAGAAAAATCCATATGAAAATTTCATCTTAAAAGTAATTAAAACTGCAAAACTATTCTTCAGGGGTTTTTCTTAACACTTAGACTGGACAAATAAAGCTTTGAATAGTTTCATGGTTTTCGGAAGATCCACATGTTTTTCTTTTAAATGTAAATGTCAAAGCCAATTTTCCTCATCCAACAGCTAAATAAGAAAGATACTGCAATACCTCAAGCACTGAAAATGTATTAATGTTAACACACCGTATCTCCCTGATATTTTCTCAGTATTCCTTTAACTACAAACAGAAATAGTTAAAAGTATTTCATTGTTTAGCTTGCATGGCTTCTAAACATTGTTCAGAGTCAAATACTTAAGCATGATAAAAAGGTAACTTGCTTTTCTGAGGATGTTTTAATATTCTTTCCATCACTCTTCTATCATTAGAGTAAATGAGAACAAGTTGACAACCTTTGGGGCAATCAGAGACTTTTTTCCCAAAGTAAACTCTGCCATTATAGAAAAACCCTTTTGTTTACAGGAGCTAAAACTCTCTCCCCCCTGCCTATTTAAATACCATCACTGCATGCTAACACAACTGAAGCACTTGGGGTTACAAGACTTCCTTTTTCATCAGAACTCACGTTATTAAGCTGAAAATCCAAACTGGCCTGACAAACACGACTCATTTTAGGTCTGAATTTCTCACAATCTTATCACAGAAGTGATCTTGGAGGGAATAGTTGAGGGTGCAGCACTGCTCCCCAAAGCACTGAAATTTTTGTCTTGAGTAAGACCTTTCCAAACCTCTTGAATGCAGATAAAATACCAATGAAGCACCTCAGGAAAAAAAAAAAAAGAAAAGGTAACTACTGAAATAACTTCATATTAAAATCCTATATGCAAGTAATCAAGAATGACATCTCATGAATAAAAGGCAATGTCCTAATCTTGTAAGAAATGACAATTTATTTCTTCATTGAAATATTTTGTTTGAATTATTTTGCTCAAGAACAGACAGTGGGACATCTTTTTTCCCTTTGAAGAGGGTAAAATCAATCAGAAAGCAAACTGGGTTTTTTTTTGGGGAGGTGGGCATGGAAGAAGATTCATCCTGGTATTTATAGGTACTCAAAACAAAATGTAGATGTGAGAACAAACCTGAAGTGTGGTTATTTGAATTTTTCTGCTACAAAAGGCATGAAATACTTTTCAGGTTGACAGACTCATAGGACAATTTTAAAGGACTGACCTGTTCTGTAATGAAGGACATCACTATTATCCCATGACAATCTAGACTCTTATTTAGCATATAAAAATATGGTCAACACTTGAATACTAACAATAACTCTACAGCCTCCCACAGTCCCACAAAATTACTGCTCTTCTTCTCCCCAGACATCTCTCATACCACTGTAGTCCCTTCCGCCCACTGAGAGGTCTGACAGCTTCTACCCTCACTCCTGCCCTGTCTGCAGTTTCTGCAAAACTGTCTATTATCCAGAGAGCAAAAAACCTGCCCCATGCTGGGGGTGTGCATCAGCTACCCAGCAGTAAACTCTTAGCAGGCAAGGCCTGAGAGTAGCAGATATCCTGTATAAAGCAGATGGTGAGCAAAAGAGTGTGGTGTGGGTATTTTTTTTGTTGTTGTTTGGGGTATTTTTGTTGCTTGTTTTTTTCTTTTTAAAAAGTGCAATCTTTGGCCAGGTGAAAGCACATTTTGAGCCCTCTGGGGTTTTCAAGACATCAGTGGATGTCTTAGATAACACCTGATATTACCTTGAAAATATAGCAATGGACATTGCCAGTATTTTTCACAGGTTACTTTGTTGTATAAGGTATAACTTCCTATGAAGTAAGTAATGACAGTCACTGGTGACCATCAAAAGTACACTGGCTTAACTGAAGCCCTGGTCACATTTTAACATCTCACAGAGTCAGGCTAAAAAACCTGCAGATACACATATTTATGTGTTCCAGAATATACAGCCCATTTTTTTTCCTGTGCCAGGCCTCAAAGAATTAATGAATCCATATAAGTTTTGGTCTATATACTAAATGGAATCTTATTATTGGCTTAATTACTTCAAGAAGAGAATGATCAACACTACCCTAAAACTTTCTGTACGAAGATATAATTATTCTTTGTGCTTCATAAACTTACATTTGCCCTCCTAACTTATATAGGGTATGGAAGTTTTGACAGAAAATATCCAAAAGTATGGGAAATTCTGTGATCTGTGAAATAACTGCACTACTTCTCATCATTTTACCAAGGAAAGGATCAGAACTAAAAACATGCAAAAGTCACAAAGGCCTTGCTGCAAATTAAATTGCCCTTAATCTGATTTATTTCCAAAACTGCATAATTAACTGGACTTCAGTAGTGTCCTGGGTGAAAGACTCCAATTGTATTGAGCACCTTAAGAAGACTTCAGTCAGAAAAAATTCTTGACAGAAACTACTCTTAGAATTAAAAATAAAAATATTTATTATGGAAGATACAATATAATCCATCATTCTCAATATTAGACACTTTTACAGAGAGTTATATCTTGCAAAAGCTAAAGATAATCAAGGATCAGACACAATACAATGATTTTAAGCAGAAAATTATATCTTGCAGCAAAGTACCATCTAAAGCTATTTACAAAATAATTATCTTGTGATGGATTCCCAAAAATGTCAGGACTAAAACACTTAGCAAATAATTCTTCTTAAAAATTGTTACATTATACTAAAATTTATTTACTGATTGTTAGAAAACAGAATGTGACTTTCAAAAATTCTTTCATTATGAAAAGTATTGTTCTTTCCTCTGTGCACCTAAGAAGGGGATTTAGATCAGCCAAAAAAGGCAACCCTATAAAGGCACTTTGAAAGTAAAATAAACTCCTGTGTGGAGTTACAATTTACCTGACAAAGAAATTCTGGTACTGATGAAGTGGTGTAATAACAGTGTATGACCACAAATCAGTTTGAGTTTGACTTTCAGTTTGACTCACTGCAAAGTTATCTTCTACATCAGTGAATAATGAAAAAAAAAAAAAAAAAAGAAAAAAAGAAAAAAAAAAGAATCATGTTTGAGCTCTGTAAATCAAAGAAACTGTAACAGTTTGGCCAGGCATCTCAAATCCAAGTCAAGGAGCTCATTACGTCACAGCTAACTGAGAATCATTTATTTATCATATAACACACCTTGAAGCAACACAATGTAAATAAAAATCAGGTGAAAGTCTTAACATTTACAAAATTGAACCTTTTAATCACAAAGAGATGTGGGTGGTTGGCAGCAATTGCTGGCCTTTCTCTAAATAGTGAAGTTGAAAACAAGATCACAGAAGTCTTCAACATCCTAATGTGACCATCTTGTTAATGCTCACTATGTAAGTACAAGCTTAGGCATTTAGTGTATGTTAAAAGATTGTGAAAAGAAGTTATTCTTCAAATTAAAATGCATAAAATTCTCATAGCTATGTGGACTATGTTGGACAGTGTTAGAGAGCTGGTCTTAGGCATTTAGTGTATGTTAAAAGATTGTGAAAAGAAGTTATTCTTCAAATTAAAATGCATAAAATTCTCATAGCTATGTGGACTATGTTTGACAGTGTTAGAGAGCTATCTATGATTTTTCACTTTGTTTTTGATTAAGTTATTCTGCTGGTTGAATGAATGCTTTTTCTCACTGCCAACACATGAAGGATTGAGACTGGCAACCAGCATGGACCTACAGGAACCCACACCCCAGCAGAACTGGCTGGTGGTCTGAGATACCAGGATACCAGTGGTTTAAGAGTTGAAGGAAATGCTCCATTTACAACAGGCCAGGGAGCAGAAGCTGCTGAAATCCAATAAAAACTTTCTAAATGCTGAGAAAGTCACAAGGAGGAGGTTGGCAGACAATACCTCCTACGGTTATACAAAGCACCCTTGTCTGCTTAGCAGCCCTGTAGGAACAGGATAATTTACTCTTATCATCAAACTGTAAGACATTTTTCTATTTCCAAAGGACTGGAAGGTATAAAAAAAATGGGGGAAAGAAAAAGAGTTTCCTGCACAAATTATAACTGTACATATTTGCTGTTAAGGGTAGCTGTTTCTCAGAGCTGGAAAATATACAGAATTTCATAAATCTGGTTCCCTGCTAGAAGCACAGGCTAGAAGCCAAACTAATCAAAACTGCTATCAAAAATACAATTTTAACATCTGTTTGGACTTGGACTTATCTCACTGCTCCCAGACACTATTGATTATCATTATCTGCAAGCCTCTAGTATTCTAAACAGCAGCAGGAAAGGGAAATGAAAGTGAGCATTTCCATACAAACACAGATAGAGGCTTCTAGGGCAGAATGAAAACTGCTGGTTCTGACTGAAATCCGAGTCTAACTTAATCTCATCTTCTGCAAATAAATTGTTAATAGAAAGGAATAATACAGGCTAAACTAAAATATTATTAAAACTATAGTGAGAAATAAGGGATTTCACCAAAGGAGAAAAGGTATTACATTATCAGACACTGGTTGCTGTCAGCACTGCACTTCTTGGCAAGGCTAGGTATGATTGTTGTCTTTTTCTTTGCAATAGACTTCTCCTCATACCTTTGGTCTATTATGTGCTTGACTGGACCACAGGAACAGGATATGAAAATCTTTGTTGGTAGCAACTCGGTTGGATTACATAATGAAAGTTTTTTGCTTTAGCAAAGTAACCTCATTCTTGCCTCAGAAAACTAAAATCTGCAGAAAGCTAGAAGCTAGGTATAGCCTTGAAGCCTTTCCCTCTCCATTCTTTCCAGCTTGAAGCTCATGTATCTGCTCCTGAGGAAGTAGATTTTAATTTCTTCCCATCCTCCAATACTTATATGAATCCAGGGTAGCTGTGTACTTTGTTGACCTGCATTGGAGATTTTACAACACTCAGTGCTCAAAAGCAGAAGAGCAAGAGAAGCACCTTCTCTTAATCCCACTGAGTCATCTTTGCACACATCAGGGTGGTCAATCTTTCTCCCTTCACACACCAACAAGATTATTTTCACTTTAATTTGCAAGTAAAAAATAAGAAAAGAAAACCATTCCATGCTCGTGATTCTACCATGTTAGAAGATTAAAATGAGCCACTGAGATGTTTCAGTCTCCCCACAGGTTATGGACCAAGAATTTAAGACAGAAAGTTGTTGATATTTGCCAGTTTTGGTTCATCAAATTTTATACAGGTAAGAACCGAAATAAAGAAGGCTTCAAGTATACAGATATAATAACCTAGTGGATGTATCATCAGAACCACTTCTAGACTAAGCGAACAATTTTCTTGTTTAATTGTTCAAAGTTCTACAAGTCACACTTTTTTGTGCTCCTGTAGCCAAATGCAGACTAACAGCAGATTTTGACCACCCACAGCAATGTACAAAGCAAGGCTTGGCAATCACCAGACACCAGAGAAGAGAGGAATCCATACAGAATTTCTTCTGTAAGTAACAAGTTATCTCCTTGGTGAAAAACAGTGGGTTTTTTTATGTTTTCAGATACTGGAACAGGTTGCCCAAAAGGTTTGCGCAGTCTGTCTCCATTCTTAGAAATTTTAAGACCTGCCTGGTAAATCCCTCAGGAACCTAGTCTGTCCTCACAGCAGGCCCTGCTTTGAGCAGGAAGCTGGACTGAATGACCTCCTGAGGACTTATCCAGACGGAACTATCTCATGACTCTATGTTCTGTTGTATGTAAAACCCTCCCAAAAATAAGCAGAATTATCCCCCCAGATTTCAATGCTTCTTCATCTATTACCAACCTGCATATCCCAGAGGCTGATTTAGTGATTTACATCAATGTGAATTTAGAGGCAAAAGGAAGAAGAGGGGATAAACAGGGAAAAAAAGAAGGAATACTTTCTATTTCTTTTAATTCAAAGCACTGCTCATAATTTGATGCAGCATTGAATATTACACTTTCTCATTATGGAAGTTAGTCTATGACACTGAGAAGTGTTAAATACTGTAGATGTTTCGATCATGTAACAGTTACATGACTTCATGCCAAACTAATCCATATAGTTTGTTCCTATATTAAGATGGCCTATAAATACAAACCAGCCTTCAGCATAACATATGAAAAACAATTTAGCTGTAATCTGGTTGACTATTTTATAGACAGTGTAAGAAGATGTGTGATCTCAGTTTAAATGCTTCTTCTATGCTTCTATGCTGCTTGGTTGTGAGACTTACACAAATACCCTATTTTTCTTCAAGTTCTTCCTCCTTAAGTAACTGCTAATTTACACTTCCATCACTATGAAGACTGGCTAATAAAATGTTTTTACATACCAATTACATTACTGATTAGTGAGAGATTATACATATACATCTAAATATGACTGTTGAATGGACTGTCTTTGCCTCAATAATTTACAGGAAACTTATCCAACAAAACAACAATGCAGAAATGTGAAAATTAGCTTTGTAAAGGACGTTTGAAATGAAGCACATTTAGTTCTAACACGCGAACCTTCTAGACACTGGATATCCAACAGGATCCTGAATCACCTGTCATCTATTTACAGCAGGCAAATTTCTTTTAAAGATGAATACACATGCTCAGAAATGTATGTACATGCATATGGAATTTATCAGAGGGTATGCAGGTGCACAGACCATGGAACATTCCTCAGAATTACTCAAATCATGTGAGCTGTGACACTGTAAAAGGAGATCCCTGTAGCATAAGTACCATATACTCTGCACACGCCTTATCCAAGTGCTTAGCAGCAATGAAATCATGCAAAGGTTCCTTGCTGAGCAATCTCATCTCCTTGGACTGTGGGGATATACCTAAAATTGAAAGATTGTACACACAGGGAGGAAGCACTGGACCTGCCAGCAGAGGAGAGATATTCTGGACACAACAAAACCGAATGACACCAATACTTACTTGGCAGGCATTATAAATCAACTGGTGTTCCAATTTTTTGATCCCTAGAATCTGCTGAAACATTTCATAAAGCTGTTCCTTGCTCAGAATCAGCTCTGATACGGCACTTAAGGCCATTCTATTTGGCTGTTTGCAAAGGTCCTCTTCTCCCCTGTATATGGCATCGTATTTGGCTAGCCAAGAACTTAACACTGTCTCTTTGCTTAATCCATCAATTTCCGGCAGACTTCGGACTCTCTTTTCTATGTTTTTCTTAAAAACATCTCTGAAGTCACTTGCAGAACATCCTCCGCTGTGGACCATTCTTGCAACCCGGTCACTCTTGAGAAATACCTTTTAAAGTAAAAGACGAAAAAAAAAGAAACAGAAAAAGTTAGGCATGGACACAAATACAAAACAATCCCTGCATAAGGGAATACAAGCTAGTCTTTTGCTTCTATGTAAGATGGCTTTATATGAAAAAGTTATACAGGCCAAGTTTGCTATGTTTTTCATAAAGAAACAAGTGACCATGTTGAAATTGAATTTCTGCACTGAATAAGTTCTTAAACTAAGTAGTTTTACAAGTACTTATACATAAATTTACAAGAGCTAGACTAGAATGAACTTTGAATTAACAACAGCTAATTTAAAATTTACCCACAATGAGACAGAAATCCAGGAGGAAAAAAAGAAAAAATAAAAAACCCAAACCAAAAAACTAAAGAAACACCACAATCAATATTAACAATTGAGAAGACAGACTCAAAGATACAGAGCTATTTCTATTACTGTAGGTACAATACTGGAGACACAATATGGGATTCTCTGCGTAAAATCACCAAACTACTCATATTCTAAGATATGACAAAGCAAATTACAACAACAAAGCAAATTACAACAAACCCATTAAACTAGCTTCAGCATTCTGTGAAAGCTTTCCGGTGTTCAAGAATGGTTGTATTCATCTCTTCTTTTAGAAGGGCCTTGGCAAGGTTGATCTTTCCAGACACTGTATGTGGCCTGCATGTAGCTCATTTCTAGCACCAACTCTCATGAAACTGTTCCTCTACAAGATGCAACCCACAAAACGCCGATGACACAGCACAATCAGCTGTGTAAACAATGGATGTGTTCCTTGGGCAGGGATTAAACTACGTCACACCACGGAAAGGCTAACTCGGGGAGAACCAGCTGGCAGAGGGAGATGAATCAAGGCCCTCCACCCTGCACGGTTCAGCTGCTGGGGGCTGCTTGGGTGCCACCCCAACATCCCAAGCACAGCTGAAATGCAAGGAACAAATGAGAAACCACAAAGTCAAAACAGAACCATCACTTTTCTGACTGACTCCTCTCTTTGGTCAGATATCTGAACTGGAAATTACACATGCATTTTCAGTCACCAAGAGCTATGAAATCACATGTGATTTTGTGAATGGAGATGACAGCACAGTAGAGCTCTGACTCAGGTACTATCTCATGTTAGAAGACGGTGCACCTAACAACCAACTTAAAATATAGTGTGCTTCACTTGTAAAATACAGAAAAGTGGAGAGGAGCTAAAAAGCTGAGCAGAGGAGTACACAGATGCAAGCAGATAAAGAAAAATTAATTGTAAAATTTTTACTGTTAGTCAATGCATGTTTTACTGTAGCATATTTTAAAATGCAGTTACTTACAAAATATGTTTTTCAACTGATATCCTAACTGATATTGTACTGAAACGCTGA
Source organism: Vireo altiloquus (assembly GCA_013396875.1). NCBI lineage: Eukaryota > Metazoa > Chordata > Aves > Passeriformes > Vireonidae > Vireo > Vireo altiloquus. Next base: position 236,634 of record VZRF01001862.1, read on the forward strand.
AGATTAAGCCTAAAAGTATTTGCCCAAGGAGATTATTTAAAAAAAAACCATCACCAGTACATGTTAATCACATATTATGCTCTATCTGTACCACAATACATTTCCTTTTATGGAAACATAAGTATCTAAGGTTAAATTCTCAATCAAAATGGGACCTGACATAGCTACTGTCAATTAATGCTTATATAAATTTCCTCAAAGGCTATACAAATATTCAATCTTATTTCAAAACAAAAAATAGTCAGAAATTCCATTCAGCAATACAACTTATCAACACAAACAGGCAGAAGGACATTAAGTCTTTCCTTGTTTTAACAGTCTGCAATTAAAAATGATTCATTTCTCTAACAGCTTCACTGATAAAAAAGATGGCTTTGAACTTATTTCAGCTATTTTGTACTGTTCATAAACAATATTTAATCTTCCATCACCTTAGCTTGCATACCAACGAGAGTAAGCAGATGCAGAAGACAGTAAGAAATTAAGAATATTTAAAGACTCTCCCCAACTAAAATCTCATATTCATGCAAGATTACACAACCCCATGTACTGCTAATATAACTGGCTCAGTCTTGTTAAAAAAAAAATACAACCACAAAAACACCCAACCTCAAACCTGAAGAACACTCCCTGTAAGAACATCAGCATATCATTCAACTTTCATCATCTTCTTTCAGTCTTATTATTCCAAATGATTCATCCTGAAGGGGCTGAAAACTTGCTAGTACTTTCCTTTATTTATGAACCATACTATTCAAAATTTATTTGTGATTCTGAAGTTGATTTTCCAAGAGACTTCAGGAAAAATCAGTTTCATTTTTTACCCACTTACCCATGGAAGGGAAGCCCTATTGTAACACTTGGTGCACGTAATATTCACAAAATAATGGCATGTTTGTGTTGGACAAAGCAACAGGTATGTGCAAGAAGAAAATACAATCTGCATGTTCCCTTGAACCTAAAATGTTCCCTTCTGATGTGTTTTAGGTCACAAACTGTATTTTTATTAAATTTTCAAAAATTATTCCAAGGTAATTATTTTTCAAGATACAGTGGATATAGAAGAAAATTACTCAAGCTATAAACCCAAAGTGTGAATAACAGACTATGAAAAACATGGTTTGCTCTGCAAAGGAATCCACTGGACCTAAAGCTCCTATTGTACTACTCCTACTTGAGTGGAAATTCACCTTTTTTTTTTCCTGATGGGGAAAAAAAAAAGTAACATCATCTTTGAAATGAACTACTTGCATAAAAGATAATTTAAAAGCAGTAACATTTTAACAAAACTGTTTCATACCTAAGACTTCGTTTTCAACAGAAGACTATAAGAGAACAGGAATTCTTTAAGGATTGTATCAAATGCATGACAAATTTAAAACACTAAGATACAATTGCCTCTAATCCTGTTCCTGAAAGGCATAGGGTACACTCCAGGTTGAACGTAAAATCCTTTGCTTCAGTTAGACTTCTTGAGATTCATCTCCTTGGTTTCAGAGCTTTCAAAGATTATATGAGCAGCACAATCATCCCCATGAGGGAAAGTATTTTTATTGATATTTATCTTCAAAGCAAAATACTAATTAAGCACATTCAGTAAATCTCTGGTTCTTACTCCCTTTATTCCTGTATTTCAATTGATCATTAGACTTAATTCTAATTAAATAATCATTCAAAAATTTACAGTGTTAAAATGTTATCTCAAGTCTCTCAACACTGGGGGGAACTGGAGAGAAAAAATATTAAGAGGTTTGAATGAAATATATAAAATATCAGGAAAAGTTATTGTGGGAAAAAAGAAAACTAATTCTGCACGGAACTAGACTTAGCAGATCAGCCACAATCTTTTGGAAATCCTCACATTATTTAGAAATAATTTGACAGGACTCAAAAGTTTTTAACGAAGCATTTCCTGTTACTACCAACGTTTTCCAGACTTCCTCAAAGACATCCTGGATTGATAGTGTTGTCAGTCAGCATCTGAACTTTTAGTACCATTACTAATTTATTGAATCCACAAATCAACATCAACTGTCCGTGTTACCCACTGCTAACAAATCATCCAACACTAAAAAAGAATGATCTATTAACAAATAAAATGCATTCTGGAGAAAACAGATAGTTCAATCATAGGTTTCGATGGGCCCTATATATCCACTTTGAGGAACTTTTTCAATTCAAGTTTTTTAGAGTCCTAAGCACTTTTGGATTAAACCACACCTTCAGTTTCTGATGAATAAAGTTCAACTCATTCAAAGGTGAGATAACATGTTTTAAAAAAAAACCCAATAACAATTGTAATCTACTGAAGCTTTGTTTAAATTCACTTTTTACCAATCATTACAACATATCCAACTTCATCTGCTGCAAATTCCAGTAAAAAAGCTTAATTCAAATAGTCTTTAGCACTAGATAGTTACATTGAAAGTATATTTTTGCTTAAAGATGAAAAATGATTATTTAGCACTGCCTACAACTTGAGAAAATGTTGGAAATACTATGAAAAGAACTGATTTTCACTTCTAGAACATATCCCTGAAATAACTTTTCTATGTATTGGACATCATACCAAATTTAACTAGTTATACAATCAGGCAACCCAAACATGATTATCTTATTCTCTACTCTAAAGCTTAGGAAAAAAAAAATCAAGGAAATGCTGTAGTGCAGGTGGACCACAAGAATGATTTCTCAACCTCTGATAAGAAAACTTGCTCATCTGTCCTCTGTACACCTTCTAGTAGTGCAACAGCACCAACATCCTCCCCCTCTTTAAGCAATGCAGCACTTGGAGCTTCATTTGCCACAAGAGCCACTAGATACTTTGTTTTTGATTGTCACTTTTGTTCCTGTAGCTTTGAGGAGATCACATTTACACTTTAGACACGTCCTATGTCTTAAGAGTCAGGGCTCAATGCACCATCTTTCATGGAAAATACAGTGGCAGCTCAAAATATACACTACGTCTCTGGGACAGCAAACTTCCAGACATACTAGACACCATCCGAATCAGCTTATTACCTTTCTTCAAAATACATATTTCAACCTGCTTTTTTCACTTCTGTTCAATTCTAACATTCTGGATGCAAACTCTAAGGTTCCATGCACGTTCCAGCACAGTAATAGGTGTGTGGTGGGTGCACTCAGCCACATGACCAAAACAGACTCCAAAGGAGGTCATTGCCTGGGCCAAAACCTGGCCAAGCACTCCTCTAGTTCCTGTCTCTCCTCTGAAAACCCAAAAAGGAGCAAAGTGACCCAAGCGAGCACTGGTGCATACGACCTTGGAACACTGATCAGGCAATTCACACCGCAGGCTTTTCCAAAACTTGTTTCTCAAGGAACAAAGAAGGCTGTGGGTACAAGAAATCTCATGCATACTTCTTCCACTCCATGTAATTTCACTAAAAGACAACCACTATGTTCTCGGTATATGACAGATGAAGTGAAGTTTTCTTTGAGCTCTCCCAGCTAAACAGCCTGGCTGCATAGGGGTGATCTCCCGTTGAGCCTCTCAAGGCTGAGACCCCTGACCAGTGGCAGATCTTTGGTAAGCAGCCCGTATTGTGGGTAACCTCTTAGTATGATAACTTTGACTTGTGCCTTGGCAGCTTTACTTGTGCCTCTGTGGTTTTCAGTCACTGTTCAAATGGCTGTGCTGCACAGTAACAGTGAGCATTGACACAGAGCCTTGTTAACTCACACTTTCAAAACATCATGTTAAAAATGCTTTTGCTAAAACCTTTCACAAGGTATTTTAAGAAATCTAAATCACCCATTCATGACAAGGTGGAATGAATAAAAACCACAGTCCTTACACAAAGAGAGGGCCTCCAAATTATAGGTCACTCAGGAATTCCGGTACCTTCCCCCTTCTATTACTATGATTAATTGTACGGCATTCTGAAGTAAGCTAAACCAATCTTTTCTTCCAGACTACCAACCACAGCTGTAACAGGAATCTCTGCACTGATGCAGACCATAGGAAATGCTTCATTACCTACACTTAAGCATTCATAAGAGATTGCATCAAGTGCTCCAACTGATGCTACACTATTTTACCTGTTAAAAGTACATGATGTCCTTCTAATTAGGACTTTGCAGGTTTCTGTTGGCCTCCTGAAGCTTGCTAAGGACCTGCCACCACTACAGTGTGGCCACTGGGCTAGTACCACAATCCAAACACACTCTTTAATGGTGATGTTCTTCCACAGACTCCACCAGAGGCTGACACAATTGGAAAAGGAATTGCTGCATGAGTGCCGAACACTGCCCTTCTACACCAGTACAACAACTGATGAACCAGAGAGTTAAAGGGACTTTGACGAAGTCCAAGGATTATTCAAGTCTGTGAATGCTTTTCAGGTTTCTGATATACTTTTCTGATGTGTTCTGTACTCAGGCTCCTGCTGTGCTTTGTACAATTACAGAACTCTTGAGTTTTATGACATACAGAAGAATTTTTTTTTTAAAGACAGCAATTTTCAGGGCTAAAATTTCTGCAAAAGACAGTAATTCCCTTCCTGCAAACTAAAAGGAATTGAAATAAGTTTCTTATTTAAAAATTGGACGTGACAGGCATCATCATGTTGTGCTAGAAGCATTACTTGAGGCAAAACAAAGCAGAGGAGATTTACTGAGTAACATTAAATGGCCCCTTTGCAGCTACTGCAGCAAGTCTTCAAAGCCTCTCATATCACAGCTCATTAGCAATGCTTGTCACTGTCAACAGATCTCACCAACTTAAAGTCCCTCCTGTTCCCAGTATTCCCATTTCAGTCATTAATGTCAGCAATGTTCTCTGGTACCAGCTCACACACCCCTCAGTAGTTCTGCTCTAGACTGAAACACACAATGCATCACACCAAGAGCTAGGGCTAGTTCGATGAAGGTGTAAAAACCTCCAACAGTTTGGAGAACAGCTTCCACAACTATGCTTTTTAAGAACAAAGGCTTATTCCTAGTAGCAATTAACATATATCATGACCAGCACTGTCTGCTGCTATATCCTGGAGCTGCAGAAAAAAATATTGCTTCAGATATGATGTTCTCACTGCACTGACAACAGCCTTGAAAGAAGGAAAAAACCATATGATTATTAAGTTGATGTTTAGATTACCTCAACTATGCACATTACAAGGACAAGATCATTTTGGGTCAAAAATAAATAGCTAATGTAGTAGCATCATCCATCCAAGAGTAATATTAATTATTTTTATGCTACTTGAATAAAATTACTGCATTGGCAACTGAAATAGCATTTATATTGAAAAAGACACTAATAGTTATCAATGCATTGTAATAGCTACTTCTAGTAACTCTTGGCTGCTGAACATGAGTGGAAATTGAGCTAGTTAATGAGATTTGCTCAGTATTTTGAAATCAGAAGCACTTTTCACATTTTCAGGAAAAAAAATAAATTAGGCATTGCTTGCAGGTCTTCTTCCCTTATTCTCTTTCATACCCTAGAAATATCCTCCAGGCACTATTTTGATTTTTTTACAATAAAATTATCAGAGTTAAAGGGTCCTATTTTTCACTTTATGTAAGTCTTCAGAACAGAGTCCTCACCTTCAGGTAAAAGCAGAAGACACTGATATTTTAGGAAATGACACTTACAAACTCTGATTATTCTATTTCAGAATTTCCATCATTATTTTGTTAATAAAATATTACCTCTCTTAGAAGTATACTACATCATACAGTTTTTTCTAATTTTGGGGGCGAGAGAAATCAGAAAATAAAAAGATCTTTAATTTTGGCTAAGAGTGAGGTCATGTTTTTCTGTTTGTTTTTAAAACCCCTTTAAAGCATCACATTACATTAAGGTAAAAAAATAAAATAAAATTTAAAGTAATAAACCATCATCATCCAAAGAGGCATAATAATTTAATATTTTTCCTTTTCTTAAAATACATCTACTACCCTTCCATATGATTTCTTCTTATTAAGATTAATGGTTCAGAAACCATCACAAGTTGAAATCTTCATGTGATTTACTTTGCTTTCTTCAGCTTTTTTTGGGCACTACAGCTGCACACTGGACATTTAGCACAGCTTAGCAACCAGCTATCTGTAAAAAAAACCCACCAAAACTCAAACTCTTGTAAATTAAAATGCGCACTACTGCTCCAGGGTTACATGCTTGTACATGCAGTACACAACACTGTGCACTGGGATTTGTTCTTTGCCAGCTTTTTCAAAATGCACAAGCAATTGCCAATGTCTGCCCAAATTGCTGTTCCTGACGGCTACACATTTCATAGTATTTCATTGGGTATTGCAATGTTCGTGCCTTGGGCATAACTACAAACAGAGCTATAGTGACAATCGCCATAAAAAACCTACAAAACTGTTTCACTCAGAAGCAGTGCTTTCTCCCGGATTCATTTATCAAAGTTAACCAGATACCCTTTTGGAACAAGCATATTTATCATCCTTTCGTGACTGACAACAGCAACGATAGTTTTTGCACCCCAGAGAGACACAGTATATAGATTATTGCCTACATGAACACAGTTGTGGATTACTTTTGCTATGCCTCCACTTGGAACAGGCATTGTGATCTTCACTTTAACAGTACAGTTTTCCCTTTGACCAAGTCCCATTGCTCAGGCTGAATCATGTTGAGTGACTTTGTGCCTCACGGTACTGACCCTCAGGTGCTACCAGGATTCTGGAGAAGCTATTCTCCAAATATCACCAGGATGTATTCCCTCCTGAGTGAATTTGCTCACACAGGCAATTAATTTTCACATAATTTTAGATCTCTGCAGGCTGATCCACAGCCACATATTCAACTCTAGCAGCCACAAAGACGCAAATCTTCCCCAAAGATATGCCTGAAAACGATCATGCATGTGGGTAATTACAAGCAAGCAATTACCAAAATGACTTCTCATATTCCAGTTGTCTATGCAAGGGAGAAATTAGCCTATGATAAATAGGTAAAACAACAGCAGAAATAGATCTGCATATTTAAAAATGTTGCACTGCTTGGTTTGTTGGAACATAAGGAGCAGCCAGCTGTTAAAAGAAATCTTTATAATTCTGTGTCCAGTATTGGCATGGGAAATCTGATGTGCTGCTTAGGAGAAAACACTGTTCCCTCCACATATTGCTTTTCTCCTGGCTAGGATATTGTACAAATGCTGTAGTCAGTGCCGTGAGGTCTAAAATTACACCTAAAAGGTCAACTCATCATTTCTATTTAACTGCGGAAATAATGCATATGTCACTGGAGACTGAGCAGCTTCCACACAGGCCTAAGCTTTTCTATGCATTAACTCTCTTCTGATAAAAAAGCTGTATTATCCCTGTAGATGTTTCTCAAGATCCTTAGATATATGAGAAAAAACAGACCATACACAGTGAATCTAGAATAAATCAAGAAGTTCAATAGTTCCACAACAGAAATGGTACTTCAGCTGTTATCCTGCCCAGGCAAAGATGTTAATTAGCATCATAGCAAGAAAAACACAACTCAATGCTAGACATGAGATGTTCTCAACATTTTTTCAATATATTGACTGATACAGACCATAAGCACAAGGAGGAATATATTTTATACTGAGAAGCACACAATCCCAAAGGGAGGGAGAAGACTTTTATGCTTTGATGAACATATTTGTTTGCTTGCAGGTTAAATGCAGGGGTTGCCTCGTCACCAAGCCAGCTAAGTTACCAGCAACATACTCTTCTGCTATTTTCCCAATTTATTCAAGAATTGGTAATCAAAGCAGACATGAAATTGCTTCAGCAGGGAAATACAAAGCAGAGGTTTTCCTTGACCACGTAAGGAATTTCTTCCTCCACTGTGTAGGGTTTCAACATGCTCACTGTCCTTGGTTATATCCATCACCATCTACCTGGCAAAGAAGCAATTTGCAAAGCCTCCTTTTACCAAACTGCATTTTCCTGGTTAGTAAAACGAAATTTAATGACAGCATTAGGAGCTGATCAGCACGTTGCTTCCAGAGATTCTTTCCCCTTTATAAGAGAGCTAACAGCTTGCTCTCCAGTATGCTGATCCTGCCTGACCAGAACTCTTCCCTTTGGTGACCTGTGACCATTGGAAAGTTCCAAGTGATGAGAATTTCAAAGGGTCTACTTCATAGCATAAGCCTGGAAAAGGCTGTTGAATTGAATGTGTAATAGAGCAGGCCTTGGCGATGTCACTGTAAAAAGGTTTACTCTCACTTCACTATTGGTCCCTATTTTCCAGTAAATTCCATAAGGAAGTTGTCCAACCCTGACTATGAGGGAAGAAGATGAAGGACAACAAAAGCAGACAAAAATAATAAAGCAGAAAGAAAAATACAAAGATTGAAAAAAACACACTTCAAAAAGGAAACATATTTACACAGAAATAATGAGTAACAAACAGAGTCTTGCTAAAAATTACTAGGAAAAAACCCATTTACTTAGCATATTTATCTATTTCACAATCAACAGATGATAACTAGTTTACACATAACTACTTCTGGTACCTGCAAACTTGAGAAAAACACACACCTGCTTAAAATCAGTAACTCACATTTTCATTTGCCTTGCTAAAAAAACTCCTCAATTCTCTGACTTTTTGGGGTTTACTCAGTGCTGTACAAAACACAATAAGACCCAGCACTTTATCTCTTATTATAGTGCTACCTCTTAGGATACAATCTTACTAAATAGAAAAATCCAATTTCTTGCATTAACTTTGAGAAAAATTGAAGTAAATGGGCAAGTACAATAAGGAAGGGAAAATAGTCCTTCACTTCTCTAAATTTTCCTCTGGAGTTACTTGTGGTTCTAGTTTTTATTCTACTTGACTGAAAGTGGAAGTTATGTAAGTGACAGTTTCCATCACTGGTATTAGACAGGGTTCATTTTGTCAGAGATGGAAAGAATTGGTTATTTCACTTCCCTATTACCATTAATGTGCTTCTGCATTAACCATTTTCACCTGAGTATAGATTAACAGCTTTTAGTTCGAATGAGCGTACTACAATATCTCTATTTTTAAACATAGTACCAGGCACTGTATAGTCAGACCAGGTCTGCAGAGATCCTTTCAGTCTCTATTGCCCATCACCACCCTAAACACATTCATGCAAAGTGAGGACACTTTTTCAGAACATATATTTTTTTACTGATCAATGTCACTTTTTCATTTCCAATTTATACATTCTCCCACTGCAGCTGAATGCTCAAAAAGGACATGAGCAAATAGAAATTGGGCTGAAGCCACCTGAAATGTTGCCTCATAACATTATTTTTTTTCTGTTTTAGCAACTGAAAAAGTGCCAGCAAATTGACAACTTAAGCAAATAACCTGCCACTTTCTTTCCCAGTAATAATTAGTTTTAGTGGCTTATTTTTTTTGGTGGAACAGAAAGGGCACTGTTGGGTGGGGAGAAAGGTTAAAGCACTGACTTCACCCTGTGGCCTAAGGAAACCGGAAAAGAACTGACACATCACAAATACTGCAGAACTTGAGTAGTCACTGGAAAACAAAGACAAGAGTAAACCCTCTGAAGCCTTTGGGGGCTTATTGATGATGTCCTATCTAACAATATGGCACCTTTCGCCTACTGTGATCCTTAAGATTTAAGGCAACAACAGACACATGGGAAAAAGCAGACATTTTGCATGTAAGAAAAAACTTCTTTTGCAGCCTATGAAGGGTGACATTGTTTTAACAGTATGCTTCAGAATTAGATGTAGCGTGCAGAAGTGACAGAGCAGAAGATCTATGACCAAGAACCACAGCTGTGTACTTCCCATCCCAAACCAAACAGGAAAGGCTGCTTGTACCTGTTGCCTCCTGCATGACCCAACGGCTGCTACAATAATAGTCCACTGCCATTGCTTAAAAAATAATTCCATCATTACTAAAATAAGGGAAGAACAAATAGGCTGAACAGGAGAAAAGAAGGTCACAACTGCCCCAGGTATGTAGAACTGCATGACTGGAGACACGTAAATAAAGCGACAAACTAGAAGACCAAAGGAGTACAAACCGTCCTACAATCCATGTTTAGCTGTGAAATTCACCCGTTTTAGACCCCATTCCATATGCTGGGCCATGGTACACCCCTCCAGAGGACAACCCAGAGCTCCTAACATAGGCTCTGATTTTACGCAATCCCTAGAGGAATCTCTTGCCTCAATGAGGACAGAGAAGCTTGCAAAGATTCATTGTCCAGATTGTTACAAAACATCCCAAGGCAAATGGCACAAATACCTTCCAGAAGTTCTAAATTGTCACAACAGAAGACTTTGAATTGTTTGGGGAGAAACAGGATGGAACAACACAGTTGAGTTTAATTACAAGCTGATGTGATAGATAATACCAGCTTTGTGATGAGAATGTATTTGGTGTTACAAAAATTTCTTCCTTGCTTCTCCCAAAAGACAATTTGTACTTCAAAATGTTTCTGTATTAAGAGGAAGATAAGAACAATGGAATATGAGTGCAGATGCAGGCAGGGACAATGCATCATGAAAATGGGAGTGCTTGGGGAATTGTCTTGTTACATCTTTGCACTCAGAATGCATTATTATTTGTGTGAACATTTCTCAACAGCAACACCATCTCATCACTCATTAGAATGCATTTCTATTCCAGAACGTTATAAAGGATATTGAGAGATGGCAGACACTAAGCCATTGGCATGTAGGATTTAGCTGCTAACTGTAGTCTGTTACAAATATTTTTATTCCAATATAACTTTCTTTAAAAGTCAACCTTTATCCTAAATACATTCCCGCTCTCCCCCTTTATTAAGTGTAATCTTTGTGTGTCAAAAAACAACAATATATTTTCCTTGATTAATTTTTTGCAAGCATGATCAATTCATGGTGTTGGCAGGAAAGTTGTAATACACAAAAAAGCTTCAAAATGCATTCTAAATCTTAAATCCTTCCTTAGATTTAATAATCACCCAGCTGGCTGCGCTTCAGACAGCAATGCTCCAATGGGAAGATTAATGAACAGTTGGTCTGAAGTTTAATCCCTCTAGATTTTAGCATGCAGAATGTAAACTTTTATAAGTTGGACTATTTTTATGCATTCCAATTATATGTCAAGGTCCAAATAGCTTTAATGGTAACTTTGAGGCTTCTTAGTCATAGTTTGCTCTCTCTTTAGAGTACTTAAGTTTTAGAAAATATTAATTCACTATACTTCAACATTCTCTAGACCATTTTAAAGATTACTTTTCAATGTATCATCTCAAGTCAGAAACACCTTCAATTTCTTATTTATTTATTTTACACAATCATCAGCTATTTTGCCTTGCTAGCAGTATATTCTACAGCAAAGATTTAACTGATCAAACAATTTAAGACACAAAAAGTGAACACTTAAATTCTTCTCTACAGCCACTCTCTACAGCCACACCAGCCAGTTATTGCCTCTACCTCTCACAGGAACAACTGCTGCCTGTCAAGCTCCTGCTGCTCCTGACCTCCATGGTGTCCATACTGCTCAGGTAATGCCTGAAGTCCAAAATAATGGTAAGTTGAGCTAAGAAAATTTGCACCCAGGCTGGAATGATGGGGGAGACATTGTCCATACGCCTTTATCCTCCTCCCTCAGCATTTCCACAACCTTTCCTTTTCTGGGTTTCCAGAGGGAGGTGCTGATAAAAGCAGAACAACCTATGAAACTTCCTTTGTAGTCAATGGGGTAGGTCTGAAATTATTACAGTCAGAGGAACCTCTTTCCTAGAGGTAACTATGGTTGTGTTCCAAGGGACAAAATCTAGTTATCTATCCAGTGTAATTCAAGATCCTGCAGAGTTTTGTTGGACAAAGAGAAGTACGAAAAAAATCTTCACAGAGCTCTTATAATTGAAGGCCCCTCCCCAAAAAAGCCCCAAAGCCCTGAACTTTTTTGCTTCACAGCTCCCAGCAACAAGTACAGTGGAGAACTGAGAGTGGAAAAAGAAATAAAAAACAACACCACCATGATGCTGAAAGGTTCTCCTTCTCCAGTTTGCTCCCAGTCTGGTTTCAAAGTCACCCTGACAAGACTTCACCTCCTTTCTCTTTCTCCAATTATGGGTACCAGTTTCAATAAACTACAAAGGTACAGGAATGTATGCTTATTTTTCAGCTTTGTCTCTCAAATAAGACTAGCACCTATATTCCAAAATGTTTTCAAACTAAGCCAGTCAAGAACTTTGGCAAGAAATGCAAATGCTTTACAAGTCAAATGCAATAAGCAAACAAACATTACCCTCCTGCTGTAAAAACAGTTCTGCTTACACCAAGATATAAGTTATTTGGTTATTGTGACTAGCCTATTAGTCAACATCATAATACATCATAATGCATTTTTAATGCCCAGAGAGAAGACCACACATCTCTTGTCACCCATAAGGTTAAATCCTGACCACCACAAAGCCAAAGTCTAATGGCAAATTCTTCTCATTTCAGTCTTTGTACTGTTATTCCACTCAATTTCTAGTCATAATTCCACTAATGCATAAGATTTTTCATTTTTATTACAGCTTCTTTTAGACTATTCTCAAAACATATTTCCCACTTACTTATCTAAGAAGCAGACTTACACGGATCTAAGTAGTTTTTATAAAAAAGTAACTCAATTTTGCGTCAGGCTATTTGGAAACATTTGTACTGTTCATCTGCCAACTTCTGAAACACATTACTCATACCAAAAGCCTTCTGTCATCTTCTAACACAGATTTTCTAATTTGATGGTCCGAAGAGCTCAGAATAATCCCTCAAGGCTTTTTATTTTAATCATAAATTTTATGACAGCCAGAAACAACCTCCTTATCATGGTCACTTCTACAAATGATTGTACCTTTCAACACACTTATTATTAAAGAAAGGTTAATTTGCTGTAGAATTTGCATATTTATCAGGATCATTATTTAAATACTGAAAAAAAATCAGTAACAATAGAAGCAGTAAGCGTGCATTTAGAATTTGTATTGTGGTGTCATTTCAGAATTCATGGCTCCATTCAGTGAAATAAATCAGATTATCTCACCCTCACACTAGAAATTGAGCCCATAAAACATGAAACAGGCAAAAGGCTTGAGAATTTGAACACATCAGAGGTAAAGAATAAGAAAAGGAAAAAAACTCTAACAAGAAACACACTATTGGAAGGTAAATCTAATACTTGGTGCAGCCACAAAGTCAGTATGCAGCTGTCCAACAGGACAAGAAAAGTGAACTCTATTTTCAAGTCGAGGAGAAAAGAGTTTTTACAATATTGTCCGATCCAAAGGACAAAGCCTGGCATATTGGAGCAAAGCTGTGCAGCAGCTGTGCCACGTCCCAGAGCACATGCTTGTGGAGCAGCCACAGCTAGGAAGATGCACACATCTATGAGACACATGCAAGCTACAGCAAATACGAGAACGCTGCCTTGGCATTACCTGGAGCTGCCCTCGTTCTCACCCAGCACATCCAATTGCTTTTGGCAGGCACTTCTTCACATGCTGACAGAGCCAAGCTCAACATCTCAAGATATTATATATTTTGGCAGGTTGCATTTGGAATCTGTCTGCACTAAATTATACCAAAAAACTTTGGAGCTTCCAGGCACAGAGCAAGGTTCATCCCCAGCCATGCAATCCAGAATTAGAGCTGCAGTGTCATCAAGTAAGAAACTGGCAATGAAACTATCATAGAGTCAGTTCATAAACACATTGTCAAAGGCAGGAAAACTTCACTGTCACGCTCAGCCTTTGATCTTTTGGGATGCAAAGAACAATTGACATCAAGAATGAAACTTCCACTGCTAGATTTGAATAAACCCTAAAGTAAAAGTTAAAAAAAGGCAGTTATGTCTCAATGCCAGCAATAGAAATAGATTTGGCCAGATTTGAGCTTTACTTTGAATAAAGATTCATGCTAGCTTTTCAGTAGTACTTCCCTGTGCTTAATTAAAAACAAGATGCTACCTTTTTAACAGCTGTAGTTATCTATGCCATTTTAGTTAAGATTCTCTACCAGCTTTGTCCCATCTTCAGTCTAAACTGAACACATGAGAAAATATCAGTATTTCCAGATGCTAAGGCTATATTTAAAAAATATTTTTTAAAAAGAAATAGCAATCTAGGAGGAGGAAACTTTGAATACTAAGAACTTAGATCCACTGGGTAATTCAGATAAACAGTCCTTTAACTCAAAACTTCATCTCCTGTCCATCAGCCCTTCAAGGTTTCTATGGTTTTGTTTTCTAGTCAAGAAACTTTCAATGGCTTCCCAGTCCCTAGGAAGTTAATTTTCCTCTCTACAGCCTGTAAGACTGGGTATGCTCACTGCTGGAAAATTCCTAGGAGATCTTTCATCCAGGAACATACAGCTTTCCCTCATCCAAGGTCTCCCCTGACTCCACGTGCAGCAGCCACTGAAACATGGCCCAGCTGCCTTTCTCATGGCGACCCAGACATACTCAGAAGTAACACTAAACTGAGCAAAGGCATTAAACTGCACACACAGTTTTCTTCATCAAAAACACCATTTACAAACAGTGCCCATTTTTGAGCATTATGCTCCTGGAGTTAATGGGTAAGGAAGTCATAATGTGAGAAAAGAAGACAGTTTTGCACATACACGCCATATATGGCATACGTCCAGCCCAAAAATAACTTAGGAACCCTAATGTGCTAGCACTTTCTGGATATTATACTACGCTTCATTTAGTGTTTTTTGTTTGGTTGGTTTTTAGAGTAAACCCGAGGCAGGGCTTCCATTCTGCTGTTTTATTTAGAGAAGAAAACCTGAATGATTTGAGACAGCTTCAAAATAATCCATAACACCATAGAGACTTTATCTAAATGCTACACAAGCAATATGAACTTCTGACTTCAACACAGTCATAGAGATCAATGTCATCAATCTAAAACCCAATAGAACTGTTATTGATTTGTCTCATCTTTTCGGATAACATCTTCTGATATTTCAATTGGGAACAGAAAACAGTAATTCAGTTTTTTTCATATTATCTATTTGAGAACTGTGGGAACAGCGTCAGAAAAGAAGTTACATTTTCTAATTTGTGCAAATAGAAGTAGGAAAGAAATGTACCACAGATGTGTCCCCCAAGCACACAGAGGTGGCTTCTCTCCTGACTTATCCTATTTTACTCCAGCAGCTGTTTAATTGGGTGCACTTCATTTTGTGTTTTTATGTAAGAATTATGAGGACACACTACATGAAGAAAATACTATTAAAGCTTCTTCACATGTCACAAGAGAAGTATGACTTTGTATCAAAAAGTGAAAAAGGATGCAGAGGGCTTGGAGGGGAGCTGATCTAGCTGAAAATTAACAAAACATGGATAATTGAAACAACCTGCTCCACCTCTTTGTGAGTTGACAAACCTGGCTCACAGCTTGGCTATGCAGTGGGGACAGCGAGACAGGGTAGAGAAATCTTCCCATGGGCAGTTTTCACTAACATCGCCTTAAATGAATTCTCAAACCACTATATTTGAAAGCATTTACATACACATCCTAAAAATCCTTTCACTCTTTCATTTATTTAAACCATAAATTACTTAAGTACTTGTGGATTACAGACGTCAGGAGCCCTTTATAATACAAGGAGCTGGGAAAACTCAGGGACAGACCTCAGAAGGATCCTGCAGCTCTGATGGCAGGACTTTACCATGCAGTGGAAATTCCATGCCTAGGTGCCTCCACATGTTAAAAGCATTGTACTAGGAGGTTTGGCATAACATTACAGGGTTCACAGATGTCTAAACAGAGACAAAAGGGATGATATCTTAGCTCTTATTTCTCTTCAGAGCCCCCGTGTCAAGCATCAAGCTGGCTGACCTAATTTGCCTCAAAGTCTTGGAGAGAAATGGTCAAATAATTTCACTGAGACACAGGCAAGAAACCACTTCCTTCACAATGTTAGGTGATGGAGGTTGGGAGAATGAAAACTGTATCTTCTGTTTTTGAAAGAATGAATTCTCCATCAATGAGAAGACTGACTTTCCTCAGTCAAGGAGCCTTCTCCATCTTCCTAATACTGCTGAGACATGGGAAGTTGGCTCTCCAATTACAACATTCACCTGGAAGGAAGCAGCATTTGTTCTTATTCCCCCCTCTCAGGCATGGTAATCTGTTTTAAACAGCAACAAATTAATCTAAAATACGTAAACATGAGCATGAACAAACCACTGGAGAGAAGCCTCAGAGAAGATAAAACGCCAATAGAGTAGACAGAAAAACAGGTAAAAGTTCTGGAGAAGCTACTGCTATTATAGCTCCTAAAGTCAGAAACTGCTCGCAAGCTTAACATGACCTTGTTTACATCTTTAGAAAACAAACATTTAACCTTCTGACCAAGGAATCTGACTCAGTTACTTATCAGCAACCTCAGTGTCATATGTGAAATCTGATAAGGGAAACCTAGCTTATATTTTATTAATATAGCAAGGCTGTAGCTGTTTTGATCTTAGAAGTTCTAAGCAACCATCTCACATGAAGGTCTACCCAAAGAGTTAATGACGGTCATATTAATTACTGTGATACTATTTTTCCTTGCATTAACACGACATATAGCTTAAATTGTGTCTCCTTTTTCCAGACTAAAACTGGTTTAATAGCAGTTTTAGGTATCAGTTAGAAAAGATGCTGAGTAACACTTGGCATTTTCATTTATAGTACTTTTTTCCTTCTATGAACTACAAGAAGTGCTGAATCAGAGGCAGAGAGCATGCATCTTTGTCTTGGTAACTACAGAATTTCTCCTCTCCTCTTCTCCCTTTGAATATTTCTCTTATCAATGTCCTTCATTTAAAGTTATACCGATTGTTACCAGTTACAGTTGTTTTACATTCCGTTTAATTGCAGGCTCTCCTTCCTCATGGATAAGGATGCTTTTATCCACCAGATTTGCAACTAGAGTTTGTGGGTAATCAGCTTGTATTGAATTGCTCCTAATTTTCCACATCCATTTCCCCCCCTCTCATCCAGTGAATCTTAAGTTTCCTAAGTTTCAGGAACCTTAGAAATTCTTCTATGCTTCAGAAACTGTGAGAGTAGTCACATTTAATCCAGCAGCCTTGCTGAAGAGTCTGTATAATCTGCACTCTGGTTTACAAATAAAAATAAAATATATACACATAAATATACAAATACACACATACACACACACACACACACACAAGATGTCCTTTTCCACGACTCTGTTACTTCTGTTATAACTCTTTCTGGAGATGGAAAAAATGTAGCAACAGACAGCAATTAAAAGTCATTAAAATCATTACAGTTTGATATCATGGGGTGTACTGGGAAGAGTGTGGCCAGCAGTCTGAGGGAAGTGATCCTGCCCCTCTACTCAGGCCTGGCAAGGACACACCTGGAGTGCTGTGCCCAGTTCTGGGCTCCTCAGCACAGGAAAGACAAGGAGCTACTGGAGAGAGTTCAGAGGAGACGACAAAGATGATGTGGGGACTGGAGCATCTCTCTTATGAGGAAAGACTTGTAGGAGCAGGGCTTGTCTTCCACAGACTGGAGATGAAAAGACTGAGAGGGGATCCCACTAATGCATATAAAGATCTCAAAGGCAGGTGCCAAAAGGATGGTGGCAGGTTCTTTTCACCAGTGCCCAGTGGCACAAGGAAAAAAGGCCATAAACTAAAACTCAACAATAAGGCTTCACATTGCAGATAACAGAGCACTGGAACAGGCTGCCCAGGAAGGTCATGGAGTCTCCCAGTCTGGAGACATCTAAAATCCATCTGTACAGGTTCCTCTGTCACCTGCTATAGTGGACTCTACCTTGGCAGGATGACTAGATGATCTCCAGAGGTCCCTTCCAACCCTAACTACTCTGTGATTCATGCAGAATAATTATGTTTTTTTTTTTTCTTGAATAGTCTTCCTTCTGCATAGTTGTTCTTCCTTCTGCATCACTTGTTCTCTACAGATCATAGTTTGGTTCCTGACATCTGGAAATATGCTGCACCTGAAGATATCTGTCCCCTTCAAATGAGAACCATTTGTACAACTACTCACTTGGATTACTGGAAATTAACACTTCTTTAGACTGCTTTTTCCTATTTACTGGGGTTTTCTACAGACTTTTTCCTATTTTGTCTAAGATAGGATGTTAGGATTTAATTTACAATGCATTATCTTGAAGTTATTGCTTTCTCCTATAGTTTATTTTTAAAAATCTGGTACAATCTTTTTGCAATTTTCATCAACCTAGTTCTTTTCTGGCTTAGGTAATGCCCATCTTTTTTATACAGCCCTCTGGCTGTCTAAACTTTAGCTAGTTCTTAAGAAACCTCCTCCTCCTCACAACATTTTCCTCAAGAACATACTGAAATGCTCCCAGCACAAGGCACAGGGCCAGCTAAACAGGCAGGATGAGCTTCAGAATGCTGCCATGGAAATTCTACTCTTTAAGTCCTATTTTTACATGACCCAAAAGATATTCCTTAGAAGT
Organism: Vireo altiloquus; assembly: GCA_013396875.1. Lineage (NCBI taxonomy): Eukaryota > Metazoa > Chordata > Aves > Passeriformes > Vireonidae > Vireo > Vireo altiloquus. The sequence goes on from VZRF01001862.1 coordinate 255,072, forward strand.
CCTATTTGAAAAATCACTGCAAGAAGCCTTAAAAAGAACGGATGGTATTTTACAACCAGCTACATGAAAGCTCCAATCAAAGCCTCCTAAAAATAATTTTTCCTTAACTTTTCCTCTACTTGTAACAGAAATTAAGAAATAAGTTTCTCCCACTCGAACATAAATCAGTGGACTGCATGAAGAGCCTTCTCTTTATCTCTGAAGCTTATTTTTCTGTATTTCTTATCTTTAAGACTGCTGCTCATCGTGGCCACAAGACATATATGAACAGAGCTATTTTAACATAATAAACAGTTTTTTTATTTTAGGGTGTTTGAGGTAGATGTTTTGGCAGGCAAGGCTGTTTGCTCTTTACATGTTTTCTTTGAGGCTGGATAGATCCTTTCATTCCCTACAGTCGGTTATCCTGTTTGTCAACCAGTGCAATACAGTCGAGACTGCCCTCACCAAAGTTTCTCTTCCAGAAGCGTGGCTCAGGATGCTGTTGGCAGACAGAGGAGCCCTGGGAAGCAGCACTGGGTGCCATGGAGCAGTCTCAGAGCAGCTACAGAACTCATATCCCATATGGTCAGCACTCTTGCCTGTCAGGCCCCATGCAGGGGAACAGCACAGCCATCCAGCATGGCATGGAGATGCAGGAACAGGACAACTGCAGCACTCAGAGAAGAAAACCAGTACAAGCAACAAGATTTATTGTTGCTCTGGCTATGGTTGTAGCAGTCGGGCAGTGTGCTTCAGAAGCACAGCACTGGATGAAAGGAGTGGCAACACCAACACACTCAGCTGAAAGTTATTCCTGAGGCCTCCTGACAGACTGCTCCATCTGTCCTCATGAAGGATAACTTTTTAACGTGGCTTAAATGTCCCTGGTACCCAAAAGCAACAAACAATTTTTCTCTGCTGTACCCAATTTGTTTTCCTGCCTCTAGCTTTCAGCTTTCCTAATAGGCTGTCAATTAGTTATGCAAATTTGAAAAACAAACAGTCAACTCTGCTTATGGCAACCTCTTGCTCACTGCCATCCAAGTTCACTGGGTCTGTACTGCAGATGATTAATTTGATTATCAAGCCCAGCCCCCACAGAACGGAAGGCAGCACCAGGAGTTTCTTTTTAGAATACAGACTTACATGCTAGAATTGTAAATAACTATGTGCAGTTTTGGGTGATATTAGAAAGATACTAGCTATTGGAGGGGATCCAAAGGAGAGCAATGAAGATGGTGAAGGGCCTGCAGGGGAAGCTGTATGAGGAGCAGCTGAGGTCATTGATCTGTGCAGCCTGGAGAAGAGGAGACTGAGGGGAGACTTCATTGCAGTTACAAATTCCTCGTGAGGGAAAGAGGAGGGGCAGAAGCTGATCTCTCCTCTGTGGTCACCAGTGACAGGACCTCAGGGAATGGTCTGAAGCTGTGTCATGCGAGGTTTAGGTTGGGTATCAGGAAAAAGGTTCTTCACCCAGAGGGTGTTTGGGCACTGGAACAGCTCCCCAGGGAAGCGGTGACAGCACCAGCCTGACAGAGTTCAAGAAGTGTTTGGACAATGCTCTCAGGCACATGATGTGACTCTTGGGATGTCCTGTGCAGGTCTGGGAGTTGGACTCCATGATCTGTGTAGTTCCCTTCCAACTCAGCATATTCTATGCACACAGAATTCCCACTGAATTCTAGCCCATAATTCACCCAAATTTCAACCAACTTCTGTGTAAGGCAGAAAGCTGGTTTCTGGACCTTAGACTGGATGTGTTGAAACTTGGCACGGATTTAACAAATTGAGGGGGATTTCTAATTTAAACAGACCTGTCAATCCAAATGCAAGCACCAGAACCTTAGCATTTCTACAAAATGTAGCCTGATATGCTGCTCTAGTCCAGAATAAATAAATTTCTGAAGGTTTTAATGTGATGAGTCCCTTGCTGAAGCTCTACTAATTAGCTAAATGTGTGCTGAATTTTAAATGTAAACAGCCTCCCTTGTAGTTGCTCTTCATGAATGCATTTTGTTTCACTAATGGGTCATGCTTAGGCCATCTGTCTGACCCATGATCAGGCTGACAGGTAGCAGCTGGATCTCACATTGCAGCAACATGTGAATTACAAGCACACCAAGAACATTTTACAGAAATCACCTTTAGAACTATCATTCTGTGATTTTTCCAGACTTGCATTTAAAGTTTCAGTATATTCCAGACCCACTTTGCCTTCTTTCACCATAAAGCTTACTCAGTTAATGAACAAAGTAAAGAGAAAAAACCCCAAAAAACCCAACGTACCCCTGCATACATACACTCTTATCCCCCACCACAGTAGCTTAGGTATTTTGTACTCATTCTGAATCTCTGAATTGCAGTGGACTTCTGCCTCCAGTTGATTTCAACCAGAACAGCAACTGTTTCATGTTCACAGATTTGCAAAACCTAGAAATATGTTTTAAAGGTAAACAAATAAATGTTTTAAAGAATCAACAAAGACTGAGCTATATACTTCCATTAGTTCAAAAAGTCTAATAAATATTATTCAGTTGTTGCACTGGTATGCAGCAGAAGAATGGTGAAGTCCTGGGCATTTCCTCTCAAAGCAATGGACTCAAACATGCAACAGATGCATGAGACCTTCCTGCTACCTACTCTATGCAGAGAACAGAGGGATAAAAATGTAGCAATGCTGCTTTAGTATGAGTATCAAAGGTCTTTGGGTACTTTTGGTGCTGAAGGTAACAAACCCCAACTCAGAGACTGTCATCAGGCTAGCTGTAACACTACTTTGACAGGGAAAGTAGACTTCATTTTCAAATCACCAGCTCCTGTGTCAAAGTGTGTTAAATGGAAAGGAAACATTGTCTTTAACAAAAGCAATTAACATGTCCACACTGCAGTTTAACCACAACCTTTTCTGAAAGTTCAACAGCATGAGCTTAACATTCAATAACATCTCTTCTAACTTAGGCTAACAAGCAAATTAGGACCATCACCAAAAATTAAATTTGCAGACTATTTTATAAATAATGTTAACCACTGTGTATTTTAAGACCTTTCAGTATAAAAGGTTTTTCCCCCTCTCTAAACAAACAGTAATAAGAAGGACATCTTCTCAGAGCCTACACTGCACACAGCTTTCAGTCTATGTCTGGCTGTGCTTTGCAGTCCCCTGCAACCTGTATTCACTATTATCACTTTTTCTAAGGATCAGATCTGGGTTCACAGACAAACACAGGGCTTACATTCTTCTAAAAGAAATGTCTCGTTCCTTGACTACTGATGTTATACCAGTCCCTGTACCACGTTATTTACCTACATATTTTTCAGTCCTTCAGGATAACTTACTCAACTTCTTAATGGTTAAATATGAACATTTTGGAAGCAGCATTTGCCTCCTGTTTCTTTTTAGGAAAAGACAGATGCACCTTTCCTTTCAGTAGAGGAAATTAGGTTTAAAGAAGTAATTATTATGAAGACTACAGCCCCTACAAGTCTTCATATTTAAGTCAGGAAAAATTACAATGCATATTCAGATCAAGAGCCATAAAACAATGCTAAACCTGAAGACATCCACAGTGATCAATCTGATTCTGAAGTGATACACACGGTTCTTCTCAGAGTTAATGGCAGAACAGAAATCTGCATTTCACAAGTTAAATCATCTTTCCCTCAACTGCTTGGAAGTTTCTCAATGACTCCTGTTCAAAGAGGCCTTATCTTTGTTCCACAGGCTGTCTTGAAATAGTTATATTTTTTATAGCTCTCACATGTAAATTTTTCTTTCCTTGCTGCCATTTTTTGGTTAGAGAAGTCTGTCCTCCGCATCATTAAACTGTCTTATAATGCTGGCAGACAATTCAGTCTCCACAGACCTACAGAATGCAGTTAGATGCAAGCTGCACATCTGTTGGGTCATGATGATCAGGCTGGCACATGGGAAGGATGCAGCCCACCTGCAGTTCTCAGACCCATCTTTGTAATATTGCCAAGAAAACAAAAACTGCACACTTCTTTTGTGTTTATCCTCAAATGTAGAAGAGCTCTCCTTGCTTAATGTCAGAAACAAGACATCCTTCCAGGATCTTCCAGGATCTTTTCAAGTAGATCCTGGGGTAACATCTCAACTTTTGTTTCAGAAGTGTCCAAAAACGACTTTGGCATCCATACACATCTGGGCCAATGGCCATTACCACAAGTTGTGTCTGTTTAAAGCTCACTCCTCAAACAGTGATAAACTTGTTGCTCACATGAGGGTGATGACTCCTCTTGGTCTTTTATTCATCTTCTCTTCAGGGCCTGTGATTGGTGTGGATCTATCCTTCCTTTCAGTCTTAGCTTTGAAGTTCAACATCACTGTTGAATGTGTTGAACTATAACTACATTCAGAGTAGCATACTGGTGGCATCAGGAGAATCCAAGTAGGGAAGAAGGACATTTTACCTTTTCCTTTTTGATCAGTTCATTGTCATCAGAAATTGACTTTCTGAAGCAGTACTCACTGCTAGTTGGATTAGAAAAGTGGTAAATCTCTTTCATGTGGAAGGATGAAAGCTTTAGCTTATTTCCCAGTGAGCCCTGATGGATGTGCTCAGTAGTCCAAGGGGGAAAGAAAGCTAAAAGCATCACAGTGAGCTGCACAGCCATGGTGGGACCATGGGTTCTGTTATGATCCAATTATTATTAAGGATCTTTAGAAATTCCTCTGCCCAAATTAAGGTGCAAACAAGACCATATGCCAGTGACAATAATACGGATTTTGTTGTATAGTAGATACGAGAGAAAGAGGATATGGATTTTATTGTATAGCAAATGTAAGAGAAAAAGAAAAGGAGTAGAAAATAGGTGGGGGGGACAGAAAGAGGGACAGGGACAGAATAAGGAAAATATCACCACTCCACGGATCCCAACTATGCTCTGTTGATCCTCTCCAGTTGCTCTTCTTGGTGGTGAAGGTCCCCCCAAAGGTGCAGAATCCTCTGGGTTTATATCCCCTCGATCCAGGTGGCAATGTCCAGGCATGTCCCCCTGGGGAGGGGACAGTCTCTCACAGCAGACTCTGGGTCTCTTCCATCACGTGCAGCCCTGGGGTGCAAGGCTGAGCACTTTGGGGGCTCTTTGATGGATTGTGACTCCCCCTCAGCTGCCTCTCACATCAGAGTCCCACGGATGTGGCCTGTGGGGTTGGGGTGCCACAGCTGGGCTGGTTTGTGTAAGGGAGGATGGGTGTTCAGTGCCTCTGGCCAGAGGTTACACCA